>OZ018327.1:122824209-123199791 GCA_963969495.1 Ceratothoa steindachneri
AGTAAAATCCGCCAATTCACAGATGACACAAAGCGAGTAAGAGGAGTCGATTTTAGATGCGATGTTGTGGAACTGCAGTGACGCATGGAATTGTGAGTGGTCGTATAAATGCAGGATGAACTGTCACATACGTAAATACAAGGTCATAAACTTAAAGAAGATTCACAATATGAAGCTTTGGGTTTAAATTTTGGAGGAACTTAAAGAGTCGAAGCAATCCGTCGAAACTAACAAGCAAGCAAGCCAATGTTGGGATACTTGGCAGAAACTTCACTTTTATGACAAGAGATAAAATTTTACCGCTATATAAATCGTTCGTGCGACCTCATCTCGAGTACGCAGAGGAGTGTAAGGCGTCTAAACCCCCCAAAAGACGTAACACTGATAGTAAACTACACCTTTTCACTCTCAGATTAAAAAAATTGAACTACAAATTTAAAAAGTTTACTTTCATTTTAATTTTATTTTTAAAGCTGTATTTCAAATAAAAAATTACTCAAATTTTAAAAGTTCATTTTCAAATTAAAATAAGTGAATTTGCCCCGCCGGGGGAGTAACCCGTATTTATGCCCAATCCACCTGCACTTGAGTTCCTAGGAAGTCGAGCCGAGGCTTTTTCGAGCTATTAGGCCATTTCAGCGCCCAATGGTTCCACTTTTGTTGGCCATGTGCTGTAAGGTCGTTCATGGCGACCTATGTGTCGGTTACTTTTTATCGGATATTATTTCGGTTTTTCTGATATCTCAATTTTATACAGGTAGAAAATACCAGCATTGCAATTTTGTATTATAAAATATTTTTCAAGTGCAGTATTCGAAAAAAATACTCACTTGGTTACTGAGAGGGCTGTGTTATGTATGGGCCACAGCTATGAAAATAGGCTCTCTGAAGTCACGGTAGAGAGTTGGCCGAAATGTTGCAAACGTTCGGTAGATGACTGATGAAGAATTTTATTTTTTCTTAATTTTAAGCTGTTAATTATTACAAACGGATAAGTAATACTGTAGATATGACTTATGAATGTTTTTATGCATAAAATATGGTATTTCATGAAGAAATAAGTGCCTGGGAAGTGAAAACACTAGGATATTTTCCAGGGGCGTGCGGTGACTTTTGAAAATGAAGCAATTCAAGTTTTACAAAAATAAATGTTAATTGAAGTAAATGTGTTGTTCATTAAAAGTAACTATAAAATTGTAAGCTACTCGGTTTATTTAAATGTTTTTTAAAACTATTTAAATTTTAAAATAGCTTCTGTAAGTATGCACAACCAGCTAGCGAAAATGTTCTATCATATTGGCCTACATTGTATTTGCGAGTGCAACACTGTTTTGGATGACAGATCTAGTGTTGACGTAGGCCTAACTGTTTTAATAATAGTTTCTCTTTCATTATAAGTCATCGCACTAAACTTCCTTATTAATAAGTTTTCAAAAATGCAATCGCATTTTCTCACAACTTCATTTGCATCCATTTTGTTTAAAAGGTGGTTATCACTTAAAAAATGAATAAACAATACACCATACTTATCTAAGCACTGCCTAAGAGCTACTGATCTTAAAGATACAAAGGGTGACTATGGTAGGCCCGCCAGAAACCCGAAAATATTAACAAAATGATTAAGATATAGTTTTTTAGCCGTTTTTTTTAAATATAACCTAAATATTAGTTTAAGCTTCAGAACATAATAATAGTTACGGCAATGTGTCTTAGATATATTGTTGCTTTTTTCTAGATTCTGGCAAACCCTGCCGATACCATAGAATTTTTCTCACGCGCGAGTAATTTTCTGCTTGCGTAAGGGATGGGGAAACCTATCGTCGATATTCTCCCGTTGCAATAAATATTTTTGCTTCTTTTTTACACGCCTTTGTTTCCAAATCTTCTACAGCGCACAGTTCGTGTCATGCATGATCCATGCCAGTGTAGATTGCAAGATTCAAGCTTAAGACTGCAAAGCTAAATTTGCTTCCTTTTCCGTATACAAATAGGTTATTTTTTTCTTAATTCTAACACGGCGTTGAAATATCTAGATAAAAATCATTAAACTCTAATGACTGTATATTATTGCTAAGAAAAGCAAAACATCTTTTAAACTATTCATTCCAAAACACCGAAAAGGAGAACTATTGAAGTTTAGAAAAAAGTAGAAATCTCTACGAAAAGGATGCATTTCTTCACTTGCAGTCTTGCTCATCAGGGTCTAACGTTAATTCGATTGAAAGTGAACGGTACCGTATACAAGTATAGGCAAGCATAAATGTGTGAATAAAATTAATTTTGTTGTCATTAATTGTTGGGGTGTAATTTCTTTTTCTTTTCTATTTAAATATGTGAAGGATTGAATCCCTTGCTTCCATTGACTGCACGCCACTGATATTTTTGCGTAGGTTGGTTGCAAAATTAGTGCTGTTGGTTACACAAATTCAGATATTTTTAATTTAATTTCATTTGTTTTTTATTGAAAGAAACTTTTTATTTATATCCTGAAAGTCAGTTTTTTTTAAGTTGAAGGTAAAATGTTTAATATGAAATCCAAGTATTTTAATTTTAAAGTCAACTTTTTAAATTTGAAGTTCATTTTTTTAATATGAAAATCAACTTTTTAAATATGATGTTCAATTTTCTTTTAATTTGAGGGTGAAAAGGTGTAGTAAACAAAAAATTAGCACTGCGATACCACAAAAAAATTATTATAAATAACACAAACTTGGAATAACTGACCTAGGAATGTCTTCAAAAGTACATACGAGTACTATAGTAAATATGTTTAGGAAAAGAATCGATAAATACTACTTTAAAATATGACCTTGAGAAATAAGTTTTACAACGACTTCTTCATTCATATCATTTCCTTATTCGAGACCTCTGACTTCCATCCTTTCCCCCTTTTTTGAGCTAGTCTCGAGTAGAACTTGGGGTCTTTATTGGCTTATAATTCTGTACCCCGAGGGTAAAAAACGAGCTCAAAACAACGAAAGCGATGTGATTGTCAAAACAAGCTATGAAGAAAGACACTCTCCCGCATACCAATTTCGCAGATCAGAAATACTGTTAAGACTTCAAACAACAAAGAAATCTCCGCCAACACAGACGAATATAACGAAAGGAAACCGCCGTGTTTAACGACGGGTTACGCTGCACAAAATATACAAAATACTTACCCACAACCGAGTCAACCTCCAACGTAGTCCCAGAAAAGAAATAACAGCTCCTACATAAACTACTAGCAACATCAAAATTAAGAACAACACAGGTTACTCCCCCAAAACATCCTCTCAGCCCAACCTGGGGCGACGAATATCCCAACGCGATTCGTACAGTGGGATATTCGTCGCCTCAGCGCAACAAACTGAGACCGATCCAGATCTAATAAAGAATAAAAACAAACAGGTATTTGTCTCTATGAGACAATGAATACACAATTAGAACATTTCCTCAAAAACAAATACCACTGCCACTCCGAACAAAATAATCATAGAAACGCTATATTCATCCACAAAAACACCCCATACTCCCATATAAACACCATAACGACATAGCAATGAGTACAGATGACACAATTAACCACCTTATGTTCCGTCTACCTTTACCTAAACAGTCATAACGCATACCGACAAGCATCTTTCTAATCAACCCTCATGCCAATGGCACAAGTTGCCCGTGGGGAGACGAGAAGGTATGATCCTCGACCTAGTAGAGATCAAAACCTGAAAATCCTCAACAATGGTAGCTACAATCACTACGAACAGCAATCGAATATCTTCTCTATGATGTGCCATCTGTCTCCGTTTACAAAACCTTAACGCAAGGCTTCTGGCGAACCCGAACCTCTTCCGCACCAATACTGCACATGGAGATGACGGAATAGCAAAGATCCTCATTCCTCGAGTACATCCAAATTGTTCAAAACACATCCTCCAGCCATATAAATGCTACATTTTAGGCCCTTTTCTAACGTCCTGCCTATGTTCAGTATTAGGAGGAATGACAAACGAGAGATTCCAGTGGCAGTTAGATTCGCGAATTTCCTATCGCTAAACCAGCACGGATACCGCCGAAATAGATCAACATTCCTTGAGGACTCTTAATATCAGGATCCTAGAGCGACTTTCGATCCGATAACCGTCCTATAACATGATATCGGCAGCTCCCCCACGGTGATCTTCTTTGATATGTCTAAAACCTACGATACCGGCTGGTGGCGTCTAATCCACCAACTTTTCTGAATGGGATTCCGTGAACTATTTTACCCCTGTTCATCCAATTCTAAAACCTTCTCTCCAACAGACGTTTCTCTCAGGACATTCAAGAAGTTCACTCACCCAGTCTTTAATAACATTAACGCCTTTCACAGGAAAGCGTACGATAAGCACGATCCTATTCATCATAGCACTCAATAACTTGTTCTTTAACGTCCACCGCTTGTAAAAGTGTTCTCTTTATGTTGATTACTTTCCAATCTGACATAAGGAGACGTTCATTAACTCTTAAGAAACCATAAAGGCCATTACTAGAAGAAGGTGAATCCCCATACTCGCACTATCTACTATCTGAGGCACGAAACACAATCAAATACCCCAACTGCACCAAATTTCTGTATAATTTTCGACCGGATCATGTGTGCATCCGTGAAAATGAAACGGCTAAAGTGACAAGTAACGACCAAATACCTGCGTCCAAGACTAACACATCAGAGGAATTATACACAATGATGTCGAAAAACAGCCCGTAAACACATGTCTAGCCTAAACAAATTCAAGAAAATTCATGAACTAACTGGGCGTCGTCACTACGGAAAATGGAAAAGAGGTGAGCGTTGAACGTGTGGGTCGCATCAAAATAAACAATAGCTTCCTTTTTTAAAATTACCCCCCCCCCACCCCGATATAAATGCAATAGAAGACTGGCAATGAAAAATATGATGGTAGATTGCTCACTCTATAACCTTCAACGCACCCCGTATTTAGGAGCAAATCGGACCATAAAAACGCTCCTCTCAGATGATAACACTCAAACAACCGCATCGAGTACTTACAACCAACCAACATTTACCACAAAACTTAACATTAAAAACTTAACTACACCAAACCAAGCCCGGATAAACCCTCAAAATGGTGAAAGAGGGTTTAAAAGTTCAATATAAAAAAAATACAAATGTATATTGCTACTAGTACTATTATTTGCATTGCATTACTCTACTGAGCAAAACTAGACTAAAGGACTTCCAAATTTTTTTTTTTTTTTAAATATGGCGAGTGTTTTTGTTTTTTTAAGGGGCTATCTGGCGACTGCCCACTTGGGCATAAGTCGCCGAAAACAAACAGCCTAGCTCTAGGCTACTTTAAAATAAAAATTTGAAAACAAAACAACGATAAAAAGGGAAGATGGCAATTAGGAACCAAGCTCCGGCGTAGGAGCGTCCAACCTACGAAGAAAACAACGATAACAAAAAACAACAAAACCTAGTTAAATAAAAGGGAGAAGGCCGGCCTCTCCCAAAAAGTCAATCAGTCCACTAATCAAGGTGCACGAACTCGTCCCGAGTACAAGGGACAGGCGGTAGCGACCCCGCCCATCCAGGTACCGGGACAGGTAACGTGCGCGAAGAACACCCAGTCGTCGCAATAGGGGGCATACGAGCGCTCCATCAAATAGCGATGCGTCACACGAGTGTGTCCGATTTGGAGACGACAGAAAGCGACCTGAAGCCGGCGCGGCATTGGGGGATGGGTCCATGGGAACAGTCGCGGCGCAATGGCACGCAACTTTAAGTTCCATTCAACCGTCTCCCATCTTCTTTGCCAAGCAGTCCGAAGAGCTGCCCGTATTCCTGCCATGTAGTCGGTGTGAGGAAGAGCGAAACGCTCGTCCGGTCATTTCCTGAAATGCAGGCCACCGCGCCCGCGCCAAGCACCACCGAGGTGGGCTCTCAGGCGGCAGTTGCCCTGAAAATGATATTTGAATGGGAAAGTGATCACTACCATGCAGGTCATCGACCACCCCCCAATCGAAATCAGGCTGTGCATCTGAAGAGCACAGAGATACATCAAGGCAAGAAAATGAAGCGGTTCTCGGACAGTGATGCGTAAACTCATCCACATTTAGGACACCTATCTCAAACTATTCGATCAGATCGGCAAGGACTTGTCCCCTGGGATTTATTGAGTAATCTCCCCAGAGAGGATGCCTGCCGTTCAGATCTCCAAGCAAGAGAAAGGGCCTCGGCAACCGTGCCACGACGCGGCGGAAGTCCCCCCCACATCGAAGTCAGCAGACGGTGGAATGTATGCAGAAATGATAGTATACCTCCTATCCAGGTGCAGCTGCACAGCCACTGCCTGAAAAGAGGTATCTAAAGTGAAAGGAAGAACGGAGACATCATGGCGGGTGTAAACCGCGCATCCCATAGCCCAGCCATTCCGTGGTGGTGGGGTCGCAAGACCCTTATACCTCGGGAGGGCGGGCAGGGGGCACGCACCTAGCATGGTCTCCTGCACAAAAATAGCTAACGGGAAACGGGACGAGACGAGCCTCCGCAGCTCCTCCCAGTTGGTACCCAGAGTCCACGGCAATCCCATTGAAGGAATATGCCCTCAAGGCCTAGCTCGGAGGAGACGCGGAGGCCCTCTTCAAACAGAACACCCTCAGGGGAATAGCCGTACGCTTCCCGGAGGCAGAACCCCGGGCGCTGTTGACCGGACAAAGCGCTGAAGGCGCTGTCGCCTTCGAGGCCTTATTGGGGGAGGTTTGGCTCGCCCTGCGAGTCTTTTCCTCCCTCCGCCTCGAAACCTTAGGCGTGCGTTGCGGCTTCGGAGGCGGGGGGGGGCCTCTTTTTCAGGAACCACCGTCTCCGAGCCACTCGCTCCACCACTAGGCGTGGGCGAAGGAGCAGAAGCTCCTTTCTTGCTGTCCTACTCTCGGGAGACAGCTTTAGGAACCCCGGAAGATGGCCTGGCGACCAACTTCAGTGGTGTTGCCTCCTGGAGTCTAACAACTCGGTGGAGGCGCGAGGCCGTTTCGCCTTACGGGAAACGGTCACGCTGGGGAAAGAGGGGGGAGCCCTGGTTTTAGCCGGGGCTGGATATGAACCCTTTTTGCCGACAGCTTTACCAGGAAAACGCCCGGGTTTAGTAGAGCCCGCAAAAGAGCTCCAAATGGGTGCGGAAACAACCGTGCTCGTTGGCCTGGATGGGCCAGGAGCAGAGAGTGCCTTTCTAACTATTGAGGCATATGACGTCCCAGGCAGAGCCGGGCGCGCCAAGACCAAGTCCTTAGCCTCGCAGAATGAGAGTCGATCCTGGGCCTGAACGGCCAGGATTTCTTTCTCAACGAGATATGCACCACATTGCTTCGAAGAAGCGGGGTGCGGCTCTCCGCAATTGACACACTTGGCCACACACGATTTGGAATTATCGTGTGCGGCCTTGGAGCAATTTACACAGACTTCGGGTGACTCCGACTTTGCACGTCTACAAGAACGATTCGTATGGTCCAAGAGGTGACAGTAATAGCACCGCCGCGACAGTGGCACGAATGCCTTCACGCGGTAGCGGTACCAACCGGCACGTACCGACTCAGGGAGCTTGTCACAGTAGAACGTGACGAAGATTGTAGGGGTGGGTCTCGAGGCCCCTCCCTGTTTTCTCATCACACGTTCGACCTTGACCGCCCCATGATGGATCATGTTGCCCTTGTCAACATGCTGCCATCAGTGGAACGAAAAACTAGGTATCGTTTGAAGCAAGCGGGCTCGAAAACGCTTGGTAACCTCTGAATGAGGGGCCCCGATGTTATCGAGGCTCCGCCCTGTGCCCTTTTGGTCTTGGTCATAGTCAGGGGCTCCGCACCCGGAAGGGGAAGAAAGGCGGAGGGGGAAGAAAGGCAGAGGGGCCGGATGTGCCGATCTTGGCTTGGTCGCTTACCAAAGTGGCAGCAGACTCATCCGCCCCCGCAGATAGAGAGGAGCCCCGAGTCCTTTTAGTTTTTTTTTATTTGTCCTTTTTTTAGAACAGGGCGAGGAATGGACCCGCTTCTCCCCCCCGCCGGCAGAAGCCCTTAGGCCAGATGGACCGGCCTCAGCCAGGTCCTTCTCCGAGATGGAGAAGGTCCTTGGTAGTCGCAGGGGCACCGGTTGGAGGAGATCCCTCCTATCCTTGTACTGCCTTGGAAACCCTGGCCGTTTGAGGGCTTTGCATAGGGGTGGATTCGGGTTCGGCGCCTGGCGCCGAGCCCAGATTCCCTCCCATGGAAGGCCCTACCGTCTGAGGCTGGGTTGCTTCAAGGACCATGTCTATCTCAGGAGGGGCCTCCAGTTGGCGATTCCCTCCCAGGGCATCGCAGGTCCCGTTGGCAGCGTCACTTGTCATTTGTGGGGAGGCACAGGCCTTGACCCCGGCAAGGTTCAATATTCTTGCCAGCAGGTCTTTTGAGGGAAGCGACCGAAGGGGCCTGGCTTCCCTCTCCCCCCTAAGGGGGTTTGCCCTAACGAGTCGCTTCACTGAGGAGCGATCGGCTATCAGCTACCTGCTGGCTTTCTTGGCAGTCCCCTTGGAAAAAAAGGGGGGACTGCCGCTGGAAAAAGGGAGGTGCCCGAAAGCACCTCTAGAGAAGGGGCTGAGGGGGAGTCCCCTACACTCGTCAGGCAAGGAGAGGAGTAAGCCTCCTCTCCGGTTAGAGAAATATGGAGGGTCCCCTTCGCAAGCACAGGGGGGGAAGGACCCCCATTTTTTCTGTGGAGCTGCCCGAGGGTGGCTCCGTCGATGGAACACCGGAAGTTCAGGGCGTTTTTTTTTTTAGTTTATCATTGGGCATGGTAACCCTGTATATTATACGGGAAGCAATAGCTCATCACCCCTCGCAGTAGCCCGCCCTGAAAGGGGTGCGTACCGGCCTGGCCTAGCCAGGTGCCGCCATTCAGGACCACCCCTCCCGCCTGGTGGCCTGGCAGTCCCTCGGCATGGCGGCTCCACCTTGGACACGGCGTAAAAATATAGATTGTGAAGTGAGAAGTAAAGGGGATGTGAGGAAGGTATGGGTGGGGATGAAGCAGGTTGTTAAAAACCAATCACCCCAGACCAGAGCTCAGGGGTTAGGGAACATTGTCCCCTCCCCCCCTAAGCCCCGATCCGGGACGGTTGGCTGAGAAGAAGGTCAGCATCTACCCTGTGAAATTAGAGGCTGACCAGAGAAAGTTGTGGGAGAGGTTGTATGAAAAGCGACGAAGTAGGGGAGAAATACTGGCTGTCTGAAAGAAGAGGCTAAGCTGGGGCTGGATGGGGTGCCGAGTCCCGTCACCACGGCGGCCAGGATGAGTAGGTAAATGAAATTTTCATGGTATAATAGATTTCAGGGCTTTGGGGACAACCACAAGGCTAACAATTATGCGGAACCGGTTGAGAACTTGGTGAAAAGCTAAGAGCAAATGGGTTGCAGGATGTCCCTTAAGGTGCACATCCTTGATGCACATCTTGCCGGGAGGGTTGTCACCTGAGGGCGTTTTTGCCGGTAGGGTACGTAATCCACACGATGTCAGCTGCAGCATGGTTGCCGTGCTACACCCGAGATCCCTATTGCGGGAGGTAGTAATATAAAAGAAAGAGGAGGGCACTAGAAAGGGAAGGGGGAGGTACCCCCCTTCCAAATTTAAGGAGAATACGGGGGGGGACACTCGGAGGAGCAAGGGGGGATGCTTCCATCAAGATATCCTGAACTTTGAACCTAGATACCAACGAGTATACAATGAAAACATGGGAGACTAAATCCAGGCATTTGTACGGCAAAGTGATTTACATTACAAACGGAAATCGAGAAAAACTGTTCACTTCTAACTTTTTCTTTTACTTTTTTTATATATTTCTTGTGGAAGTTTCAATAAAATTGTATACATTTGTTTGTTTTTAGCCCTACAATGGATGAAAAATACAAAAAAATTGCCATTTTTAGTAAATATTTCATCATATAAGCTAAAACAAATAGAGGCTATTTTCTATTGTTTTGCAATAAAATGATTTGGAAAATAGCAGTGGACAGACAGGAGAAAATTATGTTACATAGTGAATAATTAATACTTTAATTGCATTATCGTGATCTTCTTATCATTTCCCTTAGAATATGGCTAACCTTTCATACTCTTCTATCTCTTAAAAGTGGAATTTCGGTGGTGTTAGACGCCCAGATATACGAGCCAGCTTATTTACACTTCCTCCAAATTGTGTGAAGCAAGACAAGGATGCGTGACGATCATGGAGCGAAACGTGTCTAAAAAGCGTAGACTCACCTTTACACGTGTGTATAGATTCTAGACAACTTGAAGGGCAAAAAGAACTTGGAAAAGCTTTCCCTATCCCCATCAACAGAAAGTAGGGCGACTTACCAGGGACGATCAATCTATCGATTGGGATCTGATCCAATGTCCAGCCATGCTTATCGTAGTGCGACGGTGCGCTGAAGTGCGTCCCCGCGTTCTCCGCTGTGCATAATCGGTGTGTTGAGATCCTGAATCGGGAAAGAGGAGACAAATCAGAAAAGGTTAATAGGGTGGGGGAGTTTTTTCGCCGGCTAAAACCATCCGGTTAAAACCAATCAGGTTTTAAAGCCGGGCACTCTACCGACACTGCTATACTCATTGTTACTGATTGCTTACGTAGAGCTGCTGACCGGGGTTGTGCCGCCTCCATCCTCATTCTACTTGACCTCTCCTCTGCCTTTAGTACTAGTGACCATTCCGTCTTGCTTGATCGCCTCCACTCTTTCCTTGGCATTTCTGGCGCTGCTCTTGACTGGTTCCGCTATTACCTTTCGTCTCGCACCCAATCTGTGGTGATTAACGATGTCTCCCCTGACCCCACTCCAATTCGTTTTGGTGTCCCTCAAGGCTCTGTCCTCGGCCCTATCCTCTTTCGTATCTACTTATTCCCTCTTACGTAATCTCGGTCTATCCTTCCACCTCTATGCTGATGACACTCAAATCTTTATTTCCTCTTCCTCCTCGACCATTGACCACTCAATCTGTGCTGCCTATTCTTCTATCTCGGACTGACTATCGGCCCACTTCCTCAAACTTAACCACTCCAAAACTGAAGTTCTTCTGGTTGATACCTCCGCTCTAGTATACAAAGTTAAATCCTTCTTTCCCTCCCTCCATCTAGGTGGAAACTCCGTCGCTTTCTCGGACTCTGTTAGAAATCTGGGCGTTGTGTTTGATGAGCATCTCTCCTTCAAGCCCCACATCCACAATATTAGTAAATATTCCCTTTGTTTCCTCCGTAACTTCTCCCGTATTCGCTCTCACTTCGATCGCCAGTCTTGAGACTGCTGTCCATGCCTTCATTCCCTCCCGCCTTGATTACTGTAACTCTCTTCTTGTAAATCTACCATCTTCCTCTCTACGTCCCCTTCAGCTAGTCCAGAACTACGCTAGGAACCACGAAAGCGCAGGTCTCCAAACCTGTTCTCATTCGACACAAGAAGCGGGTTCCTTGGTTTGGAGATCTAACAGCCAATGACTTTCCTCTCAAGTGAGTATCTACCTCTTCCCCTCGGTAGTGGTGGTGGTGGAACTTAAAGCGACGTTTCAATACATCCACTCCATGAGGTACCCTCCTCCGCCGACATAGATAACTTCTGATGTACAGCCCCTAATTAAATATCTTATTTGATGCTTTATCATATTCCTATCCAGTGTTATTCCAAGCTTTTGCTTCCTTCCTATCATATTTGTTACTCTATATCCGTTTTTCCTTCCTTCCATTCCATTCCATTATAGCCGGGGGGGGGATGTAATGTGTAACATGGGCAACCATGCTGGTGCTGGCATCTGGAGGATTGTGTGCTTTCCATTCTTAATTAAACCCGGAGTTTGCCCTCCTGCCCCAATGTCTGCAGTCTATTAATTTCATTAAGATGAGTCCTTACAAACTTTCTGCCTGATACGCCATGGTTGGTATTGCGGTTTATATTCGAGAAAGAGGCCCACTTCTATTACTCATTCCATTCGAGGTCACACCAATAAAACACATCCTACTAACATAGCAAATACACAAAGCCAACCAGATCGATAACCACACCCACGCCCTTTTCGAGGCTGAATCCGCCGTAAACCCATGCCAAAAGATGTGCAAGCATCATGTCTCAGTATAAATAGTCGCCACGCACGATAGGAACACTTAGTCATACACGCAAGACATGACTTTCCCACATTTGGGGGCAATCCCACATTTTTTTTTTTATAGAGCCCATCTGGCAACTACCCACTTGGGCATAAGTCGCCAGAAACACGACAGCCTAGAACTAGGCTACTTTAAAATAAAAATATGAAAACCCAACAATGATAAAAATGTGAAAAACTTAATTAGGAAGCAATCTACGGCAGCGGGGGGAGGTCCCCCTCACCCCGGTGCAGGAGCGTGCAAACTAAAAAAACAAACAATAACAAACAAAGAAAAAAAAGAACCTTCTTAAATAAAAGGGAGAAGCCCGGCCTCCCCCCAAAAAGTCAACAAGTCCACCAGTCAATGTGCACGTACTCGTCAAGAGTACAAAGGACAGGCGGTAGCGACCCCGCCCATCCCGGTACCCGGACAGGTAACGTGCGCGAAGATCACCCATTTTTTTTTTTTTTAATTAAGGGGCTATCTGGCGACTGCCGACTTAGGCATTAGTCGCCGTAAACAAACAGCCTAGTTCTAGGCTACTTTAAAAATTAAACAGGAAACAATAAAAAGAAATAACAATAACAATAAAAAAGCAATAACAAAAACAATAACAAAAACAACAACAACAACAATTAAACCGGGTTAAATGAAAGGGAGAAGGCCAGCCTCCCCCCAAAAGTCAATAAGTCCACTAGTCATGGTGCACGCACTCGTCCCGAGTACAAGAGACAGGCGGTAGCGACCCCGCCCATCCCGGTACCGGGACAGGTATCGTGCGCGAAGATCACCCAGACTGGGACATTCGACAAGAATGTGCCGAACAGTCTGGAGGACTACGCAGTCGTTGCAATAGGGCGCAGGCGAGCGCTCCATCAAATAGCGATGCGTCACACGAGTGTGTCCGATTCGAAGACGACAGAAAGCAACCTGAAGCCGCCGCGGCATTGGGGATAGGTCCATGGGAACAGTCGCGGCGCAATGGCACGCAACTTTAAGTTCCCCTCGACCGTCTCCCATCTTCTTTGCCAAGCAGTCCGAAGAGCTGACCGTATTCCTGCCATGTAGTCAGTGTGAGGAAGAGCGAAACGCTGGTCCGGTCGCAGAGTCCTCGCGGACTCTTTGGCGCTCTCATCGGCGCGCTCATTCCCCGCAATTCCTACATGTCCAGGAACCCAGCAGAAGATAATCTCGACATCTGCCCGGCTCGCCAAAACCGTGGCGTCACGGATTTCGCGAACCAGGGGATGCGGAGATTCCAATGCCACGAGAGCACTCAGGGCGCTTTGTGAGTCGCTATAGATCACAATCCGGTCTCCGAACCGGGCACGTCGCGTAATCTCCCGTACTGAGTGGTGTATTGCCACCAGCTCGGCCGTGAAGACAGACGCAGCGCCTGGTAGAGCCCCGCTGACTTCAAACAGAGGGGATACGGCGTGGAAGCCAACCCCCTCTTGGGACTTGGAGCCATCCGTATACACTGGCACGGTACCAGCGTGACACGATGTGTGCTCCAAAAAGGTCGAACGCAATACTCCCGGCGCAGTACAAGCTTTGGGAGCAGAGGCGTAGCGACAAATAGCCAAATGTGGTACCCTCCAGGGTGGCGTCCTGGGCAGAACCAGGGTCGCCACCGGCCCGAGAGCTATATCTACCTCTCGAAGGAGTTTCCTGGCCCTAAACCCAAAGGGCTTAGGGTATGACTGGCGTCTCTCGGCGGCATAGGCACCATCGAGATCAGCTGCGGATGCAGTGAGAGCTGTTGGCGACTGAGGGAGGCGCCGAGCTCGCGCGTACAGGCGAGTGATGCACTGCACGCGGCGCAGAGCGAGTGGCATCTCCCCAGCATCGACCAACAGGCTCTCAATGGGGGAAGTGCGGAAGGCACCGGTCGCAAGGCGAAGGCCGGTGTGGTGGATCGAATCCACCTTCCGCAATAAACGCTCGGCTGCGGATGCATAAAACTCGCATCCGTAGTCGAGCTTCGAGCGAACAAAGGATCGATAAAAAAGTAAGGCGGTAGCCCTATCAGCGCCCCAAGCGCTGAACGTCACGGAACGGAGAATGTCCATGGCGCGGGTACAAGAGACCCTAAGGCTGCGAATATGAGCCTCCCAGGTGAGGCGTCGGTCGAATACAAGACCAAGGAAACGGTGCGACTCAACCACATCCAGGCGCACCCCATTAAGAAACAAATCTGGGTCGGGGTGAAGCCGTGGATGGCGGCAGAAGTGCACCACCTTAGTCTTGGCCAAAGAAAACCGAAACCTGTGCGCTTCGGCATAGCGAGAGACGCGGTTCAATGCCTGTTGGAGTCGACGCTCCAGAGTTGGCATCTGGGCCGCGCCAAAAGAGATCGAAAGATCGTCCACGTATAGCATAGCGAGAACATCTTCCGGCAGCACCGAGGTGATGCCGTTGATGCTCAGGGCAAAGAGTGTGACACTGAGGACACGTCCCTGCGGGACACCCTCTTCCTGCTCCTTTGGGCCGGAGAGGGCTCCCCCCACCCGTACGCGGAATCGACGATCTCGCAAAAATTCAGATATAAACATTGGGAGGCGTCCCCTCGCCCCCATCGTGTGGAGAGTCTCCATGATACCGTATCGCCATGCGGTATCATAGGCCTTCTCCAGATCAAAAAACACCGTGGCGTAGTGCTGTCTACGAAGGAAAGCCTCGCAGACGGCATTTTCCAGTCGGAGCAGAGCATCCGACGTGGAGTGGAACTTACGGAAGCCGCACTGTGCAGAAGACAGATGGCCTCCGCTGTCCAGGAAATAGGCTAATCTAACATTTACCAATTTCTCCATCAACTTGCACACGCAAGAGGTTAGAGATATTGGGCGGAAACCAGTCGGAGTAGAGTGATCTCTTCCCGGCTTGCGAAAGGCGAGCACAGTAGCGATTCACCAGGAGTCTGGGAGAAGACCTTTCACCCAGATCCTGTTGAACAAATCTAACAGAAAGGCCATGCTTCGCTCACCCAGGTGTCGAAGCATGGCGTAAGGACATCGTCCGGACCATGGGCGGTGTCCGCGCACGAAGCGAGAGCGGAACGCAACTCACTCACAGTAAACTTGTCGTTGAAGGTTTCTCCGCCTCTCGAGGTAAAGTCCGGCCGGCGGCCTTCCGCGACATCACGACGTGCATTGAATTTCTGCGGAGCAGCATCACGGCTAGAGAATGCGGAAAAAGCGGTTGCTAAGGATTCCGCCACGGACGCGGGGTCCGAGATTGCGGTCCCATTCTCCTGGAGAACGGGAGGGGGGTCCTGCGAGAACTTGCCCCGAATCCTTTTGACTCGCTTCCACACCTAAGCTAAAGGGGTCTTCCCGTTAAGTGAAGACACATATGCCCGCCAAGAAGAGCGGCGGGCGTGCTTCAAAATATACCGGAACCTAGCCCTAGCCCGACGAAATTCAGCGACAGTGAAATCGTTCGGGCGGCGCTTATAGCGCATGTAGGCAAAACGCTTCTGTTTGAGGGCCGTCTCACACTCGGCCGACCACCATGGGAGTGGTCGGCGTGCAAAACGGCCAGACGTCCTAGGAATAGTAGTCAGGCCCACGGCGATGAGGTTGCCGGAGAAGAACTCAACGGCCTCATCTACCGACCTAAAGTCCTCGACTGAGATAGAGAATTCAGTCATTTCCTGACATGCAGGCCACCGCGCCCGCGCCAAGCACCACCGAGGTGGTCTCTCAGGCGGCAGTTGCCCTGAAAATGATATTTGAATGGGAAAGTGATCACTACCATGGAGGTCATCGACCACCCCCCAATCAAAATCAGACTGTGCATCCGAAGAGCACAAAGATAGGTCAAGGCAAGAAAATGAAGCGGTTCACGGACAGTGATGCGTAAACTTATCCACGTTTAGGACACCCATCTCAAGCTCTTCGATCAGATCGGCAAGGAATTGTCCCCTGGGATTTATGGAGTAATCTCCCCAGAGAGGATGCCTGCCGTTCAGATCTCCAAGCAAGAGATAGGGCCTCGGCAACCGTGCCACGACGCGGCGGAAGTCCCCCGCGTCGAAGTCACCTGACGGTGGAATGTACGCAGAAATGATAGTATACCTCCTATCCAGGTGCAGCTGCACAGCCACTGCCTGAAAGGAGGTATCTAAAGAGAAAGGAAGAACGGAGACATCATGCCGGGTGTAAACCGCGCATCCCCCAGCCTGGCCATCCCGCGGTGGTGGGGTCGCAAGACCCTTATACCCCGGGAGGGCAGGCAGGGGGCACGCGCCTAGCATGGTCTCCTGCAAAAAAATAGCTAACGGGGAACGGGACGAGGCGAGCCTTTGCAGCTCCTCCCAGTTGGCCCGGAGTCCACGGCAATTCCATTGAAGGAATATGCCCTCCAGGCCTAGCTCGGAGGAGACGCGGGGGCCCTCCTCGAATTGAAGACCCTCACGGGAATGGCCGTACGCTTCCCAGGGGCAGAACCCCGGGCGCTGTTGGCCGGACAAAGCGCTGGAGGCGCTGTCGCCTTCGAGGACTTATTGGGGGAGGTTGGGCTCGCCATGCGAGTCTTTTCCTGCCTCCGCCTCGAAACCTTAGGCGGGCGCTGCGGCTTCGGAGGCGGGGGGGCCTCTTTTCGAGGAACCACCGTCTCCGAGCCACTCGCTCCACCTCGGGGCGTGGGCGAAGGAGCCGAAGCTCCTTTGTTGCTGTCCTCCTTTCGGGGGACAGCTTTAGGAACCCCTGAAGATGGCCTAGCGACCATCTTCAGGGGTGTTGCCTCCTGTGAGTCTAACGACTCAGTGGAGGCGCGTGGCCGTTTCGCCTTGCGGGAAACGGTCACGCTGGGGGAAGAGGGGGGAGCCCTGGTTTTAGCCGGGGCTGGGTATGAACCCTTTTTGCCGCCAGCTTTACCAGGGGAGCGCCCGGGTTGGGTAGAGCCCGCAGAAGGGCTCCGAATGGGCGCGGAAACAACCGTGCTCGTTGGCCTGGATGGGCCAGGAGCAGAGGGTGCTTTTCTAACTATTGAGGCCTATGACGTCCCAGGCAGAGCCGGGCGCGCCAGGACCAAGTCCTTAGCCTCGCGGAATGAGAGTCTATCCTGGGCCTGAACGGCCAGGATTTCTTTCTCCAGGAGATATGCACCACATTGCTTCGAAGAAGCAGGGAGCGGTTCTCCGCAATTGACACACTTGGCCACACACGATTTGGACTTATCGTGTGCGACCTTGGAGCAATTTGCACAGACTTCGGGTGACCCCGACTTTGCACGTCTACATGAGCGATTCGTATGGCAGAAGCGGTGACAGTAATAGCACCGCCGCGGCAGTGGCACGAATGCCTTCACGCGGTAGCGGTACCAACCGGCACGCACCGACTCAGGGAGCTTGTCACTGTCGAACGTGACGAAAAGTGTAGGGGTGGGTCTCGAAGCCCCTCCCTGTTTTCTCATCACACGTTCGACCTTGACCGCCCCATGGTCGGCCAGCTCTAGGGTGATGTCCTCAATGGAGTAGTCAACGAGTTCCCTCGCATAAACTACTCCTTTCACAAAGTTCATGGTAGAGTGCGGCGTCACACTCACCGGGGTGCCATCAAGTGTCCGAAGAGCACTTATCTTGGCCGCCTCGGCGGGATTCGCCGCATTCGCCAGAAGGCTGCCGTCCGAGAAACGGGTCACCTTCGGCTCTCTACCAATTGCACTAGCTAATCCTCTCCTCTGATGTATCATGTTGCCCTTGGACAACATGGTGCCATCCGTGGAGCGAATAACGAAGAAGCGTTTGAAGCCAGCGGGCTGGAAAACGCCAGGTAACCTCTGAATGAGGGGCCCCGATGTCTTCGAGGCTCCGCCCTGTGCACTCTTGGTGTTAGTCTTGGTCAGGGGCTCCGCACACGAGGGGGTAGAGGGGCCGGATGTGCCGATCTTGGCTTGGTCGCCTACCAAAGTGGTAGCAGACCCATCCGTCCCCGCAGCCCCCGCGGATGGAGAGGAGCCCCGAGTCTTTTTCGTCTTTTTAGTCTTCTTTGTCTTTTTCTTTTTTGGAGAGAAGGGCGGGGAATGAACCCGCTTTTCACCTCCGCCGGCAGAAGCCCCCAGGCCAGATGGACCAGCCTCAGCCAGGTCCCTCTCCGAAATGGAGAAGGTCCTGGTTGTCCTAGGGGCACCTGTCGGAGGAGATCCCTCCCCTCCTTTTACTGCCTCGGAGCCCTCAGCCATTTGAGGAGGACCTTGCATAGGGGCGGATTCGGGTTCGGTGCTTGGCGCCGAGCCCGAATTCCCCCCCATGGAAGGCCCTACCGTCCTAGGCTGGGTCTCCTCAAGGACCATGTTTATCACAGGAGGGGCCTCCAGTTGGCCATCCCCTCCCAGGACATCGCAGGTCCCCTTGGCAGTGTCGCCAGTCTTGTGTGGGGAGGCACAGGCCTTGACCCCAGCAAGGTTTAAAATTCTTGCCAGCAGGTCTTTTGAGGGAAGCGACCGAAGGGGCCTGGCTTCCCTCTCCCCCCTAAGGGGGTTTGCCCTACCGAGCCGCTTTGATGGGGAGCGGCTGGCTAAGGGCTGCCTGCTGGCTTTCTTGGCAGTCCCCTTGGAAAGAAAAGAGGGGACTGCCGCTGGGAAAAGGGAGGTGCCCGAAAGCACCTCCAGAGAAGGGGGTGAGGGGGAGTCCCCTGCACCCGTAGGCGAAGGAGAGGAGTAAGCCTCCTCTCCGGTTAGAGAAATATGGAGGGTCCCCTGTGCAAGCACAGGGGGGGGGGACCTCCATTTTTTTGCTGGAGCTGCCCGAGGGCGGCTCCGTCGATGAGCAAGGGGAAGTTAAAGGGGGTTTAGGTTTTATTGATTCATCCATGGGCATGGTGACCCTATTTTTGCCACGGGACGCAATAGCTCATCACCTCTTGCAGTTGCCCGCACTGCAAGAGGTGCTTACAAGCCCGGCAGAGCCAGGCGCCGCCATTTGGGACCACCCCTCCCACCTGGTGGCCTGACAGTCCATCGGCACGGCGGCTCCACCTTAGACACAGCGTATAAATGATAGATTTTGAAGACGAGAGGAAAACGGATGTGAGGAAGGTATGGGTGGGGATGAAGCAGGTAGTTAAAAACCAGCCACCCCAGACCGGAGCTCAAGGGTTAGGGAACATTGTCCCCCACCCTCTCAGCCCCGATGCGGGACGGTTGGCTGAAAGGAAGGACAGCATCTACCCTGTGAAATTAGAGGCTGACCAGAGAAAGTTGTGGGAGAGGTTGTGTGAAAAGAGAGGAAACAAGTGTTTTGAAGGAAGGAAGAGAGGCTAAGCTGGGGCCGGACGGAGTGCTGAGTCCCGTCAGCACGGCGGCCAGTATGGCAAATCGCCGCGCCCCTTACGGGCGAAGATCACCCAGGCTGGGACATTAGACAAGAATGTGCCGAACAGTCTGGGGAACGACGCAGTCGTCGCAAAAGGGCGCAGACGAGCGCTCCATCAAATAGCGATGGGTCACGCGAGTGTGTCCGATTCGGAGAAGACAGAAAGCGACCTGAAGCCGTCCCAGCATTGGGAAATTGGTCCATACGAACAGTCGCGACGCAATGGCACGCAATTTTAAGTTCCCTTCGACCGTCTACCATCTTCTTTGCCAAGCAGTCCGAAGAGCTGCCCGTATTACTGCCATGTAGTCGGTGTGAGGAAGAGCGAAACGCTGGTCCGGTCGCAGAGTCCTCGCGTCTCTTTGGCGCCCTCATTCCCCGATCTTCCTACATGTCCAGGAACCAGGCAGAAAATAAACTCGACATCTGCCCGGCTCGCCAAAACCGTGGCGTCACGGATATCGCGATTCAGAGGATGCGGAGATTCGAATGCCCCGAGAGCACTCGGGGCGCTTTGTGAGTCGCTACAGATCACAATCCGGTCTCCGAACCGGGCACGTCGCGTAATCTCCCGTACCGAGTGGTGTATTGCCACCAGCTGGGCCGTGAAGACACGCAACGCCTGGTAGAGCCCCGCTGACTTCAAACAGAGGGAAAACGGCGTGGAAGCAGACCCCCTCTTGGGACTTGGAGCCATCCGTATACATTGGAACGGTTCCAGCGTGACCCGAGGTGTGCTCCAAAAAAAAAGGTCGAACGCAATACTCCCGGCACCGTACAAGCTTTGGGAGCAGAGGCGTGGCGACAAATAGCCAAATGTGGTACCCTCCAGGGTGGCGTGCTGGGCAGAACCAGGGGCGCCACCGGCCCGAGAGCTATATCTACCTCTCGAAGGAGTTTCCTGGCCCTAAACCCAAAGAGCTTAGGGTATGACTGGCGTCTCTCGGCGGCATAGGCACCGTCGAGATCAGCTGATGATGCAGTGAAAGCTGTTGGCGACTGAGGGAGGCGCCGGGCTCGTGCGTACAGGCGAGTGATGCACTGCACGCGGCGCAGAGCGAGTGGCATCTCCCCAGCTTTGACCAACAGGCTCTCAATGTGGAAAGTGCGGAGGCACCGGTCGCAAGGCGAAGACCGGTGTGGTGGATCGAATCCACCTTCCGCAATAAACGATCGGCTGCGGATGCATAAAACTCGCATCCGTAGTCGAGCTTCGAACGAACAAAGGATCGATAAAAGAGTAAGGCAGTAGCCCTATCAGCGCCCCAAGCGCTGAGCGTCACGGAACGGAGAATGTCCATGGCGCGGGTACAAGAGACCCCTAAGGCTGCGAATATGAGCCTCCCAGGTGAGGCGTCGGTCGAATGCAAGACCAAGGAAACCGAGGACACTTCCCTGCGGGACACCCTCTTCCTGCTCCTTTGGGCCGGAGAGAGCTCCCCCTACCCGTACGCGGAATCGAGGATCTCACAAAAAATCCAGATATAAAGACTGGGAGGCGTCCCCACGCCCCCATCGTGTGGAGAGTCTCCATGATACCGTATCGCCATGCGGTATCATAGGCCTTCTCTAGATCGAAAAACACCGTGGCGTAGTGCAGTCTACGAAGGAAAGCCTCGCAGACGGCATTTTCCAGTCCACGGCAATTCCATTGAAGGAATATGCCCTCCAGGCCTAGCTTGGAGGAGACGCGGGGGCCCTCTTCAAACAGAAGACCCTCACGGGAATGGCCGTACGCTTCCCGGAGGCAGAACCCCGGGCGCTGATGACCGGACAAAGCGCTGAAGCCTTCGAGGCCTTATTGGGGGAGGTTGCGCTCGCCATGCTAGTCTTTTCCTCCCTCCGCCTCGAAACCTTAGGCGGGCGTTGCGGCTTCGGAGGCCGGTGGCCCTCATTTTGAGGAACCACCGTCTCCGAGCCTCTCGCTCCACCACTAGGCGTGGGCGAAGGAGCCGAAGCTCCCTTCTTGCTGTCCTCCTTTCGGGGGACAGCTTTAGGAACCCCGGAAGATGGCCTAGCGACCAACTTCAGGGGTGTTGCCTCTTGTGAGTCTAACGACTCGGTGGAGGCGCGTGGCCGTTTCGCCTTACGGGAAACGGTCACGCTGTGGGAAGAGGGGGGAGCCCACCGCGTGACACCCACACCACATCCAAGGCATCACAGATCCCATTCGCAGTACTCTGTTACAGTCAATTCTTTGGTCAAAGGGATGCCTCTATTTCCCCCATCCTCACCGACACTTAGGGAGGAGGAGGCAGCGCTTGGAGGTGGATCTCCAGGCGCTTTCCCACTCTTGCATATAGTTGGATAAGATGACCTCCCTATGAGTGGGGAGGTTAAGTGAAAAGTCTCCATAGGATCAGAAATTGCAGAATATCATCATTTACACACATTTTCAGTCCGGGTCCAACGTTGGCGGGGTGGGTCAACCCGACTCGCCATTTAGGCAAAATTGTCCCGGAACTTTGACCATAAAGGATGGTGCCGGCGTAGCCACCTCATATGTGTACTGGGGAAAAGGGTTAGCATAGTCGGGCTTACTGCCATCGCAGCAGGTAGGGACCTCACAGGATACACTGCCACTCGACTAAGGTTCATAAGAGGACAAAAGTGCGCTGGGCAACCAGAATCTCCGCGGATAGGAAAGGAGTAGGAGGGTATGTAATAAAAAGAGGGAGATGGGTGGGTCCACTAACGCATAGGGTGGGTGATCACCTAATAGCATCATACCCTGGTACTAGGTGGTCCCAGAATGGCATGCAATCCACCAAGACACCATGGCTACTGGGCCGAACTTTGCACAGTAAGCCGTAGCATCGATAAACAAATTTCAGCAAATCAACCTGCACATTTCAGGTTTTGTACACTTGAGTACACATCTTTCAAAGGTGGAAAAAGTTTGCGAAATAGTTTTTTTTAGTTTTAGTTGTTTTTTTTTTTTCATTTTCGAGCCAGAAACATATTCAGCATCATCAGAGTTGTTGGTTTGTTGTTATAAGTGCTTCTAAATACATTAGAGTTGAGTTTAAACTGAAAGATAATGACAAACAAGTGAGCAGTTCAACTTTTATTATCTGATACATTAAAATCATGCTTTGTCTCAAACGATGGTATTGAAGTCACGGGATTTTAGTACCGCCCGATGGTAGCCATCTCTTGCTTCTTTTCCATAAACTTCGCCAAAAGCTTCCGTCCCCATTCGCACACACATCGCTCCACACCTTGAGAATGGCGTGAATGTCAATAGAGAGTGACTGGTAGACAATATTTTGCTGGTCCGCTTTAGATATATGCATTTAAGTGGTGGCTCAAACCTGCACTCCTCTTCAGGGTGAAGTAGATCTGTTAGGTTCTTAGCAGTCTTATCTATTTCTGGTGGCCTGAAATCACGTATCTCTGCTTCATACTCGGTAACTTTTCGGATCTTCTTGATTCTGTCAATAGCTAATTTCCTGTTCTTCTGATCAACGTCTGCCATCATTGCCAAAAGGACGTTCTCAGGATGGGCCCAGTAGGTCGGTGTGCACGAATCCGTCCCGAGTACAAGGGACAGGCGGTAGGGACCCCGCCCATCCCGATACCGGGACAGGTAATGTGCGCGAAGATCGCCCAGAGTGGGACATTCAACAAGAATGTGCCGAACAGTATGGGGGACAACGCAGTCTTCACAGTCTTCACACTCGCGGTGCGTCCCGCTAGTGTGTCCAATTCGTTAACAACAAAGCAAACTAAAGCCTTTGCGGCATTGGGGGGGTAAGTCCATGGGAACAGTCGCGGCGCAGTGGCACGCAACTTTACGTTCCCTTCAACCGTCTCCCATCTTCTTTGCCAAACAGCCCGAAGAGTTGCCCGTATTCCTGCCATGTAGTCGGTATGAGGAAGAGCGAAACGCTGGTCTGGTCGCAGAGTTCTCGCGGACTCTTTGACACCCTCATTCCCTGCAATTCCTACATGTCCAGGAACCCATCCGTTCTTGGAGCCAGTATTAGTTGCCGTGCTGTCAGCTCCCGCTGCCTTTATCTAATCTTTAATATCATTTTCATTAAACCCTTTCATCAGTTTATCTACAATATCTGCACCTGTTCCTCGTTCAATAGTTAGATGATCTAAATAGAAAGTTCCAGGTTCTACTACAAGCACATATTGATTTTGTTCCCTTTCTTCTTTTTGGCTTAGTGGTGTGTCTCTCCTCCCATCAAAAAACAAAGCAGTAATTTTTTTATCTCCCAAACATTCATATTCGGTGAAATTCCTCCTTAACTTCAGTCTTACCCTCCACACTTTGTGATGGTCAATTACATGGGAGCGGTCTTCTGAATTTATAATACCATAGTCGAATAGGGCTGCACTACTAATAGCAGCAGCAAAATTTGACACAGAATACCGATCTGCTTCCATGGCAAATGTTGGTATTGGTATGATGCTTTCTGTTCTTGCAAAGACTTCTTCCATTCATCATCAGAAATGTCAGAAGATTAGGTTTCTTCATCCAAGGCTTCGTCTGAAATTGTAGTTCTCTCTTCTATCTTTTTCTTCTCTTCTTTCCAGAATTCGATCTTAACTGATTTTTTTTTAATCGTTTGATTTGTTTTTACATCAACTCTTCCAATTTTCATGTGACGAAAAGTTCTTAGTCAATAAGAAATTCATAGTCTCGACGTGGCACTTTCATGTTCTTTTCACACTCGCAATCTATGAGATCAACACACTGGCAGCCTACTATATCAAATGGTTGACCCAATGATGAGATGCACTTTTTAATCGTAGTGGCATTCATTCCTTGTTTTGATACCATAGACGCTTCTTCCACCAATCGGAGCCATTTGGTTTTAACATTCTTGATCGGCTGAACTGGAATACTGGCCCCTTTCCAAAGCTCAGTAAGGGCCTCGGATACTTCAGGAATAACATCCTTGTTCCTCTTGTATTTATTGTCTTTTACATACTGAATATATCTTCCGACTAGTTGCTTTGTTGGGAGCTCATAATGAGAAAGTTCTGGAAGGCGGGAGCCAAAGACACTGACTTGTCGATGTTCTAGTTCTTTTACTCATCTTAGACCTGAAAATGAATAATAGGAAGACCCGTTAGTATAAAACAGAAATAATACACGTGATGAGTGAATCTATAACATACTGTCGAAGTATGGGTAAGTGTACGGGAATATGCGCACACAGGCTATAAGGTAGGTCAAGCAAGGGGACAACTGTTCTTGTTCTAAGAGTGCGATTTGAATAGATAGCGGCAGCTGCGTGACCAAGGAATATAACAAACATAATGACAAAAATAGATTTTTAATACACACTAAATAAAAGGCACAACAATAAATATGGATATATATATAAATATGGATATATATATATATATATATATATAAGGATATATATATATATATAAATATGGATATATATATATATATAAATATGGATATATATATATATAAATATGGATATATATATATATATATATATATATATATATATATATATATATATATATATATATGGGTACATAAATAAAACTGGCTTAAGCTCCTAATACTAATTTGATAATCGTGGTTAGGGAATGGTTACAATGGAAGATTTAGGGTAGCGAGTGATTTAGTTCCTTGAACCTCGAGAGTAAGGTGGGGCAAACTTGGGGAAGGTCTTGGTGACCTTGATTACTCACGGGTGGTAGCCACAAACCTGCAGCGGGTGGGGCTACTTTCTCGAACTTGTGTTTTGCGAGATGCGGGCCTCTTGTCCTCAGGAGATCACCGAGCGAACTTCAAAGGGAGGGGGGGGGGGGGAAATGACTTCTCCACACTCGGCTTGAGCGAACTAACGGGCCTCGTGTCCTTAAGCGGTCACCAGAAGAACTTCGGAGGACGGCTTCTCCAATCCTTGATCCGAAGGCGGATGAGAAAGGCTGACGTTGCCTCACGACTCTTCTCCCTGACCCGAAAATACGGGTGTGATGTCCAGCTCTTCCGTGGCTTGCGACCGTCACTCACACTTCTTGGGAGAGAGCTCGTTGAATTGCACTCATTTCGGGGAAGTCTCGTCAAACCAAATACGTCTGTAATCCTGGAGCGGGTGCATATATACCCAGAGTTCTCCAAAACAGGGAGAGATTGAGACCTTCTCTAACCTTCGTTATCGGCCGTGACAACCCGAGCATCTCCTTGCGGTGAAGTGTCAAAGGCAAGGATCAGCGGGTCAGACGGGCCGACCAGCGGCGGGAGCCATAAAAGCAGTTCACGGCGAATCCTACAAAGTAATCTCCCGACCCGAGGGATGGGGGGGAAGATTGAGACGGCCGGGAGGTACCCCCAATTTCAGCGTCATGCCTTGATGTAACTTTCGCCGAGACCTGGCGGCAAGTCCAAAAAAGGGTGAAGTCGGAAGGGGAAGGGGGGAGTAACGACTCGCTTTCTCTCCCGAAGTAATATCTTAGGAGGCGGGGAAATAATATTATTCTAAGGGGATACCTCCACATACATTCAAAAAGGTGAAGCCATATCCATCCATAGGAAATACTCTGTAGATATCTCGCAAATTCGTTATACATCGATTAATTTATAGTACCTTCTGAGTAATTTACGAACAAGGAATTCCTCTAACTTTAATACCTGAATACAATCAGACAAATATGGCCCCCAAAAGGGGGTGTTATGATTTTTTCATATTTTTTTTCTTCATTTGCAAATTTGGGATCGTCTGCTCTACAAAACCTGAAATGTGCCTTAAAAATTGGTCGCGACACTACACCCGACTGTACAGGCGGAAACACTCCTGATGCTAAGTGCGGGGAGAAATCGTTGAGTGGAGAGCCATAATAATAATACTAAATAATATTAATAACATACTAATAATAATTAATACTAATCATGATAAACATCATCATCTAATAATATAAAACATACCAAACAATAATACTAAATAATAATAAAGATAACAGTGCAAATAATAAGAATGACTAATAATACTAATAAAAATGTAAAGTAGCGCTGAGTGTGGACGAGGGGAGAGCGCACCGACAACTTTTCCAGGCCCCATCAGAGTTAAAGACAACCCAGTGACGGCGGCTTCACTACCTTGCACTCAGGCCGGAAGGACGCGTAGCTCTCCTCTGGATATCAAGTGAAACAAGCTACACATGGTATCCCCCTGTGGGGCCCAGATGGGACGGAGTGGGGAGCTAGGGGCACCCATAAGGCCGTACTATGCCTTCACGTAGCACTCAAAAGGTAAAATGTTGGTCTGATCACGATAAAGGGTGACCCAAAAGAACTCAGGATTTAAAAATATGACGCTATGCATCGGCGTTGAGAAAATCATGGGCGACTTTGAGCTTGAGAGCCCAAAAGGAGGGAAGGGGGGCAGTTTTGAGGAGCATTGATGGGCGTTGATCTCACCTTCGAGGAAAGAATTAAAGTTGAATAAAATCTATGCTATTTATGAATATTTAGCAAGAAAAATTACAATGGCGACAAATGTTTCAGATAATCATAGCTCTTAGTTACCGTTCATTTAGGAACCTCGTGTCACGAAATCAATTCTTATGGGATTTTTAAACCCCTAACTGACTTTTGACATACCCTGTATTTCTAGGGATTTAAAACTAACTAAGATTCTTGTTCAGCCACCCAATAATCCACCCAGTATTTAGATTTAATATCACAACGAGGCAGATGCCCGTTAAGCGATACAGGGTGTCCATATTCTCTTTACAAGTTTAAACAAACACTAGAACAAAAACAAATGACTAAAAGATCTGTAGGACTTTCTTAAAAATTAAAATTTTTAAATTGAATTTTACAGTTTTAGAAAAGATTTTTTGTTCATTTGTAAAGTCTTTATGGAGATATCATGTAGAATTAATTAGTAATTACATGCAATCACCGTCTTTTGTTTTCTTGCAATAAATAAAAAGTGAAATTTATAAAACATTCATCTTATCTTGATTACAGTTGCAAAATCTAGCATCGTGTGTCATTGAACTCCTTACCTTGGATAAAGGAAATTACTACACGAACTACATGTGCTCTATAGGGAATTAGTACACGTTCTGTAGGGAATTAGTAGACGTATTCCACCTGCTCTATGGGGATTCAGTACACGAATTTACAGGTGTTATGTAGGGAATTACTAGACGAATTACATGTGCTCTGTTAGGAATGACTACACGAATTGCATGTGTTCTGTAGGGAATTACTGTACGAAGTGCGTGTGCTCTGATGGGAATTTGTACTGGAATTACATCTTCTGTGGGGAATTACTACAGGAATTACATGTGCTCTATAGGGATTTAGTACACGAATTACACGTGTTATGAATGGAATTACTACACGAAGTATGTGTGTTCTGTAGGAAATTACTACACGAAGTATGTGTGTTTTGTAGGGAATTACTACACGAAGTACATGTGGTCTATATGGAATTACTACACGAAGTACATGTGATCTATAGGGATTTAGTACACGAAGTATATGCGCTCAATAGGGATTTAGTACACGATCTACATGCGCTATATATGGAATTACTATACGAATTACATGTGCAATGTAGGAAATTACTACACGAATTACACGTGCTCTGTAGGGAATTAGTACACGAATTACACGTGCTCTGTAGGGAATTAGTACACGAATTACACGTGCTCTGTAGGGAATTAGTACACGAATTACACGTGTTCTGTAGGGAATTAGTACACGAATTACACGTGCTCTGTAGGGAATTAGTACACGAATTACACGTGCTCTGTAGGGAATTAGTACACGAATTACACGTGTTCTGTAGGGAATTAGTACACGAATTACACGTGCTCTGTAGGGAATTAGTACACGAATTACACGTGCTCTGTAAGGAATTAGTACACGAATTACACGTGCTATTGGGAATTAGTATATACATTACATGTACTCTGTAGGCAATTAGTATACGAATTACATGTGATCTGTACGGAATTAGTACACGAAATAAAAAATATTCCGTAGGGAATTAGCACACAAAATACAAATACTATATAAAGAATGAGTACACGAAATACAAGTACTAGGTAGGAAATTAGTGCACGCAATGAATGTGTAACCAATCAAAACCAACGTACGATGTAAGTAATCCGGGGATAAATGGTCGCTTGCATCATTCCAATGAAGGTCATTCACACAGCATCGAGCTTTTAAATGAGACGAAAATTCTTCGAAAAAAAAAAAAACTTTAGTCAGGAGACTAGTTTCGGAAGCTACCGGTTTCAATCTTTACTCCAAAAGCAATGGTAAAGAAGGAAAAAATAGGGGTTCGGCTTTATGAAGGGACTGATGTGAACAGTGTAACATTTTTTTTTTGCCAATCAATCTTTCAAGTTTCACTACTTTGTTCAGATCCGCTCCTACATAAAGGACAAACCCTTTTGCCTTAATTATCATTAATCTTTGACTCAAGATTACAACCATTGACTTGCAAAACTAGTTGCCCGTATGGTTATAATGGACATGTTTTTTTTATTTAGCCAATAAAAAGATAAGGTAAACATCTGCGTTATTTCGCCCAAGCCATGAAAAAACGACCCAAACTGTGGGTCTATTGAGTCTGCCTACCAAAAGTCGCGTGTTCTCACTTATTCTGATTTAGGACCTTCAAAACTTTCTATAATTCTAGGACTAACCTGGAGAGGACATTGGCAATTATATCATTCGAGAGAAGGTAAAACGACATAAGTTTCAAATATCGTTAGAATCGGCCGAATAGCTACGATGTTATTGCCAAAAAGCTCACTGAAAAGTAAAATGGTTAGTATCCGCCCGTCGACTTACGGACCGACATAGTAACAGAATCGCGCGCACGCGACTAAAAACGGATTCAGTCTTTATATTTCGTCCCTCTGTAAAGCAATTTTCCGCAACTTTATGTCAATTATGTTCCCAATTAGGGATGCACCGATAACAAATTAACCCAGTACCGATTAATCGGCGAATTGGTCTATTTATAAATGGTGTAACTGCTTTCAACTCGATGCTGGGGGTACCTTTATAACGGTCTCGCACACCCTTGTATGGAATTTTTCCCCTTAATATTCCGGTCGTCCATTTTTGCTATATATAATAAACCGAATTTAAGCTCCTTTCCAATTGAGTCTTGCAGAAAAACATTCATCTCTTTAAATTATTCGATGAATGTAAATGGTAGGCCCTCGGATTCCCATGCGTTCCCTTTCTCATCATAGCTTACGGTGTTTACCGCAGGTCGACCCGCTTCGAGGCTACCATTTTTGGCCTAAACTTCTTTAACTTACCAACCTGATTTGCGTAAGGGAAGCGACTCACCCCCCCCCTTTGTGCCCCACTTCCCTTTTACTCCTTCGGACTGAAGGATATAAATGATAAATGGGGCTGTGAGCCCTTTTAAGTTATTCTGTTGCGAGGATTCTGCCTGATTGCTCCGCTGAATCGTTGTCCGTCAGTTATCTTGACTTTATTACTTTTTTGGAGACCCGTACTGGATTCCTTCGTGCAGCGAGGATTTTCTGCCATTGATTCCTGCCAGCGTTGTCACTGCTCCTCTGTCGGCTGCATCGATTTGTGCTATTTCAGTTACGTTTGCAAGTGTTCTCCTTGGAAAGCCGTTCACAATGGGCACGTGAAAGTTCTCCCCTAGTCAACTCGCCATCTCCTCTTTGGGAAATTCTGTCATCTAAAATTCCTTCTCTCGGATCGTTGGGCCTTCGAATCATCGTTTTCCGTGGTCTCGGAAGGCTTTCGCCACGATATTGCAGTATGTGAGTTTCTCCTCGCCGAAGACCGTCATTGCATTTACCCCTGTGGACTTGGGTCGAATTCCCTCATCATCGCCGAGCCTCTTTCGCCTGGGTTTCCGACATGGGTTATTGCTTCACTGCTCTGGTATCAGGTATTTTGGAGTATTTCTTTCTTCTTATGCCCCCTTTAAATTAATTAAGTGTTATAAGTGTTATTCTTGTAACTTTGGGCCTTCGGGTAAGGGACGTAAGACAGGAAGGTTATTCCGGGAACACCTGTCACTACAGTAGCGAAGCCTATTTCATCTTCAACGGCGCGTGTCGTTTCGGCTTTAAACAATTGATTCATAGAACCCATTTTTGTATGCGCGAATATCTTTTGGTTAAAACGACTTGTGGTCGTTCGATGGTGATAAGCATTTGTGACTTTTCTTATTGTTTGATGACCCCCGTATAATTTGTTAAGTCAATTTATTTCATTTTAATTTTGTTGTAAATAATAATGTAAATACTTTTTATGTGTGTATTTATTTGACCCCTTGCGGATACCTCGTAATTTAGCACCGTCCTGATAAATTCTGGTGAATTTCTGGTAGGCCTTTAGATCCCTGGTCTTCTATAAAATTTATGTATGTATTTCCCTTTGGGCCGTGTGAACCGGGTTCCGCGGTGGCATTTATAATGAAATTACTGTGGAATCAATTAAGAGAGAGAGAAGCCACTTCTTCAATGATTAACTATTCAAACTATGAATTATTTTTCTATCAAAAGCAAAGAAAGACCCGCACTACCTTCTTAATTCAATGGAATTCAAAACAAAATGGAAGAATTTCAGTCTTCCTTTGAGAAGAGATTTTGAGGACATTCGGAAAATCAAATCTTTTGTCTCTTCATTACTAGATTCAAATTGAAGTTTCACAGATGGCAGAAACAAACAAAAGAATGGACATTTGAAGCGATAAAAACTGCCGCCACCTTTGGAAACTGCAGAAGATTCAACTTAAAATCATTCTACCACTTTTGGATGACCAGTAGGAACCTGAAAGTGCAATCTTTACTTTCTCGCATTTATTCGATGGTAAAATCAAACTAGGAACAAGAAGGGTGAAAGTATGTGTGGGGCGGAACCTGAATTAGTATACAATTTATTTTCCATTAAAGAATTACCGAATTATTTAAACTTATCTTTGCTGCAAAGAAACGATGACCTTGGGAGCTGGAAAACTCCAAACTCATTTTCTCGTCTAGGTGAGAACCTTTAAATTACTCTTTAGTGTCTCGGCTGCTTTTGTCGAAAGTGAAAGGGTATTTAATACAGGAGGTAATGTTTATGGATCTGCAAGAAATATATTTGTCCTGAAAATGGAGACATTTTAATATTCTTACTTTATTATTTAAGAGCGTCGAAATTGGATTACAATTAAGAAATGGTAGGTTCTGGTATTATTTTTCTGAGTTTTGTTTTGCTTAATTCGATTTCTTGGTTTATAAAAGTACATTTTTTTCCTTTAGTAACAGGAGTAACAAACTTAGTGATACTCCTCCTATTAATGTCCTTAAAACGCGTTTTAGCCAAAAAAAATAATTTAAAAAAATCCATGTCTAAGAATAACTGATGATCTTAACTAGAGAGTCAGGGATACAATTTCGATGATGAAGATGGCTGAGTATGAAAACCGATTAAATCAGCAAGATAGCCAAGAAGTCTGATTATCAACTAATTAACCGGTGCAACCATCGTCAATGTTCGTAATGACAGTCGATATACACCGTATATTAAAGGTAAACACATCTAGAAACACGGTTTCGTTGTTTTAAGATACGAGGATTAAGGGCTGAAACTCTCGAGAGGTTTTAGCGGTTTCTTTGTGTAATGTGACTCACCAAAGTCTGCGAGTATTCAAATTGTACACAGATGTAGCATTTTTTTTTTTTTTTACGAATGAACCATTGTCTCGCGGCAAGTTTCCTTCCATTCTTTAACTGAAATTTGCGAAATGTCTTTCATAATCGCGCCTTACTCGTGTTGACGGAAGGGATATTCGATTTGGCACAAAAATAGGGAAATTGCGGCATTCTCAAACATGGCGACACGGTGATACAGATCCACCCTCCTACTCGGGGATGAAACTCGAGACGGGAAACTCAAACGCAGTTGCAATATCTCAAGAGAGTCTCAGCCCTTCACCCTCGTATCTTAAAACTATAGGGGGTCGCCAGTGATGGGGTGTTAGGTAAATGGTATTGTAGACGACAAGGTTACCAGTTATGTAGGTCCGGATGACGATGAATCAATTATATGTGGATGAAAGAGGTTTCCGTAACCACCACCTTATAAGGGCGCGACGAGTTCCAGTTTATAGGTGAAGGGTAGCGTCATGGCGAATAATTCATCTGACTACAAAGATAAATGATTTTAAGGTGGTCTTCTACTTAGCTGGGTTTGCCGAAGGTTTTAAGGCAAAAATGGACATACGAAAAATAAACACTTTAACGGGATATTACGGTGCAAGCGGCGCGACACGGAGCGTACTAGGCGGGACTAGTAGTCTATATTTTATCAACGCAAGTACGAGTTAAGCGCGAGACAAGACTGGGAGGATTAAAAACGGGTGCGTGAACGCGAGTGAATTCGTTACGATTGAATGTCTTAATCAATGAATGAAATCTGAATGTCTCTTACTCTCTCCTTTTCTTATTTATATATGCGCTCCTAATGCAGAGGGCGTGGCCTGGAAATGACCGTGGGATGACCTATCTCCGTTGTGGTCGCATTTCTCCACCCCTTGGGCGGAGCTAGGAAGCCTGTGCACGGTGTGTACATTTACATGATTAAACTTTTATTTGTGTAATTTGATACGAGTGTCGCTGCACCACCTCTTACGGTCTGTAGCTGTGTTACCCTGGTTCCTCATTAAACATCCGACTTTAATAATTATATCTCGAGACAACTTGGGCAGTTTTATCAAAGCAGGTGTTCAACCATTTTTCTTGGTTCCTTCTTGTGTCTAACACTCGCTTGCTAATATAAAAATATATGTACATTTACAAACCCCATCATATTTCTCATACAATATTGAATCTTTACATTATATATATATATATATATATATATATATATATATATATATATATATATATATATATATATATATATATTAGTAAGGGATGCTTGGATTTAATAGGACCACTTAGCGTCCACTTTGCGGAGCTATCTTTTGGGCCTATTGAATCCAGCAATTTTGGCGCCAGAAGTGTAGTCCGATTACTACAAGCCTACCTACTGCGTAGTCCGACCACTACAAAACAAAGAAACCGTGTTTCTTGATGTGTTAATATATCTTGGGGTGTCACCTTAATATTTCATATTGACGAACGATTTTTCATTTATTTTTCAATTACTAGTGAATTTATACGAAGTAATTTTTGGTTTGGTCTGTAATTAAGATCAAAACCTTATGGTTCGGGTACGATATTGAAGACGGGAACTTTAAGGCTTCATTTGAGCAGTTTTAGTGCAAATTATTCGGGCACTGAGCTTTAAAGAAATTTTAACATTTTCGATATCCCTTATCGAAATAATTGAGCTAAAAATACATTTTTATATTTCTGTATCAATTTTAGCTAGAGTAGACATTATTTATTTCTTGTGGAAACGGGCTAATATTGGCCAGGCACTTAGTGGTTTTGATAAATCAGTTTGAGTTTCCCCCTTAGTTACTCTTAGTGATCATAGTAACAAGTGACGAAGCCATAGTACCACATTTCCCCTCAACTCCCTCTTCTTCGGACATCAGAGATTCGAATCCCCTTTTGAGACGATGGACCAAACCCCTACAAATCAACCAAATCCCACACTTCCCCCCAATTTTACAAACACTTTATACCCACACCCTTTGAACATAACGCGTCTACTATCATTACCAAATCTAGTTTGCAAATTAAAAGGAACCGTAAATGGCGCATGGGTAGGACCTCACTTAAACACATGGTTTAATGAGCTAGAAGAATACTTCCGCCGGGAGCCCACGTTAGTTCCAACTGACCAAAACAAAATCAAGACGCAAAACGATTTGTACAGGAATCAGAGGGAAATTTTGTCCATCTGGCTGTTGACCAACGAACCTAGTTTAAAAAATGCCATAATATGGCAAGCTTTCAAAGAGGCGCTCCGCCATCATCACAAACAAATTAATGAAGAACAGCTCTTGACTGGATTAGCTGTTAAATGTAGTAATCTCCCATACTGTGCTGTATGCCGTGAGAACGGACACAGGAGAGGTGAAACCCCCAAATGTGAAAGCTACAGCCGAGCACTTGTAGCAATGAGGAATGCAAGTGCGTTTCCATCGAAACTACCACAACGAACCCGTATCAATCGAACAGGGATTAGATTTGTAGGGTCCAGTACAAAAAATATTCGTGTAGTTGGGTCTGAACTAGACGATATTCCTACTGCTTATGAAGAAGAATTGGGGTATCCTGAACTTTACACGGAAGTTCAGAGCCGGTACTATACGGAACCTTTTTGGGGAAAGACCCTCCGCCAAACGAAGAATCTCCTCGGTATTAAGTAAATCCCTTCCTATTAGGCCCATACCAATAAACCCATTACCAGAACTAGTAGTAAGAGTATGAGTAAGGCAACTGCCGGCTACCGCTACGTTGCATACTGGTGCGGCAAGTTCCTTAGTAAAACAAGCTTTGGTGAATAAATTGCTAACTTGGTACCCAGGCAGATATCTTATCACCAAATCTCGTGTTAGATTGGTCGACGCGCAAGGAAGCGAAATCCCTACTTTTGGTGAACTAGTTTTATTTACGCGTGGATGATGAAGCGTACCGAATCCTAGTTTAAATTGTAGATAATAGAGTTGCCCTTTCAACTGATTTTCTATTAGGATGGACTTTATGATCCAGAATGCTTAGGAAATATACCCAGCCAGTAAGAGAGTTCGAGGTAGAATAAATTGTTATTGCTGTCCTTCGACTACGAAGACGACTCAAGCTTCACTCGATGAAAATGGAGATGAATTTATGGGTATGATGATAAAGGGTTAATGAAGGGATGAGTGTGTCAAGGGGATGATTGAATGAGAGATGAGAAAAGAAAAAGAAGAAAGATGGGTAGAGCTGTTCTTGCGCCGTGAGTGGATTAATGTGGAGAGGGGCTTGCCCTGGGCCTATCCCCACAGCGTAGCCTCGCACAGAATTGATGGTGGCAAGGGTTCATCAGGACGACCATCGACTGTGAGAGGTTGCAGAGGTCAGCCGGACATCCTCCCGTTTGTCGAAAGCCACCAAATGTGGGACCCCACATTGTGTCCCGTAGACCTATCCCAATGAAGGGTAGCCCACAGGTTGGGTGGGGTTATTCTCGCTGAGGAAAAGAACTGTTCAAGAGCTGCTGAACAATGGAAACCCTTCAGAATAATTTAAAAAATCTGCTGTCTACTGATGATGTCAAAATTGGTATGCAATCAGCAGAAACATACTCTGCGACATCTTGGGTGACCGACGGCAATAGTCAAGCACAATGTTTACACCAGTCAAGTGCATTGAACCCCGAGGAGGAGGATGCACCCACAAAGCTATTCGAGGGCGCAGAGGCACCCGAGTTGAGCGATGCCTTTTCAGACAGTTTGCCGGATAAAAAGGTCCCGCAAATGTCCAAAGGGTGAAACCAACAAGCGTGTGCGGCGACTAAACAAGATTTTATTCCCTGTTTTTTTATGGGGGGGGGGGGGTTCAAGTGAAATTTGAAAAAACACGGGTTTGGGTGTTGTTTTTTTTAATTACACTTTTTTTCATTTAATGAATGCTACTTATTATTTTATTCAAAATACATATTCATGTTATAATTTCCACAAATATGTATCAAATTAAGATTATTTCTCTGATTCTGATAGACTCTTAATTCATCTCTCCCTCCTTCTACGGGTTATGGCTATCATGGGTACCCATAATTCTCGATCAGTGATCTGTTCTTACCTTAATGTAATTATTAAACTAATTAATTATAATAAAATAGAGATGACTATTCTTTTTCTATGTTTATCTAATGCTTGTAGTTCGTTTTTTGAGAAAAAAAACATTTGAAAAAAACAACAATACCCGGGTTTTATTGCGCTTTTCAAAATTCAGGGGGGGGGGAGGTTGCCAACCCTGGTGTTGAGTGTATGGAACAAATTGGAGTCCATGAGTACAGTCACAGATGAAATAAAGCGTCACATTCCTCAGATGTAGGGTTGAATCAAGGAAGTAGTGTGATGATCCCTGTTGATACAAGTAAGGAAAAGTACGGTCGCGTGACGAGCCGTAACAAAGTAGGTGGGTTCAAGTACCAAAAGAGCTCACAGGGGAAACTAAAAACCCGAGTAGAATTAGGGGCCCAGAGAATGTAAAAATACAGCCCCAAGAAAGAGTTCGTTTTAGTGTAAAAGCAAACCGAGTAAATGAAAGAAATACTGAATCTGAGGATGCTTTATATGTTATAGAAAAGGGAGGCATAAACAGAGGGCTATTTATCGCTGAGACAATCGGTCATAGCGAGGATGGGTCGATTCTTGGCGAGAGGTTGAACACCCCGCCCAAGTGTAGAGTTATTTAAGGGTCATAAACTGAGTTCTGCAAACCAAGTAGAAATCACCCTGGAGGAGAGCCAGGAAAGAGTTGCTCCAAAGATATCTAGTTTAAAAGACAAGTGAGCAAAGAGTTGCTCCAAAGATACAGTTTAAAAGAGGAGAGCCAAATAATGCTGCTCCTGGAAATTTAAGTATGTTAGGGAGCGGCAAGAGTGGTACTCTTTCAAAAGATTTGTTCTCAAAGCCGGTAATGGCCGAAGAACAGTTTGGTTCGGAGAAGAGATACGCCAAAATCCATGAAAAAAGATGTTCTGTTCGAAAGTGTAAACAGCAGTTGGGATATTTGCAACCATAACTATTTCCCCCTAAATGATTCAGAATTAACTACCACCATTCGTTTAATGACATTCCTGTTCATGAATGGTTGGTACTTCTTGTTCCGATACACAAGAGACTTGTACAACCGTAAGAAATTCTTTTCCCACAAATTTAGATGTTTCTGACTGTCTACTATTAAATTTATTCCACTTTCTCATAGTTTTGGCAAGGCTAAGTAATCTCTCTTACGCGATACATTTATCTTCCATTTTCTTTGTTTCTAATTCATTTATATTCCCTACCTTTAAGGAAGATTGCCCTTGTTTGTATGTTACAAAATCTGATAAAGCTCAGATGTTCTTTATATCCAATTCTCTCATGTTTATCAGATTTTGTAATTGATTTTTCCACCTTCGATGATATTGCTGCAAAAATCTGCCATGCAAGCAACAAGACCAAAACACTGACGAGAAAAATATTGCTTAGGAATATGTTATACGATAAAAAATCCTTTTCTCTTCACCGGTGCCACCCACTTCTAAGATAGGTTAGGAAAAAGTGTATGCCCGCCCAGTGGTCGTAAAAGTAGCAAATAAACAGGCAGTGTTGGAAAGTGACCCGCCCTTCTTAGGTTAGTATTGGTAGACCAATTTAAAAAAACTTTTAAAAACTCCTCCCACGTAATATAGGATTGGGAGACTTCCATTAAATTAGTCAATATCTCCTCCTAAATAGTGTCCTATTGCTATACCCCTTTTGGAGATTACACCTACCTACTCTATGTAAACCTTATATAAAACTCTTGTAACCTCTAGATCAGCAGACATTCTCTATTTGAATAAGGTAAAGTAATACAGCTCCTTTTGCTCTCCGTCACTGCGTCGTACTGGTTCTTCAAAGACGGGCAAGAAAAACACTAGGTGCTGTCGCGACTTAGGGCCACACAAGCATTAAGTTGCTTCTGTGACCACTTAGGGTCACACGCCCTTCTACTACGATCAAACCACCTGCAAGAATTATCCTTTACCGTCAGATTGCACCGTGCACCAAACTACCAGGCAGTCCTTTCTCACAAAGAAGGATTCCGTTGCGCAGACTGCTTGAGCTCCTCGACCTCGTGCCCCATCTACCGTGTGAGGGTCATTGGCGCCATAGTTACAAGGCCAGAAGGGAACACAAATTAACGTGTTGACCTTCTTTCTGAACTCTTGGGATTAACAATAACTCTTAAACGGAGGGGGAGGGGGCTGTTGATGTGAACTAGTTCGTAAAAAAAAGAAAAGAATCCCAACCTATATTTCCTTTCCATTTCTTATTTTCGAATCCTGAATCAGAGCATTTGAGAATTACCACACGAAACAGCAATTGGTGGTGTGTAACTGTACGAATGAACGCCTTCCTCGCTCTATTTTTAGATCCAATCAAGTTCGTACTTCTGAATTCGTGTCTTCTTTGTATGAATTTCTAATTCATCCTCTCCCAAGCCCTAATATTTACGATCGGAAGAGATTCGGTAGGGCATTATTTGTTCTCCTTTCCTGAGTGTGCTGCATGTAGGGTTGGCAATAAAAAACAGTTTTATTGTGGGAGTTTTCAAAAAACAAACGCTACAAGCATTATAATAAGGTCTAAAAAGAATAGCCATCTATATTTTATAATAATTAATTAGTTTAATAACTACATTAAGGTAAGAACATATCACCAATTGAGAATTGTGGGTACCCATGATAGCCATAACCTGTAGGAGAGATGAATTATAAGATGTCAGAGCCGGCAAAGACTGTGTGGTCCACTTCTGGGCCAGTCAGAATCAGAGAAATAATCTCAATTTGATACACATTTGTTGAAATTATAAACTAATGTGCATTTTGAATAGAAGAATGTTTGAATAAAAGAATGATAAGTAGCGTTCATTTATTGAAAAAAAAAGTCATTTTGAAAAACAAAAACAAATGGGGTTTTTCAAATTTCACTTTAAAAAAACCCCAAATCACCCGGTTTTTCAGCCGTTTTATTTTATTTGCCAACCCTTGTGTGTTGCAGCATCAATGCTCAGTTGGTTACAGCCGAGATCATTTTTAGTCGCGTGCGTAGGTCGGTTGGATGGTAACCATTTTACTTTTTAATAAGTTTAGTGGCAATAACATTGTAACTATTCGGCCGATTTTAACGAAATTTGAAACCCTTTTGTTGTTTTACATTCCCTTTCGAATGATATAAATACCAAGGTCCACCCAAGTTTAGTCCTGGAATTATTGAAAGTTTTGAAGGTCAAAAGTCAGAATAATAGAGAGCACGCGACTTAGGTCTGTTGACCTCCTTAAAATGGTTAGAGCATTAAAGTAAGTCTTCCCTAATTCACCAAAAAGAGGTAATAGATGGAAAGCGTCTACTCTAACAATGTATGGAGTGGTAAACTTTTGGAATGTGTAAAAAGAGTATTTATGTTGGAAGGCGTGTGTTGTTTGGGGTGAAAGTAGTATAAGATTGTAAGGGAATGGGTCCTATCTATGTGATAATGACGTGGTTGAAATTGAAAGGGATTTGGAAATGTTCATCGAAGCTATGAGAGAGTGTGTGGGAGAAAGTAATGGAGTGAGCTATTAAAATCCCCGGTGTTGTTACCTCCTTGAACAAGTATGAGTACCAAGGTTTAAGTACCGAGGGGGTAATGGTAGTGGTAGAGATGAAGCAGATTGCGAAAAACAAGGTTTAAAATAGTATGAAAGTCTCGTCCGTTAATGAATGCTAAGGGTTTAAGTGTGGAATGTGCCAGGAAGGTGTAGAGGAGTAGGCTGGTGGCAACGTTGGTGTAGTGGAACGAGAGACTGGCATGGAAGAAGGAAAGATCTGGAGTGACAGCGGCGTAAATGGATAACTTGAGATGATTGCTCGTTGAGGGAAATGTAGATGGAGTAAGAGGTTGTTAAAGGTGTGTAGCAGAGCGTGAAAGAGGTATAGAGGTGGTATGGCCACATAAATGGAGTTGTGAAGGACATACGAGTGTGTAGCTGTGGGAAGGAGAGGAAGCCTCCTATATGTGAATGAGTGTGAGAAGGAAGAAGTTCTGACTGAAGAGGGAGTGGATGATCTGTATGATAGGTCTGCATGGGTGGAAGAGCCCATGTGGGGACTGCCTACTTTAGGGCCTTAAAAAATATATATATATATATATATATATATATATATATATATATATATATATATATATATATATATATATATATATATATATATATATATACACTCGTAAATAACATAACGATAAAAACAAAACAAAAAGGGAAAAGAAAAAAGGCAACAAGGAAGGGGTTCCGGCACCGGGGGTAGGCCCGCCTTCCCCTGGCGCAGGAACATGCAACCCATATTTGATTTATTATTTGATTTATCATTTCATTGGAGAGACATCATTATCCCATTTAATTAGCATTATTAGTGTAATTAAAGTATTTTTGTTTTTAATCTTTCAATAACCTTGAATGAAACCTGGTATTTAAAATTTCCCTTTGGCAAACCATTAATCTCCTTACGCAGTCACCTCTTATTAGCCCTGTGCCGCTAGTCTATCCATGTGGCCGCCTGCAACGTAAATAGACTGCATTCTCGCCAGCGCAGGTATCCCCGCTCATGAATACGCTTCAGTTTGAGGGCCACCTCTCACTCAACTGACCACCACGGGAGCGGTCACCATGCAAGACGGCCAGGCGTTTTAGGGAGACTAGTTAGGCCCAAGGCGATGAGGTTGCCGGAGAACTCAACGGCATCATCTACCGACCTAAACTCCTCGACTGAGACGGAGAAATCAGTCATTTCCTGAAATGCGGACTACCGCTCGCAGGCGGCAGCGGCTCAGAAAATGATATTTGAGGGAAAGTGCTCATTACTATGGAGGTCATCGACTTCCCCTCACCCAAAATCAGGTTGTGCATCTGGAGGGCACAAAGATACATCGAGGCACATTTAGGACACCTATAGCCAGCTTGGAGATCAGGTAGACAAGGACCTGACCCCTGGGATTAAAAGAGTAGTCTCCCCAGAGTTGGTGTCTACCGTTCAGATCCCCGAGCAAGAGAAAGGGCCTCGGCAACCGTATCACGAAGTGGCGAAAGACCCCCGCGTCGAAGTCGGCTGACGGTGGAATGTACGCGGAAATAACAGTATATATCTTATCCAGGTGCAGCTGCACACCTACTGCCTGAAAGATGTCAATAGCAAAGAGACAAAGGGAGACATCATGACTGGTGTAAATCGCGCATCCTCCCGCTCGGTCCCTATCTCGTGGTGGTGTGGTCGGAAAATCTTAATATTTCGGAAGGGTGGGCAGGGAGCACGCGCCCACCATGGTCTCCTGCAAAAAGTTAGCCAAGAGAAAATGGGAACGAGCCTCCGCAGCTTGTCCCAGTTGGCCCTGAAGGAATATGTCATCCAGACCTAGCTCGGAGGAGATGCGGGGACCCTCTTCGAAGAGAAAACGCTCACGGGAATGGCAGTACGCTTCCCGGAGGCAGAAGTCAGGGCGCCGTTGGCCAGGCAATGCGCTGAAGGCGCTGTCGACTTCGAGGACATATCGGGGTAGGTTGGGCTAGTCTTTTCCTCCTACTGCATTTAAACTTCAGCCAAGCGAGGCGGATTCGGAGGTCCCTCCTTTGGAGGATCCACCGACTTCGAGTCACCCAGCCTAACACTCTGGGTGACTAAACTCCTGCTGTCCTCCTTTCGGGAGGCAGCTTTAGAAACCCCGAAAGATGGTCTCATGACTAACTTCAGGAGTGTTGCCTCTTTGTAAGTCAAACGACTGTGTAGGCGCGCGGCCGTTTTCTCACGCTGGGAGAAGGACGGGGGATCCGTGGATTAAGCCGGGGCTGGGTCTTTGTTCCACAAGCTCTACTAGGGAAGCGCCCTTGGTGGGTAAAACCCGTAGAAAGGTTACGATTGGGCGCATAAACGACCGTGCTCTTAGGCATGGAGAGGCCACAAACAGAGCGTATCTTTTTTATCATTAAGGCATAAGACGTCCCAGACACACCAGGATCAAGTCCTTAGACTGCCGAAACAAGAGACGATCCTTGGCCTTAACGGCCAGGATTTCCTTCAAGGAGATACGCACCACATTGCTTCGAAAAAGCGGGATAAGGCTCTCCGCAATTGAAAGACTTGGACACACGATTTGGACTAATCGTGTGCGGCCTTGGCGCAACTTAGACTTCGGATAACCCAGACTTTGCACGTCTGGAGGAGCGATTTGTATGGCGGAAGCGCTGACGGTAGTAGCACATCTGCAGCAGTAGCACGAATGACTTCACGCGGTAGCGATACCACCCAGCACGAACCGACTCAGGGAACTTGTCACAGTCGAACGTGACGAAGTGTGGAGGGGACGGGGGTCGAGCCCCCCCCCCCCTGTTTTCTCATCACACCTTCAACCTTAACCGCTCCATGGTCGGCCAGCTATAATGTGATGTCATCTATGGAGTAGTCCAAGAGTTCCCTCGCATAAACTACTTTCCCCGAAGTCCATGGTAGAGTGCGGTGTCACACTCACCGGCATGTCAAGGGCACAATCATGGCCGCCTCGGAAGGATTCGACGCATTCTACATCTTTTTTTCTTTAGAGCCAGCCCATCTGGCGATTGTCCGCTTGGGCATAAGTCGCCGGAAATACGACAGCCTAGAACTAGGCTACTTTAAAATAAAAATATGAAAACAATGATAAATATTGGAAAAACTTAATTAGGAAGCAATCTCCGGCGTCGGGGGAAGGTCCCCCTTACCCCGGTGCAGGAGTGTGCAACCTACAAAGAACAAAAAAAAAAGAACCTACTTAAATAAAAGGGAGAAGCCCGGCTTCACCCCAAAAGTCAACAAGTCCGCAAGTCAATTATCACGAACTCGTCCCAAGAATAAGGAACAGGCGGTAGCGACCCAGCCCATCGCGGTACCAGGACAGGTAACGTGCGTAAAGATCACCCAGACTGGGACATTCGACAGAAATGTGGCGAACAGTCTGGGGGACGACGCAGTCGTCACAATAGGGCGCAGGCGAGCGCTCCATCAAATAGCGATGCGTCACACGAGTGTGCCCGATTCGGAGACGACAGAAAGCGAAATGAAACTGTCGCGGAATTGGAGGATAGGTCCATGGGAACAGTCGCGGCGCAATGGCACGCAACTTTAAGTTCCCCTCGACCTTCTCCCATCTTCTTTGCCAAGCAGTCCGAATAGATGCAGGTATTCCTGCCATGTAGTCTGTGTGAGGAAAAGCGAAACGCTGGTCCGTTCACAGACTCTTCGCGGACTCTTTGGCGTCCTCATCGGTGCGCTCATTCCCCGCAATTCGTACATGTCCAGGAACCCAGAAGAAGATAATATCGACATCCACCCGGCTCGCCAAAAAGTGAAGTCACGGATATCGCGAACCAAGTGATGCGGAGATTCCAATGCACCGAGAGCGCTCAGGGCGCTTTGTTAGTCGCTATAGATCACAATCCGGTCTCCAAACCGGGCACATCGCGTAATCTCCCGTACTGAGTGGTGTATTGCCACCAGCTCGGCCGTAAAGACAGACGCAGCGCCTGGCAGAACCCCGCTGACTTCAAACAGAGGGGACACGGCGTGGAAGCCGATCCCCTCTTGGGACTTGGAGCCATCCGTATACACTGGCACGGTTCCAGCGTGACACGAGGTGTGCTCCAAAAAGGTCGAACGCAATACTCCGAGGGCCGTACAAGCTTTGGGAGCAGAGGCGTGACGACAAATAGCCAAATGTGGTACCCTCCAGGGTGGCATCCTGGGCAGAACTAGGGGCGCTACCGGTCCGAGAGTTATATCTAGCTCTGGAAGGAGTTTCCTGGCCATAAACTCAAAGGGCTTAGGGTATGACTGGCGTCTCTCGGCGGCATAGACACCGTCGAGATCAGCAGCGGATGCAGCGAGAGCTGTTGGCGACTGAGGGAGACGCCGAGCTCGCGCGTACAGGCGAGTGATGCACTGCACGCGGCGCAGAGCGAGTGGCATCTCCCCAGCATCGACCAACAGGCTCTCAATGGGGGAAGTGCGGAAGGCACCGGTCGCAAGGCGAAGGCCGGTATGGTGGATCGAATCCACCTTCCGCAATAAGCGCTCGGCTACGGATGCATAAAACTCGCATGCGTAGTCGAGCTTCGAGCGAACAAAGGATCGATAAAAAAGTAGAGCAGTAGCCCTACCAGCACCCCAAGCGCTGAACGCCACGGAACGGAGAATATCCATGGCGCGAGTACAACAGACCCTAAGGCTGCGAATATGAGCCTCCCAGGCGAGGCGTCGGTCGAATACAAGATCTAGGAAATGGTGCGATTCGACCACATCCAGGCGCACCCCATTAAGAAACAAATCTGGGTCGAGGTGAAGCCGTGGATGGCGGCAGAAGTGCACCACCTTAGTCTTGGCCAAAGAAAACAGAAAGCTGTGCGCTTCGGCATAGCGAGAGACGCGGTTCAATGCCTGTTGGAGTCGACGCCCCAGAGTTGGCATCTGGGCCGCGCCAAAAGAGATCGAAAGGTCGTCCACGTAGAGCGTAGCGAGAACATCTTCCGGCAGCACCGAGGTGATGCCGTCGATGCTCAGGGCAAAGAGTGTGACACTGAGGAAACTTCCCTGCGGGACACCCTCTTCCTGCTCTTTTGGGCCGGAGAGGGATACCCCACCCGTACGCGAAATCGACGATCTCGCAAAAATTGACATAAAAACATTGGGAGGCGTCCCCTCGCCCCCATCGTGTGGAGAGTCTCCATGATACCGTATCGCCATGCGGTATCATAGCCCTTCTCCAGATCGAAAAACACCGTGGCGTAGTGCTGTCTACGAAGGAAAGCCTCGCAGACAGCATTTTCCAGTCGGAGCAGAGCATCCGACATGGAGTGGAACTTGCGGAAGCCTTCGCTGTCCAGGAAAAAGGCTAATCAAACATTTACTAATTTCTCCATAAACTTGCAGACGCAAGAGGTTAGAGAGATTGGACGGAAACCGGCTGGAGTAGAGTGATCTCTCCCCGGTTTGCGAAAGGCGAGCACAGTAGCGATTCGCCAGGAATCTGGGAGAAGACCCTCCACCCAGATCCTGTTGAACAAATCTAACAGAAAGGCCATGCCTCGCTCACCCAGGTGTCGAAGCATGGCGTCCGGGACATCGCCCGGACCATGGGCGGTGTCCGCGCACGAAGCAAGAGCGGAGCGCAACTCACTCACAGTAAACCTGTCGTTGAAGGGTTCTCCGCTTCTGGAGGTAAAGTCCAGTCAGCCGCCTTCCGCGACATCACGACGTGCATTGATTTTTTCCCCCCTTTAGAGCCCATCTTGACGTGCATTGAATGCTGGCGGAGCAGCATCCCGACTAGAGAATGCGGAAAAAGCGGTCGCGAAGGATTCCGCCACGGACGCGGGGTTCGAGATTGCGGTCCCAATCTCCTTGAGAACGGGAGGGGGCGGTCCTGCGAGAACTTGCCCCGAATCCTTTTGACTCGCTTACACACTTCTGCTAAAGGGGTCTTCCCGTTAAGTGAAGACACGTATGCCCGCCAAGAAAAGCGGCGGGCGTGCTTCGAAATATACCGGAACCTAGCCCTAGCCCGACGAAATTCAGCGACAGTGAAATCGTTCGGGCGGCGCTTATAGCGCATGTAGGCATAACGCTTCTGTTTGAGGGCCGTCTCGTACTCGAACGACCTCCATGAGAGTGGTTAGCGTGCAAAACGGCCAGACGTTCTAGGAATAGTAGTCAGGCCCGCGGCGATGAGGTTCCCGGGGGAATAACTCAACGGCCTCATCTACCGACCTAAACTCCTCGACTGAGATAGAGAATTCAGTCATTTCCTGAAATGCAGGCCACCGCGCCCGTGCCAAGCACCACCGAGGTGGACTCTCAGGCGGCAGTTGCCCTGAAAATGATATTTGAATGGAAAAGTGATCACTACCATGGAGGTCATCGACCACCCCCGAATCAAAATCAGGCTGTGCATCCGAAGAGCACAAAGATAGGTCAAGGCAAGAAAATGGACAGTGATGCGTAAACTCATCCACGTTTAGGAGACCCATCTCAAGCTCTTCGATCAGATCGGCAAGGACTTGTCCCCTAGGATATATTGAGCAATCTACCCAGAGAGGATACCTGCCGTTCAGATCTCCAATCTAGAGAAAGGGCCTCGGCAACCATGCCACGACGCGGCGGAAGTCCCCGAGTGGAAGTCAGCTGATGGTGGAATGATAGATAGCTCCCATCTAGGTGAAGCTGCACAGCCACTGCCTGAAAGGAGGTATCTAAAGAGAAAGGAAGAACGGAGACATCATGCCGGGTGTAAACCGCGCATCACCCAGCCTGGCCATCCCGTGGTGGTGGGGTCGCAAGACCCTTATACCCCGGGCGGGCGGGCCAGGGGACCGGGCTTAGCATGGTCTCCTGCAAAACGACAGCTAACAGGGAACAGGACGAGACGAGCCTCCGCAGCTCCTCCCAGTTGGCCCGGAGTCCACGGCAATTCCATTGAAGGAATATGCCCTCCAGGCCTAGGTCAGAGGAGACGCAGGGGCCCTCCTCGAACTGAAGACCCTCACGGAAATGGCCATACGCTTCCCGGGGGCAGAAGCCCGGGCACTGTTGGCGGGACAAAGTGCTGAAGTGGCTGTCGCCTTCGAGGACTTATTGGGGGAGGTTGGGCTCGCCATGCGAGTCTTTTCCTCCCTCCGCCTCTAAACCTTAGGCGTCTCCGAGCCACTCGCTCCACCACTAGGCATGGGCGAAGGAGCTAAAGCTCCTTTGTTGCTGTCCTCCTTTCGGGGACAGCTTTAGGAACCTCGGAAGATAGCCTAGCGACCAACTTTAGGGGTGTTACCTCCTATGAGTCTAACGACTCGGTGGAGGCGCGTGGCCCTTTCACCTTACGGGAAACTGTCACGATGGGGGAAGAGGGGTAAGCCCTGGTTTTAGCTGGGGCTGGGTATGAACCCTTTTTGCCGCCAGCTCTACCAGGGGAGCGCCCGGGTTGAGTAGATCCCGCAGAAGAGCTCCGAATGGACGCGGAAACAACCGTGCTCGTTGGACTGGATGGGCCAGGAGCAGAGGGTGCCTTTCTAACTATTGAGGCATAAGACGTCCCAGGCTGAGCCGGGTGCGCCAGGACCAAGTCCTTAGCCTCGCGGAATGAGAGTCGATCCTGGGCCTGAACGGCCAGGATTTCTTTCTCAACGAGATATGCACCACATTGCTTCCAAGAAGCATGGTGCGGCTCTCCGCAATTGACACACTTGGCCATACACGATTTGGACTTATCTTGTGCGGCCTTGGAGCAATTTACACAGACTTCTGGTGACCCCGCGTCTACAAGAACGATTCGTATGGCCGAAGCGGTGAAAGTAATAGCACCGCCGCGGCAGTGGCACGCAGTGGCACGAATGCCTTCACGCGGTAGCGATACCAACCAGCACGCACTGACTCGGGGAGCTTGTCACAGTCGATCGTGACGAAGAGTGTAGGGGTGGGTCTCGATGCCCCTCCCTGTTTTCACATCACACGTTCGACCTTGACCGCCCCATGGTCGGCCAGCTCTAAGGTGATGTCCTCAATGGAGTAGTCAACGAGTTCCCTCGCATAAACTACTCCTTTCACAAAGTTCATGGTAGAGTGCGGCGTCACACTAACCGGGGTGCCATCAAGTGTCCGAAGAGCACTTATCTTGGCCGTCTAGGCGGGATTCGCCGCATTCGCCAGAAGGCTCCCGTCCGAAAAACTGGTAACCTTCGGCTCTCTACCAATTGCACTAGCTAATCCTCTCCTCTGATGTATCATGTTGCCCTTGGCCAACATGGTGCCATCAGTGGATCGAATAACGATGAAGCGTTTGAAGCCAGCGGGCTCGAAAACGCAGGTAACCTCTGAATCAGGCGCCCCGATGCCATAGAGGCTCCGCCCGGTGCACTTTTGTTCTTAGTCAAGGGCTCCGAAACCGGGGGGTTCAGAGGGGCCAGATGTGCCGATCTTGGCTTGGTCGCCTGCTGAAGTGGCAGCAGACCCATCCGTCCCCGTAGCCCCCGCGGATGGAGAAGAGCCCCAAGTCTTTGTTTTTTTAGTCTTTCTTTTTTGGAGAGGATGGCGGGGAATGAACCCGCTTCTCACCTCCGCCGGAAGGAGCCCCCAGGCCAGATGGACCCGCCTCAGCCATGTCCTTCTCCGAAATGGAGAAGGTCCTGATAGTCGTAGGGGCACCGGTTGGAGGAGATCCCTCCCCTCCTTGTACTGCCTCGGACCCCTCAGCCGTTTGAGGAGGACCTTACATAGGGGCGGATTCGGGTTCGGCGCTTGGCACCGAGCCCAGATTCCCCCCCATAGAAGGCCCTACCGTCTGAGACTGGGTTGCCTCAAGGACCACGGGTGGGCCTCCAGTTGCCCCCCCCCCCAAGAGATCGCAGGTCCCGTTGGCAGTATCGTCACTAGTCTTGTGTGGGGAGGCACAGGCCTTGACCCCGGCAAGGTTCAATATTCTTGCCAGCAGGTCTTTTGAGGGAAGCGACCGAAGGGGCCTGGCTTCCCTCTCCCCCCCTAAGGGGATTTGCCCTACCGAGCCGCTTCGATGTGGAGCGGCTGGCTAGTGGCTGCCTGCTGGCTTTCTTGGCAGTCCCCATGGAAAGAACAGAGGGGACTGCCGCTGGAAAAAGGAAGGTGCCCGAAAGCACCTCCAGAGAAGGGGGTGAGGGGGAGTCCTCTACACCCGTAGGCGAAGGACAGGAGTAAGCCTCCTCTCCGGTTAGAGACACATGGAGGGTCCCCTGCGCAAGCACAGGGAAGGGGCCTCTATTTTTTCGATGGACCCGCCCAGTGGCCAGGCAGCCCTTGGAACGCAATGAGGAAGAAAGCAAAAGTTAACAGCATAGGAGGCTGAAACGTGAATACTCGCATGTTATTTACAACTGTTCATGAGGATGGAAAGAAATAAAGGAAACGGGTCAATTAATTTCTATATCAATTGACACCCAATTTTTCCTTTTAATAAATTAGTATACCGTTTATTTCCATTAAGTGTGAATCACGATGTTTAATTTTTTTTCTTTAAATGATAATATTGCGGTTGATATTCTTTATGATATAGGGACTTTTGATGTCTATTCTTGCCATGGTGAAATTGGGTTCCCTATTTTGACATGAACCTATATTAATTTATGGAGGGTATAATGGGTATAACCGAGGTAATTTTCCATCAGCTTTCCAGACTACCGTTTCAATGTACCGACACAATCTCCATATAAGCCAACAAGGGAGACTAGAACAATTAAACAATTCCGAATACCCATAAATGAGTGGCGTAATTCTACATGTCGTAGAATGACCCTTGGCTTTGATCACTCTACGCTTTGACACCCTTTTAGTAGCGGTATGCTTTAAGAGGCGTGAGTTACTTCTATGATGAAGTAGGTTTTGTTCTAAGAGTGCTATTTTAGTGGTTTAGTCCTTAAGGAAGAGCTATTTTTAAACACATAAGGATAAGAGGAAACACCAGAATCTACCAAAAATAAACATGTATTTTAAATTAAATATTACAAACCAACAGTAAAAGCATTTCTATATTTGGCCTCAAAGAATTTTCAATGACAAAACATAAACAAGTAGGCTTCCAATAAACAAACCAATTGCCAATTAGTATTTTTATCACGACCCTATTTGTTTAGCATAAAACATTAAATTAATGTACTGTCATCTACAAACACATATGACCTAGGTTCAAGAATAATGGTTTCTACTCTCCTTTAAAACGTGGGACGTACTAAACTTCTACTATCGCAATAGAGATATAAATGTTATTGTTAACTTACAGGTAGGTATTAGGGATTGCCGGATGTCGCTGGAGGACTTATCTCTCGCTTTGAAGTGGTGTGGCCGCTGGTTGAAATTTTCGAAGAGGGATTGCTTGAGATGTGAGAATCACTCGAGTGTGAGCGGCTTTGCTTTTCTTCAGTCGGACTTCTTTGCAGACGGAAAAGGCTTCTTCGGTATGGCACCGATATAAAACTTGACTATTTAGGTTAATACGGCCCTGAAAGGGGGGGATCGATTTTCTCAATCTGATCCTATCGTTTCTCACGGAAATAGTCTTGTATGGCTGAAGGATCGATCTTTACGAACTAATCTTTCTTCTGGCGAATCGACTTCTAATAATCTTCTTGTCTAGCCGATGGATCGATCTTCACGAACTAATCCACCTCTAGCGTATCGACTTCTGATAATCTTCTTCTCTTTCTTTGCGGGGCTTATATATAGGCGGATTGCCGCCCCATCTAAAGGGGGAAGTGACCAGGCCACAGATGCAAAAGGGGGGAGGAGCGAATGGAGAGTTAGCATCTGGGGAGAGCGAGAATTCCTGAGGTGGCACTGGGGTGCCCAAGTCAGCTCGCAAATTATAGGCTCGCAACCGCACCGCTACTTGGCGTGCCTTCTGACTCGCACCGTTTTTTTTTTCCTAACCACGGGTTTAGGGGTCTCGTAGGTAATACGATCGTTAGAGCGTCGTTTAAGGACCTTAGGTGGTCGCCTTCAAACATATGTTAGCTCCAACTGCCCACGGCGGCGAGGAGATCACACATGGTAAGCATTTTCGCCGGCTACCTTTCCCACGCTTCTCCTCATGAAGGGAGGGGGGCTTGAATGTACCTATACTCCTCCAGGAGGCTTAATGTAACCATTTCTCCACCCTTAGATGAACTCGAACGCAGTCGAAGGTGCTTTGTTGATTTTGTTGACTAGGATAACCTCTGGTAGGCCCTCGTGGCTTTAGTCTTCCTTGGAATTATGTTTTGTATATCGTAGATATACACTATCTAGAACTTCCTCTAATTAAGGCGTGGAACTTTCTAATTATGATTTTATAACGAAAAATGGATTGGCAGCCATCTTGCTATTGCTTGTTTTGAACACCCAAAATAATGCTCGGGTTAGGTGGGGGTTTAGATTGGTTTGTTTAGTTTGTTTTTAGACTAGGTTAATTTGTGTGGGTTAGTTTAGTTTGTTTTTAGTAAGTTCTTATGGTTTGTGTGCTGATTTTTCCAACAGGAAAGGAAAGAAATAAACACGAAGCCTATTCTAGGGACACGCCGTGCATAGCCTTTTACACTTTTGGTAATTCGACAGATTAAGACTAAACATGCTTAAATAACCTACTACCCCTAACATTCCACATCGTAGTTAGATGAGCATCATCGTTGGTCATATGTATATTTAATCGGTGCAATGAAGCTCTTATTTCCCTGTTGGAAAGGAACCCAAAAGAATTTAAATGATGACAAAAGCCACAGGGACCTATCAGAGGTCATCTGAATCAACAGCGCCCATAAAATTCATCCACAAGATAGCGTCCGAACTGCTTAAAAAGGCATCACCATCATGCCTTGTCGAAAACTAAATCATTGGGGGATGCCCTCGAAGCACTAGCGCGAGAGCAAGCCCCCTCGGAAATATCCCTTTTCAGCTCCTTCCTAAACCACGTGCGCCTAGCGTGGAAAGTTTGCAAAGTTCAAGAACGAATCAGTCCCGCGCCGAAGCAGCTGCATTTGCTTTTCGGCGCCACTCGTTTCCCATCCTAACCCTACCCGCATATCACGAGACAAGCTTCACCATCTGGACCAACTCGTTATCACGAAGCGTGTTTGCTTATACTGGCGCTGAGAATCCTCTAGGGACGGCCAGTCCCTGAGGCTATCTATCGGACCAGCCACCCGGCTATTTAACACGAAGCTCGCCATTTCTAGAGGAGATTGAAAGCCCGTCATTCCCTCCGTTCAGACTGCCGTCTGTTTCCCGTGAAGCCCTGTAACCCGTGTTCGAGTCGTAGCTCGTCGAAGATTTCGCCAGCAGATCTACCTTCGTTAAGCTTTGGCCCTTGCTCAGAGGAGAGCTATCGAACCCCCTTCGTGGCGGAGAGTTGCGCGGCCTCTCATCTCCCCCCCCCTCCCCCTTCAAGATTCCCGTTCTTTCGAGACAGACTTCCTGCCGATCTACAGAATCATCTTGAGTTGAGATTACGTCTCTCTGGAGCATAGAAAATCTACAAACCCTATCTTCGAGTCCTCCTCGTCAGGAGTCCCCTAAGTTATCTTCTTGACGACCTGCACCGTTTCCCTCCCCCCTTCCAATTCACTCACGCTTGAAGGTAAAGCGATCTTGTATTGTCATTCCCAGATTACCTCGTTAATCTTCACCCGCATTCAACTTTGATTTAACTTCCCACTAATCGTAATTAATACCCCTTCGTTCGAGTTAACTTTAATTTTGTTCTCGGTCATATCATAAATAGACATAATTCATTTTTCTACTTTGATTAAGTAATTTGTTCTCCCCTTTTGTATATATATATATATATATATATATATATATATATATATATATATATATATATATATATATATATATATATATTGCACCATTTATTATATATATTAAAAATTATATTTGGGGGTATTTTTCTTTATATATCTTTTGAACTGCAACTTGGCAAGCCAGTAGTTAAGTAACAGTCAAACGTTAATCGCAGTCTCTATTAGTTGCCCCAGAGCATATCTGAAGCGACTTTAGGTCAGTTGTCTGCCCGTGCTTGTGTACGCCCTTGTGCACCGAGGTAGTCTACACAGGCATACCTCGACAATCATGCAATACACACTATATACACAAATTAATATTACAAATTACAATATGTAATTTGCTTCAATACAACTTACAAACCATGCTAACCTACCCTGCCCATATACTCATCCATCCTGTGCTTGAAAACATTTAAATTTGGATTGCTCATCGTCTCTTCTGGTAAACCAATCCAGTAATCCACTTTTTTTTGGGGGGGGGGGGGAAATACTTTCTCACATGAAACTTACCTTTTTTTTCATTTTCAAGGGGCGGTCCTAGTAATATTAAAACTACCTTTAAACTCAAAATCAAACTTATCTACCCAGAACAAATTTTTATTTTTACAAACTCAATCCCCTTTCACACGCCTTGTTTGTTATTTTCCAATCACTAAGTATCTCTCTAAACTAGGGTGATCTAGTAGACATCTTCAAGAGTTACTGCAATACTTACTACACCTTTAAGTAACCTAAAGTTTCATACGGGTCAGATGTATTACTAGTATTCAACTCAATTATAAGCCCTTTACCTATTTCCCTATCTACATTAATGGTATTCAAAATCTTAAAGAGCCTGTTCTCGCCACACGCCGGGGCATCATAGCCTTTCCCACTTTTGGTGTTTCGACAGATTAAAACTAAAAGTGTCTAAATTAACCACTGGCCCCAACATTCTTCATCATAGTTAAATTAGCAGAATTGTTGGTAATATCTATGCAGTGGGTGGGGTCTGCTCTTTCTTGTGGATGTCCGACCAAATAAATTCATACTTGGATTTTTATAAAAGACTTTATGAAAGTAACTTTATTTCGGAATTTGAGGTTTTATAATGAATGGCTGGAGCATGGCGAATCCTATCCACCGAAGTGGACGGATCGCAACAATGAAGTAGTGTCCTTGACTGTTAGTAATGCTGATCTGAGTCCATGAGCATATAGCAATGAATCTCTTTTATATGTGTAGGAAAAGTGGTCCCCAACACGACACCATATCTGGATACGGAATTAAAAAACAAAGTTATTAGTGTCAGAGGTCAAGGGCCAATAAACCTAGTTGAAGAGATGAAAAATGAACAAAGAGAGTTCAGACGTTCGTTAGCTGGGACATCTGACTGGGGAAATAACGAGTTTATGAGCGTGCACAACTTTAATGTACATGGATCACTACATGTATTTATTGAACCGGTGTAATGAATCTTTGTTCCTCGAGGCTTATGATGTCATAGCAGTAGTAAATAATAGCTTAATTAATATTTAGCACACAGCCACATTGTTAATAGGAATCTTATATTATTGTATTATATATCATTTTGAATGTTTTTTTTTTCTTAATTAAAATGATATGGACACTTTATACTACCCAATATTAAAGAAAATATAATTGATTTAAACAGAATTCGGTGCCAAAACACGGCATAAAAACAATGAACAGTCGAGCGCCTAATGACGACTGGTAACGTCCTTTGAATTCGATCCTTATGCTAGGCTTTCGAATACTACTAGCTGATTAAAAATATCGGGTGCATGAGGGTACAACTCCATTAAAGTGGGGTATGGAAGGCGAAGCCTCCCCCCCCCTCTCTTCACCTATGGGTTCGAATTCAATGCGGTTGCCAGACGTTAGGTGCGCCAATGTTCAGTGTTTTATGTAGTTCTCCACCTACGTTTGTAGGTGTCAGGAACACGAATATGATGTTCAATAACGCCGAAATTCACTTACTTTCTGGATAAAAGACTTGCTTTATTTCGAATTCAACTCAATCTGATTGCAGAGAGCGGGCGTATGCTCCCCTTAAAGGTGGAGGTTGCAGCCCTACTCCCCGCTATTTCTAATCAACTCATAATATACACAATTCGAAAGCTTGCCATTAGGTTCGAATTCAAAGGCAACCGGTTACCAAACGTCGTTAAGCGTTCTAATTGTCATTGTTGTTTGCAGTGCGCTCTAGACAATCGGATTGAATGATTGAATTAAGTTAATTATAAATAAAACCAGGCAATGGCTTCGCCACTCCCGGGAGGGGGAAGCTTGCGCTTCGCTACTAAGATTAAAATTTAAAATCTAAAAAAAAGCAGCCATGGTTAAATTTAGAAATTTTCTGAACTTTGCCAATTATAATAATTTTAAAAAGGAACTCTAAACTTAATTTCCCCCCTTTCAAAATATCACGATGCTAAAATATAGTTATAGAAGAAGATACATAAATAAATTTTCTGATCTTCACTATTTGTAATTCTTTGGGGTTTTAAAAAATTCACAAAATTTTGATACTTATATTTATTTCTGAACCACCATTTTGTTTTTTGATATAAAAGGTAAACAGGAAGATCGGCGGCGCGAACGATGGGACGCAAAATATTTCGTCTGTGTTCCAATATGTTTCACCTTTTTTGGAGTAAATTCAAGGGGACTGCTCGTGGAGGGTTTATCACTGCGGAGGGCCCCCCCTACGATGATCCTGAGTTTCGATCAATTGGGGGGGTCTGGGGGCACAGAGCCGCAGTATATAATCATAAATGTTTATAGAATAATGTTCTAACGCGCATGAATATGGATGCGCGGGTGAACGAAACATACAGGCCAAAAAAATACACTTTTTCGGGCGCGCCGCCGATCTTCATGTTTACCTTATAAAAGAATTATTAGAAATAACTTTGATAAAAAAACATGTCATAACCAAACTAAGATGAAATTATTATTCAAATACTGAAAAAAATCCCATTCTTAAATTATAGTTAGTGAAGAAGATATATAAAAATAAATTTTCTGAACTTTACCATTTGTAATTCTTGGCGTTTTAAAAAATTCCCGAAATTTCGATACTTATATTTATTTCTGAACTTCATTTTGTTTTTTGATATTATAAAGGAATTATTAAAAAAAGTGATAAAAAACATAAATCATAACCAAACTAAGATGAAATTATTATTCAAATACTAAAAAAATAAATCCCCTTCTTAAATTATATAGTTAGTGGTGATGATGATAATTTACAAAGCTTTTTATCCAGAGAATAAATTTTGGCGGTATTGAAATTCATTCACTTTCCTGACTGTTACGAACGTAAGAAAGATACATTTTAATACCCGAAATTGTTGGGGTGTTCTTAGAATTTACCTAACATACAATTCAGATAACCCTAGAGAAGAGGGGGGGAGGGGAGTCAAAACGTAACTTGGGCCTATTTACGGAACTTAATCCAGGTGCAAGTCATTAATTCACACGAATCGCAGTTTAACTAATCATGTTGAATAAAATTTAGTTCATTTTCTAAGTCTGAAAGTTTAGGAACGGCTGTGTTACGACTCTCTTTTATACATTCTATAAAAAAAAATTAATTATTTGGCCCTCCCTTATCCATTTAATTGCATCATTACCCGCATTTTTTCTTGGCTAACAGAATAGCATTTATTTTTATCTCAAGAGGTACCAAGTCTCTTTTTCGTATCTTATTCAACGGCAGCTAAATGACTAAATCTTGTCCGGTCACTTAGCAACTTGTCCATGACTTTAACTACTAATTTTTAATAACTTTATTAGCAATTAAATATAGTTCAAAAACTTACCAGAATCCATTTGGTGTATAACCCCGATAGAGTGGAGTTAATTCGAACGTTTGTTGGTATTCAGGTTTGGGCCAGTTTTGAGAAGTAGAGCTTAAACTTTGATGGTTTAATTCTATTAATTTGCCAGACCCAAGGGTCAAAAGCGTAATAAACAGAAACACCGAAAGCACAAAAGTTATATTCCCCATCATATGGAACAATTCCGCATTACTTTTTCACACGACAAGCAAGATAGACATATTACAGCTGAGAGGTTAACACCCAGTGGCTGAAAATCTGTGAATGTGAAACATGATAGAATTCGATGCCAAATGTCACGATATTAAAGTCATCCAATTTTGACACGTCATATATAGATACACTAATTGCATTAAGGGTATCTACTACTATTAGATAGTTAAATTGGAATTGTTAATTTGCTCAGATTATCGAGTTTTATAAAGTTACTAAGTAAATAAGTGCTTTTACTGCTGATTTTTAAATGGGTATGTGGCGGGTGAAAATTAAAATGCATGCTCCTAAATGTCTAAACGGAGCGAAGACCTCGATGCATGAAAATACTACATTATCCCTTTCATTAATACTTACCCGCTTGATTACAAAAATATTTTTTCAAAATGAAAGTATTAGGTTGTCAAGAAATTAATATGCTTTTTAGAAGAAATAAAAATAATTGTTAGTTATTTAAATGTTCCAAATTTGCTGCAAACTGTTTAAAGATAAGAAATATACCTCTGCTTTTTTTACAAGTTTTAATGGCTGGGCCTTTGGAAACTAAATTTTATTTGTAGATGATGATAGTGTATATGTTTTATTAAGTTCTAGTTTGAGGAGGAAAGGAATAATTACACTGTACAACATTTTTTTGTGTCAAGAAAAAAACATCTCTTGTGCATTTTATTATGAAAGTGAGTGTGCCGAATTTGATAACTAAAATTTACCATTACGAAACATTTTCTTGTAAATTACCGATTTAATAATTATGCAATTGATACCGATTTCCACGATACCATAAATGTATTTCGCTCCCAAAGTCAGATTAAAGGTGTTCATTGTTATTAATTCATGAATATATAAGGAATTAGCATGATTGTTAGCATTATATAATGTATTAACGTACATTTTAGTACATACATATTTACTTCTTCGTTTGTAAGACGTCTCAGGTGTGTCACTCTTCAGGTTCCAGCAGAAGTCAGCCAGCAAAGCAGGGATCCATTTTCCCTTATACGTGTTTTCCATTGATGGAACCTCTCTCCATGTTCATCACTCACATCTCCCACATTCCTTGGGAAGAAGGACAGATGACAATGAAGCAAGTGTATCTTCAGTGACATATTGCATCCGAGATCTTAACATAACATAACATAACATAACATAATTTCACGGATGACAAAAGCCACAAGGGCCTATCAAAGGTCATCCTCATCTGTCAAAACCCACCCACAAAAAGCACCATCCGATTGTGGGTTACTTAATTAAAACGTTTAGCAAAAGGAGATAAAGTCAACGGAAAATAAAAATCTAAGAATATGCGAAAATCAGGTAAAAAAGTTCTTATTCTAAACCATATTTTCTTTAGAGGCGTCCTTCAATCTTGGTAGCACTTGATTAGGTTCTCCACTATACGCTCTCGCTGGGCCCCTCGGTGCTTTCTCAGAATTCCTTTGTATAGAATCTTTGAATGCAGGCCAGGCCGCTAGCTCAGTTTCATCCATTGTGGCCTCGAAATCCTCATCAGCTATAAGTTGTCGAATCTGAGGGCCTACGAATATGCCTTCTTTAATCTTGGCATCACCTATTTTAAGGGAATCGCTTTGAGGTACTGGAAAAATGCCTCGTTATGTTGCCGTGCTTTGGTAAATTGCTTCATTAGGCTTAGTTTTATATGCAGTGGTGGCGAAATGATTCTCTCCTTAACTAGTTTCTCATGACTTACATTATGGCATCCAGGCGTCATAGTTTCCCGAGGCGACCATTCTGAGCGTACATAATGTTCTGATCTGGCTCTACTACCCCACTTGCAAAAAAAGCACATACATTTGGTGTATCCACTTTGTAGCCCATTAAGTAGGGCTACATACTTTCAAGTCCCCACAAATTAGCCACTCATGCTCTTTGTAACTAATGTGGTTTAGAATAAAAGCAAGGTTCTCATATGTCTTAAAATGAATGAGTAAGCAACTGGCACTGAAGGCATGGTGTTCCCAATGTGCAACAGAACCACCTTTGTGCTGTAAAGGGCTGCATCTATGAATAACATCTATTCATTTGGTTCATAGATCAGCTCAGGGGCATTGAATAGGCCTCTGATATCATTGCAATATGTCAAGTTGTTTTCAAAAGTGAAGAATTGCTGTAGATCTGCAGAACGCTTCATAAATACTGTAATTCGAGTATGTTCATCCAACAGGTTCCATTGTTACAGACGTGAGGCCAGGAATTCACTCTGTTGCCTAGTCAGTGTTGTGCAAGAATATTACTTGAATGTCAAACTGGGCGAATAACAGAATGAAGATCTGGATACATGCAGTGCTGGACTTAATGTGCTAGTCGCCCATAGTCTATATAAATTTTACCTCCCCCTCTTCAAGTTCATATTTGTTATAACTTATGGTCTAGAAGGAAGCAAAAGCATGATTCGACATATACGCAGTGAATTATTTATACAGTACATCAAAGAATTCGTGATGGGCAATGCCATTGGCCCATAGTTCAGTTATTCAGTACAATGAGGATATACATAATTAAACATTGTTACAAAATTTAGAGAGATTCAACGGTGACCTTTGCTCAGCAAACAGGTTAATATCATTATCATAATCCGGGGATTTGGTGAGATCACACGCAATTGCAAGTATGGCAAGACTGTTTAAATTTTCTTGCCATAATGTTGACCTCAGGTAGTTTTTATACTTCTTAAATAAGAAAACAACCGTTCTGTACTACAGTTGCTTGCCAGTGAACAAAGGAAAATTCTTAGAGCAATGGTAACTGTGGTAGGAGAGGTAAAGACCCACCTCTACTCGGCTCCTTTGATCGTCTGGAAGCGAATCTACGTGTATGGATTAGCCGTGATGTCAGTGCGAATTTATATACTTAAACAGAGTACGATTAAAATTGGCCGTAACAATCTACTATCTTGGTTGTTCAGGGGTATCAAAACTTAGTTAAACAGAATAAACTTCCCTTCTAAGGAACCAATTGGGTTGCTGCCCAATCTAAGAGGATTCTATATGGCAGCTAGGATGAAACGAGGCAAATCATTTATAGTAGGTATGGGGGACCACTTTGTGACAAAAATGTAAAAAATTAAGATTCCTTCGCCAATATGAATCGAAGACGGGTGTGTTGAGGAATAGTTAAAAGGGTCGGGAAACAGGACAACCGGAGAATGGCGAAATGGCTACAATCCAATAAAAGGTGGGCAACCGATTGATCCACCCCGCAAAAACGACAGCAAGAGCTCATATGAGCATCACCCGAAACAAGATGGCCGTGAGTAAGTCTCGTGTGGCCAATGCGAACTCGGCAAAGGGCCACCTCCAACGACCACATTCTATGACGACTCGAGGGCCAAGAGTGAATAGAATTTTTAATTTTGTATAGTTTGGATGATGAACAGTCATCCCATTCATTCTGCCACAGTTGAAAAATATATTTTCTTAATGAAGAAAAGTAGTCCCCAAAAGGCAGAGCCGAGTTCTCAAGGGAAACAAGAATGTGCTGAGTGGGCCAGCCGATCAGCCCTCTCGTTGCCCAGGATCCCCACATGCCCAGGGACCCAGCAAAAAATAATTTTATATCGGGACGCATTTAGGATAAGCCAGTTGCAAATTTCTGTGACTAGGGGATGGGACGCATTAAAAGATCTAATTGACTGTAAGACACTCCTTGAGTCGGAAAAAATGACAAAATCACTAAAAGGTAAAATTTGGATGAGTCTAAAGGCTAAAAGGATTGCTGAAAGTTCAGCGGTAAAAATGGATGCTGCTGGCGGCAAAGATAGAGTTAGGAATTCTCCTTCTGGGTAGATGGCTGCGGTGCCCACGCTACCGTCCGACTTCGAGCCATCCGTGTATAATGGGCAGCATTGTTTGTATGAGGTCAAATGCTGTAAGAACAGGCTCTTGATGATGCGAGGGTCCATGCAAGATTTCTTCAGGCTCCCCATGTTAGTACATACTGTGGGGAAAGGAGCACACCAACTAGGTGTCAGTAAGGATGGAAGACTAATGACCCTTGGAGCACCCAGGTTATGGAGATGATCTCCTATGCGAAGGTTCAAAGGGTGGGGTAAAGATGACAACTTATCATATGCCGCCGTTGATTCGGTAGCATACAGGCATTTGTAGACCTTTGATACAGGGGCTTGCTGTACTCGGCAGAGGTATCGAATGCAGATATGTTGACAGGAGAAGTACGGAAGGCTCCACTAGAAAGGCGAACTCCAAGGTTTCGAATGGGGTTCAGCATTTTAAGGGCTGAAGGGAAAGCCGATGAGTAAATTTGACAGCCATAATCCAATTTGGATTGGACGAGGGCTGTGTATAATGTCCACAATGTTTGTCGGTCACTGCCCCACGAAGTGTGTGAGAGGACTTTCAAAATGTCTAGAGCCCACAGACAGCCCGTTCGAAGTCGTCTAAAGTGTGGTAACCAGGAAAAGTTTGGATCGAGAGTTATGCCAAGAAACCGAAACTCGGAGACAAACTCTATATCTTTGCTATGTAGGAAGATAGATGGCGGAACAAGAACCCCTCTGCCTCGGTGGAAATACATTGCTTTGGTTTTGTTCGTAGAAAAGCGGAATCCCTTAAGTTGTGCTCTTTTGGATACAGCATCGACCGCCAGTTGTAGCCGACGCGCTGCTGATGGAAGGAGAGGTGAGGAACAGTATAGTGCTAAATCATCGACAAACAGAGTTGCCGATACACCCTCTGGGAGAGACCAAATAATATCATTGAGGGCAATTATAAAACATAACACACTTAAAACACTGCCCTGAGGAACTCCCTCCTCTTGGGGTTGCAGGTCGGAGTATGCGTCTTCAACACGTACCTTGAAGGATCGAGATACTAAAAAACTAAGAATAAGTGACGGTAAAGGGCATCTCATTCCCCAGACCTATAGCTGCTTCAAGATGCCGTATCTCCATGTTGTGTCGTAGAATTTCTCAATATCGAAAAATATGGCCAGGACTCGGTGCTTTAATGAGAAAGCTTTCCGGACCGATCCCTCGAAACTAGTAGGTCAAGGGTACTTTGACCTTTGCGGAAGCCACATTGAAATGGAGAGAGAAGGTGATTGGATTCTAGGAACTAGTTTAGGCGCTAGAACACCATTTTTTCCAGCAACTTACTCAAACAGCTTGTGAGAGCTATAGGGCGGTAGTGATCTGCATCTAACCCGTCCCTGCTAGGTTTGACAAAGGGAAGGATGATCCCAATGCGCCATGACCAGGGGTAAAAACCCTTCACCAATATAAGGTTGTACAAATCAAGTAAGAAGAGAGTGGAGTGTGGATGTAGGGGCCGAATCATATCTGCAACGGGACAAAGCGCTACGCAGCTCATGGATTCTGAATAGAGCGCTATATGGAAGGTTAGATTTTGTTGTAAAGTGTATAGAATGAGACTCTGCCTTTGATTTGTAGCATAAAAAAGCCTTATCGTAAGGCTGACACTGCTGACGGCGCGGAAATAGTCAGCAAAATCATTGCTGACCGCCAGGCTGTCATTTTCCAAGGAACCGTGTAAGTTGAGTGTGGGGGTATGATGACCAGCATAATGGCTCTTGATCTAGTTAATCCTCTTCCAGATCTTAGCGGTTGGTGTCATACAGGAAATTGATGAAACGTAACGGCGCCATGAATTTCGGCGAGCCTGACGAAGGGTTCTTTGGCGAAGCGCACGAGCTTGGTTTCGGTCGGCCTCGTTGCACAAAGTTGGGTTCTTTCGGAATCGGACATGGGCTAACTTGTAATTTTATATAGCTGTTACACACGCTGAGGTCGACAAGAGCACGGTTGAGCGACCCGTGTCGGGTCGCCTCCGTGGGATGGTCTGTGTTGCTGCATTGTAGATAGTCGGATGTAAAGTATTCTATTGCCGCGTCCACTCCATCGAAGGTCCCCAAGGATGCACTTGCCAAGGACGCCTCTTGGAAAACTTCCCAATCTACATGACCTAAGTCCTACTTAAGGGGCATGGTTGTATGAGGGCTAACTTGAAGGGCAGACAAGACAATAGGTAAGTGGTTACTCTCATGGAGATCGTCAAGAATTGACCATCGAAATTCCGTGGAACAAACAGACAGGTCAACACAGCTAAAAGGGTCCGTCTGGACATGATAACAGGTAAAATCGCCAGTATTTACAACACAAAGAAAGTTAGATAATAAAAGAGACTTTAAAACACTCTAGGCATGTCCACTGAGTTTTTTTCCGACATCTTTAATCTGCGAAGAAAAACCAAAACACCAATCACAAACCACAAGGAAATAACATGAAATAACTGTAGAAAAAAAGTTCTAGTGGCGCCACCAAAACCGGGAAAGTTGAAAATAACAAAATACTATATAAAGGGTCTTTCAATAAGGTCGCTCGATTTTTAAATGTAAATAAAACAAGTTGTGTGTGATATATGCACTCAATTTATTTTAAATTTGAAAGTACATTTTATGGCATTAAGTGTGGAATATGACGTCGTTCAAATGGAGTACAGTTTACATAAACTCATAAAGTTTAGTTTTATAAGAAAAAGAAAACAAAAATAAATTATTTAATAAATGTAGAAAAATTGATATAGTTATTGGATTGAAATAATGATGATCTTGAACTTGAATTGGCAAAAGTAAGTCAAGGATAAATGGAAAGGATAGGATTATGTTATAGCAACTGAATATACAAAAGAAAGATTAAGAATTTATGTGACAACCTATTTCTCTCTTATAGATCTGAAAATAAAAGAAAGAGAATAACTTTTTAGGAATATAGAAAAGTTAGAAAATAATAAAAATAAAATACAAAGATAATGCATTCTGAAAACAATGGGGCAAAAGTTTTGGTTTAATATTAGTTAAAGCAACTTTGATTGAATTGCTTGAATAAATAAACTATGTATATAAAGTCTGTCAAATTGTTTAGAATACTAATGAATAATATTTAATTTGAAAACGAATAAAAAATAAAAAAATATTACAAAATACTGATGGCCATCTGACTTGTAAACAAAAGTATTGCGTCAGCAAAATTCGAGAATGTTAGGTTGGTTCTTTTTCGGGCATTTGTAACGATACAACCAAATTATGTAAAAATTTTCATAAACTGCCGACCCTATCATTCTGCCGCCCTAGAACTCTAGCCTAGGAAGCCTATATGGGAAATCCGGCCCTCAAAACATGATAAATTTCTTGCCATTTCTGTTGGGACCTGCAGCGATATATAATAAAATCCGACTAAAAATGGATATTACTGGCTGTGATCACTTGCAGAAATAGTGGAAGTTCAACATAGTATGTATTTTGATCTTTTAAAATTGATACATCTCTTAAAAATATATTAAAGACAAGGAAAGAAAGCACAATGAATATCCACCTTTAATATCTCTTAACCAGAAGTAGCATTCCGTTAAATGATCCTATGGCTCCCTCCAGACCATTGATACGTAAAAGATTTTTTTTAAGAGCCTATCTGTTAACTACCCACTTGGGCATAGTCGCCGCACTCACGACAGCCTAGCACTTGGCTACTTTAAAACTAGAATGAAAAACAATAACAACAACAATAATAAGGGAAAATCGTAATAAGGAGGAAGTAAGCTCCTGCGTCTCGGGGAGGTGCCCCCGGCGCAGGAACGTGTGACCTACAAAGAAAACAATAACAAAAAAACTAGTTAAATAAAAGGGAGAAGGCCGGCCTCCCCCAAAAGTCTACAAGTCCACCAGTCAATGTGCACGCAGTCGTCCCGAGTACAAGGGACAGGCGGTAGCGACCCCGCCCATCCCGGTACCGGAAGAGGTAACGTGCGCGAAGATCATCCAGACTAAGACATTCACAAGAATCTGCCGAACAGTCTGAGGGACAACTCAGTCTTCACAGTAGGGCGCAGGCGAGCGCTCCATCAAATGGCAGTGCGTCCAGCGAGTGTGTCCAATTCGGAGATGGCAGAAAGCGACCTGAAGCCGTCGCGGCATTGGGGGATCGGTCCATGGGAACAGTCGCGGCGCAATAGCACGCTAATACAAGTTCCTATGGACATTCTTCAATCTTCTTTGCCAAGCAGTCCGAAGAGCTGCAGGTATTCCTGCCATGTAGTCTGTGTGTGGAAAAGCGATTCGCTGGTCCGGTCGCCCGGTCCTCGCGGACTCTTTAGCGCCCTCGTCACCCTCGTCGCAATTTCTACATGTCCAAGAACCAAGCAGAAGATAATCTCGACATCCACCGGCTCACTAAAATCGTGGCATCACGGATACCACGAACCAGAGGGTGCGGAGATTCCAATGCCTGAGAGCATACAGGGCGCTCTGTGAGGCGCTATAAATCACGATTTGGTCTCCGAATCGGGCAAGTAGCGTAATCTCCTATACCAAGTGATGTATTGCCATCAACTTAGCCGTGAAGACAGACGCAGCGCCTAGCAGAGCCCCTCTGACTTAAAACAGATGAGATGCGGCGCGGAAACCGACCCCCTCTTCGGACATGGAGCCATCTGTATACACTGGCACGGTTCAAGCATGACGCGAGATGTGCTCTGGGAGGTTACCCTCTATCCAGATCCTGTTAAACAAATCTAACACAAAGGCCATGCCTCGATCACCAAGGTGTCGAAGCATGGCATACGGGACATCGTCCACATCATGGGCGGTGTCGGCGCACGAAGCAAGAGCGGAACGCAACTCACTCACAGTAAACTCGTCGTTGAAGGGATCTCCGCCTCTGGAGGTAAAGTCCAGCCGGAGGCCTTCCTCGACATCACGACGTGCATTGAATGCTGGCGAAGCAGAATCCCGGCTAGAGAATGTGGAAAAAGCGGTCGCGAAGGATTTCGCCACGGACGTGGGGTCCGAGATTGTGGTCCCATTCTCCTGGAGAATGTGAGGGGGGTCCTGCGAGAACTTGCTCCGAATCCTTTTGACTCGCTTCCACACCTCTGCTAGAGGGGTCTTCCCGTTAAGTGAAGACACGTATGCTCGTCAAGAAGAGCGGCGGGCGTGCTTCAAAATATACCGGAACCTAGCCCTAGCCCGACGAAATTCAGCGACAGTGAAATCGTTCGGGCGGCGCTTATAGCGCATGTAGGCATAACGCTTCTGTTTGAGGGCCGTCTCACACTCGGCCGACCACCACGGGAGTGGTCGGCGTGCAAAACGGCCAGACATTTTGGGAATAGTAGTCAGGCCCACGGTGATGAGGTTGCCGGGGAAGAACTCAACGGCCTCATCTACCGACATAAACTCCTCGACTGAAATAGAGAATTCAGTCATTTCCTGAAATGCAGGCCACCGCGCCCGCGCCAAGCGCACCACCGAAGTGTGCTCTCAGGTGGCAGTGGCCCAGAAAATGATATTTGAACAGGAAAGGGATCACTACCATGGAGGTCATCGATCCCCCCCCCCCCCGTCAATCAAAATCAGACTGTGCATCCGAAGAGCACAAAGATAGATCAAGGCAAGAAAACAAGTCGGTTTTCGGGCAGTGATGCGTAAACATCTATCTCAAGCTCTTCGATCAGATCGGCAAGGACTTGTCCCCTGGGATTTATTAAAGAGTCTCCCCACAGCGGATATCTGCCGTTCAGATATCCAAGCAAGAGAAAGGGGCTCGGCAACCGTGCTACGATGCGGCGGAAGTCCCCCGCGTCGAAGTCAGCTGACGGTGGAATGTACGCCGAAATAACAGTATACCTCCTATCCAGGTGAAGCTGTAGAGCGACTGCCTGAAAGAAGGTATCTAAAGTGAAAGGAAGAACGGAGATCACATGCCAGGTGTAAACCGCGTATCCATGAGTCTGACCCCATCTCGTGGTGGTCGGGTCGCAAAACCCTTATACTCCCGGGAGGGTGGGCAGGGGGCACGCACCTAGCATGGTCTCCTGCAGAAAAATAGCTAACGGAAAATAGCACGAGACGAGCCTCTGCAGCTCCTCCCAGTTGGCCCGGAGTCCACGGCAATTTCATTGAAGGAATATGCTCTCCAGGCCTAGCTCGGAGGAGACACGGGGGCCCTCTTCGAAGAGAAGACCCTCACGGGAATGGCCGTACGCTTCCCGGAGGCAGAACCCCGTGGGCTGTTAGCCGGACAAAGCGCTGAAGGCGCTGTCGCCTTCGGTGACTTATTGGGGGAGGTTGGGATCGCCATGCAGTCTTTTCCTCCCTGCCCCTCGAAACCTCAGGCGGGTGTTGCGGCTTCGGAGGGGGGGGGGGAACTCTTTTCGAGGAACCACCGTCTCCGAGCCACCAAGCCCAGAACCAGGCGTGGGCGAAGGAGCCGAAGCTCCTTTGTTGCTGTCCTCCTTTCGGGGGACAGCTTTAGGAACCCCGGAAGATGGCCTAGCGACCATCTTCAGGGGTGTTGCCTCATGTAAGTCTAACGACTCGGTGGAGGCGCGTGGCCGTTTCGCCTTACGAGAAACGGTCACGATGGGGGAAGAGGGGGGGAGCCCTGGTTTTAGCCGGGGCTGGGTGTGAATCCTTTGTGCCACTAGCTTTACCAGGGGAGCGCCCGGGTTAAGTAGAACCCGGAGAAGGGCTCCGAATGGGCGCGGAAATAACCGTGCTCGTTGGCCTGGATGGGCCAGGAGCAGAGGGTGTCTTTCCAAGCATTGATGCGTAAGACGTCCCAGGCCAAATTCATTGCCCCACTTATTACTATACTTGCCATAAACCAATACACTGTCAAAAATTCTCTACACCTAAGAGAAGTAAATTACAAAACAAAATTCCAACCTATATATGGCTAGTTTTGATGTATCCTCCTTATACACCAGTGTCCCACATTTAGAAACAATTAATATTTCTCTTTCTCGCACATTCCCTTTCCCCAATGCTCTTTTTCATTGTTTTGATGAGAAACAAATAAATAAAATACTACTTACAGTTTCTCACGAAAACTACTTCTCGTTCAATGGAAACTTTTTCACAAAATAGATGGCCTGGCATTGGGAAGTCTCATTGCCGCCCCTCTCGCAAATCTCTTCATGTCCAACTTAGAAGAAGAAGCACTTGACAAATGCCCCTTACAATTACGTCGTATCTTCTACAGGAGATACGTAGATGACACCATCGCCCTTTTCCGCTCTAAAAGTTCATCTGATAAATTCCTAGAGTACATAAACCAGTTACATCCAAATATTAAATTCACTCAAGAAAAGGAAAACAACGACTCCATTCCTTTCTTAGACCTACTAATAACACGCAAAACCGACGGTTTCTCCACTTCCATTCACCGAAAACCTACACATACGGGCTCTGGACTCCATTTTCTTAGTCATTGTTGCACCAAAATCAAATTAAACTCTATCAAAACCTTACTTTCTCGAGCTTACATCTCTCCACACCATACTTCAATTTCCACAACGAGATCACTTTCCTCGCTAACTATTTCCAACAAAACGGATATCCTTCAAACTTATACGACCGAACTCTTCGAAATTTTGTCAATATAATAATTACCCCGAAAGATCCCTCATACAACGTCCCTAAAGAAAAGTTTTTTGTACCTCTGCCATATATAGGACCCCTCAATTCACTTCTCTGGGCCAAACTCTCACCATTTCTTAAGAATTCATTTCCTGCAACACATTTTATACCAATTTTTCAAAACACACGCAAGGTACAACATCTTTTCAAAATTAAAGACAAAATACCAACGCTGCTTCGATCCTCCATCATATATGAATTCAACTGCTCGAGATGTAATTCCGAGGTGTATTTAGGATCGACACAGCGCGCACTCCATATCCGCATTTGCGCACATTTAGGCATCAGCAATCGAACTGGAGCCCCACTCACTACTCCCGAGTTCTCCCCTATCCGAATACACTACGAAAACAGACATCCACACCATAAACTAAACTTAAATAATTTTTCAATTAAAGACACAGCAAACAACAAAAACCAACTACGTACACTGGAATCTCTTTATATTATTAGATTTAAAAAACCCATTTTAAACTCTGACACAAGCTCATTTCCACTTTCACTACAACTATAATCATCCACAAATTACACACGCCAAATCCACTCCCCCCAAAACAACTCCTATCTTTCAAATATTTCTATTATCTCCCCCTTTTTACAATGAAGACACCCAAAACTAATTAATCTCAGTTTTATTTAAAAACAAAAACATATTTCCTATTCCCTAATAGTTAAAAGCCCTACATTTTTATAATTTGAATATTACCACCTCTGCTGCTTCCCATTTCCTATATAGTTAATTAATAAACATCTAATAACTTATCTAAAAAATTCTTGTGTTTGTATATATTTATAATCTCACATCCTTGAGAATGGGTTCCTACCCGAAACGTCGGTACCAAGAAGTTATAATATAGTAATGAACTTCCTAAATTTATCCTGCTTATTTATCATAAATATGTATATATATATATATATCAAGAAAAACTATTGCAGTAACGCAGTAATTGCGTTACTGCAATGATTTTTCTTAATTTATAAGGTGTGGCGAAGATGGAGAAGAAAACAAATTTTCCATTCTCTTCGAAAAGCAAGGGTGTCACTTAAAAAAGCCAATCAAAAGATAGTTTTTTGGCTATCTGAGAAAACGCTTATTTTGAGTGTTACCTTCTCGTTTATGTAAGAAGAGCTCCCTCCTAGGGCTTTGCCAAAAATAGCTCTTTAACCGTGTATATATATATATATATATATATATATATATATATATATATATATATATATATATATATATATATATATATATATATATACATATATATATATATATATATATATATATATATATATATATATATATATATATATATATATATATATATATATATATATATATATATATTTATATATATATATATATATATATATATATATATATATATATATATATATATATATATATATATATATATATATATATATATATATATATATATATATATATATATATAGTATAAATAGTTAGCATCTTTTCTTGAATGCATATTTTGTTAAAGACGATTGTATATTTAGCCTTAATTAATTTTCGCTGGCAACTTTCTCCTTTCCTTATTATTTTCTTTTCTCCATCTTGTAGAGGGTAAATTATTTCACCTAAGTTCATCTCTCTTTTTTCAAGTGACTGTGTTTGGTAAAAAACAAACGTTAAATACTAAGCTTTCGATCTTGCACGATCATCTTCAGAGTAGATGTTGCTGTCCTTTTCCTCCTTTACCGATCTTTTAAGGGGGTATTTATTAGTACAAGCTTTGAACGCAAAGTGAAAACAACTATTTGTATTCAGGTACAATATTATTTGTCACATAGGTCAAGAAACAAACAAAAACTAAACAGTGGCTAACAAAAAATTATAACATTTTAAAATAAATATTTATTCCTACAGAAAATAAAATCATTTAGCAAAATTAAATTAATACTTATCATGAACTTCGAATTTATTCTATACGATCCTAGTCACTCCTGCATTTTGACCAGTTTTTCAATATCAGGGCCTATGGTTATCAGACCAACGAAGACTACCTTTACTTACTATTTCTAGGCGCTTGAGAGCTTTTGAGAGTAGGAGTGACCCTACTAAAGCCCGACTCCACCAGATAAGAAGTAGGAAAGGCGATAAAATACCATTTTACTTAGGCCCAAAACAATGGGTATTTCATAGAAATTTCACTACTTGTCGATAAGTTTATGCTAATAACTGAGGGATTTGATTGCTGTAACTCGATGAGGCTTTCTTGTGATCTGATATCAAGATCAAATGGGTCTATCATACAACCAATGCCGGTTTAACCTAGTCGCCCATGTAGCACGTGCTACGGGCCCCGCGGGGATGTAAAATATTAGTAATAATTAAGTTTTTGCTTTTAGGCACCAGAAGGCCGAGACAAGATAATTATTCATTTTCCTGATTTTTTATATTATTATTATCATCATCAACACTAACTCTATAATTTAAGAAGGGGATTTTTTTGAGTATTCGAATAATAATTTCATCTTAGTTTGGTTATGACTTATGTTTTGTTTATCAAAGTTATTTCTAATAATTCTTTTATAATATCAAAAAACAAATTGGTGAAGTTCAGAAATAAATAAATATAAGTATCGAAATTTTGCGGAATTTTTAAAACCCAAAGAATTAAAAATGGTAAAGTTCAGAAAATTTATTTTTATATATCTTCTTCTATAACTATATTTTAGCAACGTGATATTTTGAAAGGGGAGAAATTTAGTTTCAGTTCCTTTTTAAAACTATTATAATTGGCAAAGTTCAGGAAATTTATAAAAATTTAACCATGGCTGCTTTTTTAGATTTTAAATTTTAATCTTGGTAGCGAAACGCAAGCTTGCCACGTAGGGGGAGTAGCAAAGCCATTGCCTGGTATATATATATATATATATATATATATATATATATATATATATATATATATATATATATATATATATATATATATATATATATATATATATATATATATATATATATATATATATATATTTCAGCATACCGCAGTACTGGTGCAGACTCAAGTATTAGTTTGATCGCCACACTACCTGTAAAGCAATAAAGACTGTATCCCTTAGGCCAATCTAACAGCTCCCTTTCCCCCAACAGCTTCAATTTGAGGGCTCTTAGATACAGTTGTTACTCGGGTGACTAGCATCCTCAAGGGGAATGGGGGTCATTATGCAGTTTCAACGACGTTCACCATTGCTATAGTAGTCAGACACTCCGGCGGCGTTCATGGCACTTTTAGCTGTGTTTCCCAACCGGGGGCGATGGCCCAAATGAAGGGGGCCAAAGGGAAATTTTAAGAGTCAGAGGGAACACACAGCCTATTGAAGCCTTATTTATAGTTAGACCAATAGATAATTTTATTTAATGTAGTTAAATTACATCAAACAAAGTCAACAGACCTAAGTCGCGTGCTCTCAATTATTCTGACTTATGACCTTATGACCTTATGACCTTCAAAATATTCAAAAAGTGGGGCAATCCGACCCATAATTTGTTTTCTTTTAATAATTCCAGAACTAACCTTGGGAGGACCTTGGCAATTATATCATTCTAAAGGGAATGCAAAGCAACGTAGGGGTTTCAAATTCGTTAGAATCAGTCGAATAGTTACAGAGTTATTGCTAAAAAACTCATTAAAAAGTAAAACATTTACCATCTGACCGTCGACCTACGGACCGACATAGTAACTTATACAGGGTGTCCACAAAGTCTGGGTACATAGGAATTTTAATATTTTATTTATTTATGTTATTTTTCCTCCCCAGATGGAATGATGGCTCTGTCTAAAGAAGAAAGAATCGATTTGGTACTCTTAAGTGGACGAGAAGGATGGTCTTATCGCAAAATCACCGATAAATTTAACCTTTGACACCCTGATCAGCAACCTATTTATTTTACTGCCGTCGGGAAATTGGTCACGAAGGTAAAGAAACAGGCAGTGTCTTGGACAAACCCCGTTCCGGGCGACCAAAGACTTCAGACGAAACGAAAGAGGATGTCATGGCCAAGATTGCTGCTAGCCCAAAGAAATCTCTTCGTCGGACATCCATGGAGTTGGGTGTTCCAAGGTCAACTATCCACAAAATCCTGGTAGAGCAGAAGTTCCATCCGTACAAATTAAAGATATTGCATCACTTAAATGAAGACGACCCCGATAGACGAATGCAGATGTGCGAATGGTTTTCAGATAAATTGGATGAAAATATCAATTTTACTAAAGACATTTTGTTGTTCAGTGATGAAGCTTTGTTTTATGTTAATGGTGAAGTCAACAGACAGAATCTTCGATACTGGTCTCAAGACAATCCACATTGGATGGATCCATCCAAACAGCAAGGCTGCCAAAAGGGGATGGTGTGGTGTGGTTTGTGGAAAGCTCATGTGCTAGGACCTTTCTTCTTTGATGAACATGTAACCGGTGAGACTTATCTGAACATGTTGAGAGACAAATTAATGCCTCAAATTGAGCGCCTAGGCGAGGGACTTCCGGACTGGTTTCAGCAGGATGGAGCCCCTGCCCATTTTGCTACAAATGTTAGAGATTGGCTGAATGGTTCTTTTCCTCACTGGATTGGAAGAAGAGGTCATGTGGAGTGGTCCCCTCGTTCATCAGACCTTTCTCCCCTTGATTTCTTTAACTATGGGAGGTTGAAAGAGAAAGTTTACTCAATGAAGATTGCAAATCTAAACCACTTGAGAGAACACATTATCAGTGAGTGTGCTGAAATCGACGGCAATGTACACCTATTCAATCGAGTTCACCAGAATTCAGCAAGGCGCATCAAATTATGCATTGCAAATAATGGAAATCATATTGAAAATATAATTTCTTAACATTATAATTAAATAAAATTGTTTTGTTCTAAAGGTATGTATTTATCCCCTATGCACCCAGACTTTGTGGACACCCTGTAGAGTCGCACGCGACTAAAAATATTAATACATATATTTCCCTTTCTTTAGATGTTTTATAATAGAATTTGAACAAATATTTTGCATCTTCCAAGCTTATTGTGATGAGGAGGGAGAAATTGCACAGAGATATGAAGGTTAGGTGGTTCACAGATGTATAATTGGAAAATTCAGGTTGTATGCAGGGCCGGTTTAAGGATCTCTCAGGCCCCTAGCACAGTGAACAGCGGGGCCCCCACCCGTATATATATATATATATATATATATATATATATATATATATATATATATATATATATATATATATATATATATATATATATATATGAAATAAATAACTCACAAAGTAGCACCTGAGGTCCGCAATGAATGCGAATGAATTGAATAAAGTTCAAAAGTACTTGGAAGCATCTTTTTATTTTTCTTACGGGACCTTGCATTTATATATATATATATATATATATATATATATATATATATATATATATATATATATATATATATATATATATATATATGTGTGTGTGTGTGTGTGTGTACACTTTTGTTTCCTTTTTAAAGAACCACACCGTGTACTACCATAACACAATGCCAGACCTATTGTACTATGCAGTATGCTCTATTGAAGTTTTCTATATTTTTCTTAGAACCAGGCAATGGCTTCGCTACTAAGATTAAAATTTAAAATTTTAAAAAAAAAGCAGCCATGCTTAAATTTTTCTAAGTTTTCTGAACTTCGCCAATTATAATAATTTTAAAAAGGCCCGCTCAATCCAAGTTTGGAGAAATCATCTCCACCCCTCCTTTCGAAGTTCGTCCGGTGACCTCTTGAGGACAAGAGGCCCGCATCTTTCTAAATCAGAGTTTGGAGAAAGTAGCACCACCCTCTTCGGGTTATCGGCTACACCCGTGAGTAATCAAGGTAACCATGACCTCTCCCCAAGTTCACCCCGCTTTACTCTCGAGGTTCAAAGCAACTAAATCGCTCACTACCCTAAATCTCCCATTATAACCATTTAATAACTCTGGTTATCCAATTAGTATTCGGAACCTAATTCCGTTTTATTTACGTACCCATATATATATATATATATATATCCTTATTTATTGTGTACATTTTATTTAGTGTGTATTATCTATTTTTGTCGTTGTGTTTGGAATATTCCTTGGTCAAGCAGCTGCAGCTAACTATTCAAATCGCACACTCTTAGAACAATAACAGTTGTTGCCTTGCTTAGCCTACCTTAGAGCCTGTGTGTGTATATTCCCGTACACTTGGCCATACTTCGACAATTTATATAAGCGATAATCATCATTGTTGTGAAAAACTCAAATTAAAACAAATACTAACAGAGTCGTTATGGCTAGCCATTAAGGAGGATAACGATAAATTTGTCATAGGATTATTATATAAACCGCCAAATCTTTGTGATACAGCTTCATGTTCTCTGTGGCAGGAGATAGAATGTCTATGTTAGAGTAATCATGTATTTATAATTAATAATTTTAATTGCAGAAATATAGATTGGAAAGCTCTTATAAGTGATCACGAGGCTGAAAACTTTTCTTTAATATGGCGCAGGATCATTTTCCTGAACAGGTTGTAAACCAACCCACCCTGATAATATATTGGATTTAGTTCTAACAAATAGGGAAGAAGGTATTAACGAGACGGAGAATGGTGAAGACATTCCGGATGGTGTAATTTGTTATTGCACTGATGGCTGTCTGTATTTGATGTGTGACTTCTTGGGGCTGCGTCCATCTATACCAGATAGCGAATTTATCCACATAAAGGAAGCAATTGAGTAGTGGAGGGACATGGAGAGCCAGCCTGTTTATCGCTAATATGAAAAAAGGTTGTGGTAATGACGCTACCTTGAAGTACAACTTGATGTTGTTGCAGGGTAGGGGAGCGGGCTCCCAGAAGGTTCACTGAGAATCGTCTGTTACGTAGGAAATTTTGGATCAGGATTGGCAGTGGTGCACGAAATAATATCTGGTGTAATTCATTGAGAACCAGTCGTGGACAAATCGTGTCGTATGTTTTTAATAGATCGAGAAAGATTGCCGTATGGAAACCTCCTTCTGCGAAGAAGGACTGGGCTATGTCATGTTCCAGGTGCGTGAGTGGGTCTAGGGTTGATCTATTCTTGCGATAGCCATATTGGTTTGTTGATAGCATGTTCTGCGACTCGAGTTGCCATTTTATCCTCTCATTTACCATCATCTTAAACAACTTGCACAGGCAAGATGTGAGTGGGATTGGTCTGTAATTGGTCGGAAGGGCCGGATCTTTCTTTGGTTTTAAGAAAGGTAGTATTATTGCTGAGCGCCATTCGTCAGTAAATGAACTAGTGAGCCAGAGATTATTGTATTGGTAAAGGATGTATTTCAGGCAGTCGAGAGGTATGTGGCGAAGGATAGGGTATGTGATTTGGTCTTCTCCGAGCGTGGTGTTCGGGCAGTTAGACAATGGTGCTTCAAGTTCAGTTAGCGTGAATGGGATACTTTAGTCAAGAGAGGTTTCCGTTTTGAAATATATTTCCAAGCTTTCTGCTCCTGTTTTGGTTGTTAAGAAGGTTAGGTTCGAAGAGCCCTTCGAGATAGCCCTTATATAGTTGCCGATTGCAGTGGCTACATCTTCTGCTATACTGATGGTTTCATTATTGACTTTCAAAGATCGGATGATGTATTTGGAATTTGTGTTGCGGCTTCCTGTCATCTTTCTCATCTGATGCCACACTTTACCTATGGGGGTTTCCGAGGTTATGTTTGATACATATTTTTGCCAGGATTCCCGGCAGACCTTTTTAAATGTTCATTTGGCTATTGCGCACCGTCTCTTGTATTTTATATGATCATTGTTCGATCTTGTAGCTCAAAAATTTCTGTATGCCCTGTTTGGTTTGCATTTTTCTCTCTTGCAATTGTGGTTCCACCATGGAATAGAGTAACAATTATTATTTATTGAGATGCGTGAGATATACTCGAGTGCACTCGATTTCAACATATTTTCGAAGGTTTTAAAGAGGTGGCTAATTATTGGTGATAGAGATTGGCTGGGATTGTAGCCTCTTTTATTCGAGTCGGAGTGGCAGATGTATTTATTTCTTAAGAAAATATCAGGATTATTATGCATTGTATTGTCTCATTGAGGCAGATGCATTTGGGATGCTATTATTTTATTAAATCTTTTAAGCTTTCGTAGTTGACTCTAAGGCTGCGAATGTTCCATTGTAGGAAGCGAGTTTGTATGGTGTGTTGGTTGGAGTCAAAAATTATTTGGATGGTTTAATTGTCCCAATTGGGGTGGAGGTGTTAGTTTTGGAAGTCGGTTTTGGTGTTGTGATTTTGGATGCTACCGGTGGTGCCTGAGCCGTTTTGTTTTGGGCAGCTTTTCCAGATGTGGTGGTTGGATTGTTTGTGGCTGTAGAACTTCTATTTATTAATTTTGGTGGTTATAGTTTGGGTTTGGGTTTTGATAGTAGGGGGAGACTTACTGGGATTAATGGTGATTAATGAGATATAGGGACTCTAATCGGAGAGAATGTTTTTGGTCATGGAAGTCGTTTTGAGAGGAAGGTTTCCGTTGTTTTGGCACTTGTGTTGCTGTTGGAGTCTGCTGTATTCTCAAGGGATTCAGCAAGGGTTAATTCCTTTATATTTGGTGGTTTGATTGTGACCATGTTGGCTGATGAAGGGTTTTCGATCTCGAACGTAACCGTTTCTTGGCTGGATGTGCTGCCTGCATTTATCGAATTTCCTTCCGAGCTAATAGGAGGCGATAAATGTGGTGGAGACTTGGGAGAGTCTTGACGAGTCTTCTTGTTGAAGAGTTTCCGCTCTGCAGTTGATGAAGAAGGCAATGATTTCGGGGAGTCTTGATGAGTTCTTTTTTGAGTGTTGGACTGGACTTCTTCTAAGTGGGTACTGGTTGAGGATTAGCTTTCGGTGTTGTCAGGAGGTCTGGCTTGGTTTTCTTTATGTGCCGTTGGCTTTGTTTTAAGGTTTACATTTTTGTTGCGAAGTTTCTGTGGGGGTTGGGTAAGGAAGTATGGCGTTTCTGGCTGCGTCTGAAAATTTCGGCGTTTCTAATTTGTTGCCTTCCTCTGCCATGTCCTCTACTGCCTGACGTCTACGGATACCAAAACGAAACATTTGTATTCTTACTTCTTGATTGTATTTTTAATGTTGGCAAGTTTTGCTGAAGGCATGATGGGGTTTATTGTAGTTGCGGCATCTTTCTGGGTTTTTACATTGGTCACTGCTATGACCTTCTGTTGAGCATCCGAAGCAAAGTTTTGGGTTTGTTTTGCAGTATTTGGTCAGGTGACCAAATATCCAGCAAGAATGGCATCGCATAGGGGTTGGCAATTGTTCCGTAATGTATATAATTGTTCCGGCAAACTGCATCGTGCGATGTATGATCTGTTGTTTGAAATGATTTTTATGATCTTGAGAGGGGTTTGCTTGAATGTGGTCTTTTTCTCGAAGATCGACACAGATTCAATCTGATGACCATCGTCTTCAAGCATTTTCTGTACTCCTTTACAGATAAATTCTTCTGTGCTGTTAGGTCCTGGCATGAATTTTTAGAGCGGTACTGTGCCTGTCCTAGTATTATTCTCGTTTTTGTCTGTTGCCTGTAGGCTGTGTGATTGCCTAGTGGGGTGAGCGAGAGTAGTATTTTGGATATGCTTTCTGTTTTAGCTTTGACGACGGCTTCGGTTCGACTGTGATTTAGGTTGAATTCCGGTTGAGCTTCCCCTGTCAAGGACTGCAGGCGCTCGCGGAGGTCTATAGTGCAGTACGGGTTGTTTAAATCCGTTTTCAGCGTTCGTAGCGTGACCAGGATGCTGGACCGAAGAGATGTTTTAGGTTATTTGTTCTTTTGTAGTTTGACGAGCTTTCATTATATTTTTCTTTGTTTGAGTGTTGGTATATAGGATCTTTTGAAGAATTCATGGCCGTATGAAAAAGGATTTGCCACCCCTGCCCGTGAAGGCCAACACTGACCCCAATAAGGTAATGACACTCCTGGGCCCCTTTATATTAGCCCCGGCCGCCATCACTAGGTTGGGTGGGATACGCCTTCTCCACCACCCCTTGGGAAGATCCGGATCAAATCCTAGGCGTAACGTGGTAGGCTGTTCGGGATGACGGATCCAGCTTGATGACAGACTTCAGAGAGGTTAGGGTCACCACGCCTAACATCTGATCGTAGGAGTATTCAATTCCGTGGTTTAGGTTAGTGCCGGGTCGTGATCGAGGATTTACATGGGCAGGAGAAAGAAGGGAAGATGAAAAGGTGGATAAAGTGAGTGGGTAATAGGATGGATGAAAGGACGATACAGGGTGAAAGAGAAATGGTTGAGAAGACGAGGCAGGGGTTAGCAGAAGAAGAAGAGCATGACAAGCTGGGGCCAGACGAGTCGCTGAGTCCCGTCAGAACGGCGGCCAGGAAAGCAAATCGTCGTGCCCCTTACGGGGAGTTGGAACAGGCGATTTCTTCTGCCTTGCACTCTCTTGTTGGGTGATTTACCACGGCGAAACACTTGAAGCCGCATTCGATCGGTATGAATTCTTCTGCTTCTATTTGGTCAGTTGCCACACGGAGGTAGAATCCTAGGAGCCCTCCCTCTTGGCCCTTTGCGCCATCGAAGATGTTTTCGAAGATGTTTTAACATACCATTTCCTTTTCCGAATTTCTCTATTTTTGCTATTCTTGCCCATTTCTGTTTATTGATCAACTCTTCCCTGATTTCTTCACAGGAATTGTCCATGAAGAACGGGTCAAGGCGCAGAGGATAACGGTTCGTCATACTAAGATTTCCTTTGGTACCGATGCTTTGAGCCCGATCTCTCTAAGTGGCTTTTGGGCCTCTTCCGAGACGAGCTTCTCCACGGAGTCGAAAATAGTAGCATAGCCGTTGGGAGATTCAATTAGTCGGATGAGGAAGATGTTTAGTATACCGAAGATTGTATTTTCATTTACAGAAGCCTTGACGGTCTCGTTCCCCCTCTGGTGATACGGAGGGGGGGGGGAACTCGTATTTATCCTGGGGCCTCTTCGGATAGCGGTACTCCTTTTCTTGTGGGCTTTCTCCTTTTGATTGTGCGAAAAAAAGTTTCCCATCACACGAGCAAAAGAAAAATGTATGGCTATGTAGAAGGTCTTCAGAGCCTGCCCTTAACATTTCCTCTTTTCCCACGACCAGACATGATGAAAACTCACACTCAAAACGTAAAAATAGTAATATCGGATCGGAAAGAGTTGGCAAAAAAGACGCCGCTGCGATGAACTCCCCACTCGGCGTCCTTTTTGCAAACTTTTAAATGGATGCAGTCGAGAACAAGATATTTAAAAGCAGTAGAGCACCCAAACCTCCCATCTATGCGCGCTATATTGACGACATATTTTTAAATACAGATAACCTCGAGCGTGCTAATGTCTTAATGGGAGTTTTCAAGAGCAACTCATGTTTAAACTTCGCCCACGAAACAGAAGACCAAGGATCCCTTCCATTCCTTGATATTCTCATCAGTTTCCGTGAGTCCAAATTTACGACCCAAGTGTACGTTAAGGCCAAAAACTTAGGTTTCTGACTAGATAGTTCCTCTGAGTGTCCTGAGCGCTACAGAAGATCCGTTATTAATGCCTTAGTCAACGGGGCATTTTCCCATTCCTCCTCGTGGACGGCTATCGATCTTTAACTGAAGAAGGTTTCCCGTGTTCTAGTGAATAACGGCTACCCACAAGAATCTATTGACGCCGCTATAAAGGGAAAAATGAAGTTGGCCGCTGGTATTAGGGCTCACCCTACACCGAAGAATAATACCATCGACCTTTACTATAAAACCACTAGCAACACAGGCTAGGGTGGAAACGAAACGGCTCTCAAAGTTATTTAACACGGAAACGTCACTCCAACCGATCCAAATACAAGTATCAACCTGATAATATATTACAAGACAAGGAGAACGAGTAGTTGCATTATGAAGAGTAGCTGTCTCCCTCCGACGAGCGAAACTCAGGAGACTAACGTCGTGCATGAATATTCATTTGAAGTCGGTGAGAGCGAACACCGCGATTCTAAGTACATTGGCGTGATCTCAAAAACCCAATCAAGGAGACTGTCCGCTCACCCAAAAGACGGAGCAATTAACAAACACAAACTCTCATGGCGTCACTCTAACCCGTGAAACGCTTAACATGAACACCATCATCCTACGACGCCAAAACCACCGTAGAGTGCGAATGGCCGAAGCCATATTCATCCAACTGAATAAACCAACAATTAAAGTGCAGCTCCAGCCAAGGACCTTCCTTCCGACAGCTCGATGTCTTCGTGGTGACCGTCACTAATACTGACTAACATTTTCCTTGAATGTAATTGGTCGATTTTATATCGCATATGTTAAAAGTTTTGCAGCGTCTATGTTCGATTTTATGCATATATATAGTGGAGGATTCTATATCTAAATCATTAAACAGAACCATACAGACCCTCAGATGCACACCTGAAATGATAAATAGAAACGTGGAAATAATAGCGACTTCAGAACGGATACGCATAAAAGGACCAAGCAAATACATCGAACTAAGAAGTAAAAAGAGAAAGCTAACGGTGTAGCAGCTATGCAGCTACAATATATATATATATATATATATATATATATAAATATAATATATATATATATATATATATATATATATATATATATATATATATATATATATATATATATATATAACAATAAAAAATTATATAATTTTTCTTAATTATATATTTGTAAAAAAAGTCTGCAAAAACAATTGGCAACATTTACACCAGCGTACTAACGCTTCCAAATATTCCGCATAGGAGACAAAGTTTTCATTTGTTTTCTCGCCAGCATCAAGCAACAAGACTCATACATTTCCCCTTTTAACCATCGTGATTTCAATTAGTTACAATTACATTTTAGTTAGTTACAAATACATTTAAATAGGTTACAATTACATTTTAATTAGTTACTTTGATACCATTACCGTGTTGCCTATTTACCATTACCTCGTTACCTATTTACCATTACATCGTTACCTATTTACCGTTACCTTATTACCTACTTACCATTACTTATCTACCTTACACCAAGTTTAGTCACGAAAAAAATTCAGTATTAAGCTCATGTTCATTTTGTATAATTAAATTCAAATTCAACCAATATAATTTCAAAATGTTCCATTCTTTTTAATTTATAATAATATATATTTTGTTCTATCCTCGTTGTATTTCATCCATTCCTTAGCGATTTCGTGTCCAACCATTAAGCCTAACTTCGCCATAAGCTTAGCCACTCGAACCCTTTTTACGATTCAATAACTCTCCTCAAAAACCTATAGATATAGGCTTGTTGCGAAGTATCTATCTAGGTTCATACCACGATGGCCCTATATATATATATATATATATATATATATATATATATATATATATATATATATATAAATTGGTACCCAGAATTTGTTTAATTGTCTCCCGTACGTTGATCCATTCTTAAAATTAAATATATATTTTCAGCCCAGTCACATGGTTTCATATTTTTCGAGTCACTTACTCATGCGTTCATTTTCCGAGCGTCGACTCTCAACACGTGCTAGTTTTTAATCCCAAGTTTCGAATTACACACTTAATTGAATTAATAATATCCAAATTTATTATATCTATATAAATACAACGAGTGAATTTACTGTTTTTACCGACCATAAGCGGTTGGTTGGTGAGCTTGCCGCTAGTAGCACCTCTGCTGTGCACTCTGCCGTTGATTCTCGTCATCTTGACTTCATCCTGCAGATGACAAACGATATTCGCTACATTCCTGGTTCACCAAACGTCGTCCCAGGTGCTCTCTCTCTTTCATTTCATCGATTTCGGGCACGCAACTCTCCTACACTGCGGCAATTGATCATGCAACAATACCACTCACCCAGGAACAAGATGAAAACACGCAAACACTGCGTCACTCTTCTCAACTCGTCGTTCGCGAAATCAACTTGCCGGACAGTCCTTCCATGCGCATCCTGGTTGACTATTCATTGCCTAACTGTCCTCGTCCACTCATTCCTCTCGCTTACCGTCGGCACATTTTTGACCAAACTCTCGGTCTCTCCCATCCTGGCATTCGAGCAACTCTCGAGTTCCTTTCACAACGTTATGTGTGGCCAGGTATGAACGCCGACGTGGCCAAATGGACCTGCGCGTTTTCCTTGTCAACGCGCAAAGGTGCAACGCCAAACAAAGACGGCAGGTTTGTGTGGCACGTTTTAATGCCGTTCTCATCAATCTGGTAGGCCCTCTGCGCTTTTTGCGTGGTTGCCTTTATCTTCTCACCATGATCGACCGTTTTACTCGTTGGCCAGAGGCAGTTCCTATCTCGGACAGCAGAGGTTCCACTTTAACTCCAGCTTTCGTCTCAGCATGGGTTGCTCGTTTTGGTGTTCCCTCAACGATCATGACTGATCGTGGTAGCCAATTTGAATCCCACCAATGGGATGCACTAATTTCAGGGCTTGGCTCTTTTCGTCTTCGTACCACTAGCTATCATCCCCAAAGCAACGCAAAGATCGAACGGTTGCACAGGACTCACAAGGCAAGCTTACGTTCCACTGATCTCAACATCACTTGGGTGGACAAGCTACCCTTGATTCTCTTGGGTATTCGTGCATCCTTAAAAGAGGATTTGGCTTGCTCTGCGGCCGAACTTGTCTATGATACTCAACTTTGTCTTCGTGGTCATTTCTTTTCTTCTTCTGACCGTCCGCTACTATCTTATTTTCATCCTGCTGCATACGTACTTAATTTTGTACGGGCGGTGACTAAAGTTAAGCCGACCGCCCCAAGCGTGCCTGCTCATCAGAAACCTTTCATACCAAAGGAGATGGCAACCTGTTCTACTGGTTTTGTCCGTCGCGACTCAATTTGCTTTTCCTTGCAACCAGTCTATGACGGACCCTTTCTCCTTATCTCTAGGAAGCCGAAATTCTTTGTACTACAGTTTGGCACCAAGCAGGATACTGTCTCCATCGATCGCCTGAAACCCGCCTTTATAGAATCCGTTCGCCTTGAACAGCTACTCTCTTCTCCTCCCACTATGACTGTTAGTGATCCAGTTGCTTCTCATACTTTTCTTCAAAACTCTCCTACAAACCATTCTCCAATACCCAATTCTCCTTTCCGATTGCTGCCGCCTCCCCTTTTGTTCCAGGAGCCCTCATCAGCAGCGGAGAGCCAGTCCCACAACGGCTTGCCCCCGTCAGACGCCAGAACAAAAGTCAGTAAAGTTTCCTTTAAGAGGTAGATCCTTAACCTTGCGTGCCATATTTTCAAAATACAGCATGAATTTAGGTTTAGCCATTTTGTAAAAAGGGAGTTTAAATTCAAGTCCCAAGGTAAGCAGAAATTTTTCCCGAAAGCTTAAAGCAGTACGTGACAAGTTGATAACTATTTTTTCCGGATCCATAAAGGTTGGAAAGGACAATCCCAAATTCGACAACTTCCTAGTGTGTCTTTGTATACATACATTTTGGTGAAATATTTTGGTTTTATGCAAAAAATACCTTATGAGGAGAATGTCTAAAAGAGACAAATGCGTCTTCAAATTGGCAAATCCTTCATTTATATTATGTTGATGAAGAGTAAACTTTTTTGATTTAGAAGTTATTTCTAGGTTGATAAGTTGATCCAAGGAATCCTTATAGAAATACGAGTTATACAGAGATTTGCGATGTAGCTTAAAATAAAGAAATTTAGGATAAGTTTTTGAATTAATACAAACTTCAAGGAAGACGATGTCCTGTCTGGCCTTAATCATCTTCATAGTTTCCTTCTCAAGATGGCGAATAACTGTGATAACTTGCTGCCCATACTTGGTATAGATATATCCATATGGAGCTCGGCCGTGAAGCCTGCATTTAATATTGAGGATAAATCCCAGAGCCACGAGAAACGGATGTAGCATCTTTTAATTTTTCAATTAAAAAAAGCGCTGGAATTAAGTCTTTCTGAATCTTGGTTCACGTTTAATAATAAAGTTTACTGCCAGATCGATGGTGTTGCAATGGGTTCTCCAATGGGACCACTTGCAGCTGACTTTTTTATGACACATCTCGAAGATCAAATGTTTTCCACTAATTTAGATTACAAACCCTCCTTCTACCGCCGTTTTGTTGATGATTCCTTGGCAGTTTTTAATAATCCTGCACATAGCCAACTTTTCTTTAATTTTTTGAACACTTTACACCCTAACATCAAATTCACCATGGAAGTCGAGTCAAATGATAAGATGCCCTTTCTTGACCTTTTAATCAACCGAGATAATGACCAACGAAAGATTCAAACAACCATTTACAGAAAAAAACATTCACAGGACTAGGTTTGAACTACTTTAGTTTTTGTGATTTCAGTTATAAAATATCCACAGTAAAAACTTTAATACATAGAAGTTTCTCGCTATCATCCACTTACCAATCAATCCATAATGAATTTATTTTTCTTAGGAAGTATTTTATAAATAATTTATTTCCTTCTGACCTATATGATAGAGTTTTAAAAAAGCTATTTGATAATCTCATTGACCCCCCTCAACCCTGCATAAAAGTTCCTAAAATGCCCATATATTTACTAATTTCAGAGATGGGTTTTTTGAACGATACTTTTAAAAGAAAAATCTTATTTATTTATAAAAGATATTTTCCCCAAATCAACCCCAAAATAATTTTTATAAACAAACTATCGATAGGAAGTTTCTTTAACAGTAAAGATCCTATCTCTTTGGAGTTCCGCAGTGATAATGTCTATTTATTTAAATGTCCCAGTTGTACTGGAGCCTCTTACATTGGTAGCACTGTTAGGTCTCTTGGAGCTAGGTTCTCTGCTCATATGGGGATTAGTTGGCGTACAAGCAAAATATTAAATAGAAAGGAAAAGTCATCTATTAGGGAACACACCATAAGCTGTAAAACTAACATTTCTATTGAGAATTTTAAAGTATTAGCCTTTAACAACAACAAACATTGCCTAAGAACCCTCGAATCTCTCTATATAAAACACTACAAACCTACACTCAATGAAGATTTAAGTGCAATATCATTATTAATTAACTAATTTTAACTACAGTTTGTTAGTTGGTTTGCCTTTTAATAAACCAACCGTCAATGTAACCTATATATATACTAGCCCCTTTGTTAAACCTACCATTCACTCTCTAGGATGGATCCGCTTTAGTAAGTACCCAAATTTTCCGTTTTTATATTAAATGTTTTTAACTGTTAGTCTTTACAAAATTTAATAATAATAAAAAAAAAAGTTTAAATTTATCATCTTTAAATAATGCCAAGTCAATTTCTCTTAGTTTGTAATTAATTTCTGCAATAATCTTTAAATTTATGAACTAATTTTTGAGTCGGTCTTAAAGCAAATTTAACTGTTGCCAAGTCATATTTAATTTAACTTGTAGTACTTTCTACTGATATTCTGTAATTGGTCACCTGTAAAATAATGTCTTGTTGGCCTTTTCAAGTTTTCTTTATGCATATTAACTTTGTAAACTTATTCTAGCCTGAAGATGAAAACTTGTAGTTTTCGAAACGTAGTGAAAAATTAAAAGATGCTACATCCGTTTCTCGTGGCTCTGGGATTTATCCTCAATATTAAATGCAGGCTTCACGGCCGAGCTCCATATGGATATATATATATATATATATATATATATATATATATATATATATATATATATATATATATATGAAAATTAACCCACAGCTACAAATATATATATATATATATATATATATATATATATATATATATATATATATATATATATATATATATATATATATATATATATATATATATATATATATATATATAAGAAAATTAACCCACAGAAAAATGAAAAGATAAAACCAAGCACTTTCGAACTATATTTGCAAGTTCATTTTCAAGGAATAGCATGAAAATGGAAAAGACAACCTTATATAGGGTACACAGATACGAAGGAAACGCCCATCACATAGTACAAACCAATCGAAAAACACAATAACAAGACAGAGAAATACCAATAAAAAGATCATTAGGCAATTAATAACGGACATATGCATCCCCAAAACGATATACACACAACAACGCTGTATATATGAATGAAAATGGTGTTGTTGTGTGTATATCGTTTTGGGGATCCTTATCTCTGTTATTAGTTGCCTAATGATCTTTTTATTGGTATTTCTCTGTCTTGTTATTGTGTTTTTCGATTGGTTTGTACTATGTGATGGGCGTTCCCTTCGTATCTTTGTACCCTATATAAGGATGTCTTTTCCATTTTCATGCTATTCCTTGAAAATGAACTTGCAAATATAGTTCGAAAGTGTTTGGTTTCACCTTTTCATTTTCCTGTCGGTTAATTTTCATATTATTGCTTTCCTCACGTGCCACTTTGTGAGTTTTTTATTATATATATATATATATATATATATATATATATATATATATATATATATATATATATATATATATATATATATATATATATATATATATATATAATATATATCTATAATTAAATAACAATAAGAATGGTGAGAATGGATGGGGAGAAAGAAAAGTCCAGACACTACACAGAGCTCTTTATTGACGTTTCGCCTCTTGGCTTCCTCTGAATGGAACAGTTCCATTCTGAGGAAGCCAAGAGGCGAAACGTCAATAAAGAGCTCTGTGTAGTGTCTGGACTTTTCTTTCTCCCCATCCATTCTCACCTATACGTCGAGTCTTTCATGCAACAATAAGAATTTCTATCATTTTTCTTAATTATATATTTGTAAAAAAATTCTTCAAAAACAATTGGCAACATTTTTGGCAACATTTTTGGCAACATTTACACCAACGTACTAACCTTCCAAATATTCCGTATGAGAGACAAAATTTAACCATTATGATTTCAATTAGTTACAATTACATTTCAATTAGTTACAATTACATTTCAATTAGTTACAAATACATTTCAATTAGTTACAAAAACATTTCAATTAGTTACAAATACATTTCAATTAGTTACAATTACATTTTAATTGGTTACCTTGATACCATTACTCGGTTACCTATTTAACATTGCCTTGTTACCTATTTCTCATTACCCCTGTTACCTATTTACCATCACCTTGTTACCTATTCACCATTACTTTGTTACCTACTTACCATTACCTTGTTACCTATTACCATTACCTATCTACCTTACACTAAGTTTAGTCACGACGAAAATTCAATATTAAACTCATATTCACTATGTATAATTAAATTCAAATTCAACCAATATAATTTCAAATATGTTCCATTCTTGTTAATCTATAATAATATATATTTTGTTCTATCCTCGTTGTATTTCATCCATTCCTTAACGATTTCGTGTCAAACCATTAAGCCTAACTTCGCTATAGGCTTAGCGCTCGAGCCTTTTTTACGATTCAATAACTCTTCAAAACTTATAGATATAGGTTTGTTGTGAAGTATCTATCTAGGTTCATACCACGATAGCCCTATATCTATAACGGCATTAATAAAAGAAAAGCAAGAACAACAATGGAACGAATTAATTCATAAGATAGATGGAGAAGGATCTCTAAAAGAGTTCTGGAAATGGGTGAATAGGATGAAAGATAAGCCAGCAAAAGATAAGATTAAACTCAAGGATGAAAGAGGATACCAACTGGAAGATGAGACCGACGTTGAAAGAGCATCTAGAGAGCACTGGATGAACGTTTTTAAGATAGATGAAGAAGAAAATGATAACTTCGACATCGACTTTGAAAAAGAGATTATAGAACAACCCAATCAAATAATAGAAAGAACCCACCCTCACCACTTTGTCGACTTAAATAGGAGCCTCAACGAAGAAAATGATGACATCATAGCAACCGAAGAGCTTATGAGAACAATAAACAGCTTTAAACAGAAAGCACTAGGGACTTCAGAACTCACGAAGAAAAACTACGTGGAAGCATCTAATAACATCTTGGAGGGACTAAAGAACGTTTTCAATGCGTGTTTTAATACAGGTTACTTTCCCGACGACCTGAAATAGCGAAAATGATTTTCATACCAAAAGCTGGAAAATCACCTAGTCGAGTAGAAAACTATCGACCAATTTCGCCACCAGATTTCATCGGGAAAGTATTTGAAAAGATCTTAAAACACAGACTCGATAAACACATTGAGGAAAACATAGGCAGTCACCAAGGGGAACCCTTTAAGCTTGAAGCAGGGGTTCCTCACGGAGGGTGTCTGAGTCCATTATTATACGCCATCTCTAAAGCAAATATCCCATCTCCAGCAACCGAAGAATGTATGAACATACAGTTCGCGGATGACATTAAACAAATTATTGTGTCACCGTACACACACGGACAGTTCCAAGTGAGAAGATCACGAGAGGAAATAGAAGGATAAACCAATATGAAAGAAAATGGAAAATAAGCACTAACAGAGACAAATTCAAAATTATTCCAGTCTACAGGATAAAGATATCGGATATATAGGTAGACGACAAAAGATGCAGATACAGCGACGAATGCAAAGTACTAGGACTAACCATAACTAAATCAGGTTATGGGGGGCTCAAGTCACCACTTTATGGCAATGAGGTAAAGGTAATCGTCACCAATTTATGGGAGAGGAAGGACGTCACCAGTTGGAAAGTTAAAAATGACGCGAATATTTTGGAGAGGTCCCTCAAGTCTCACGAGTGAGATGATAGGTGGCGTTACTCTCGTATCTGACTCCAAAGATACACAAATAATATTTCGGCTTAGCTGAACCGACCGAAGGCTTGTGATCGAGAAAGGACTGATAGGAATCAGGTAAAAAAATAGATGTTTAATTCCAACAAACAAAACAAGCAAAGCAAAAGGGAGGCTCCTGTTTACACGATTACGGTCAAGGAATATTTCACTACCTGAAATGAAATCGAGTGTTACGAGAACAAGACTTAGGCGGGTACAACGGGGGCTTCGCTACGCTAAACAAACCGTAATTGGTTCTTTCCTAGTGTTGTGAGCATTTGATCAAATGCAATAGGAATTGAACACGTAGGTGAGGCCTCTCGTTACTCCTCATCAAGTAAGAAGTGTTGAAATTTAACAACCTTACATAATATAAATATATGATGCACGCATGGGAGGTGTTGGTGGGATTGACCAAAACATATCAAAATATCGAATTGGCATTCGAGGAAAGAATTGGTACTCATCTTTGGGAACGTATATGATCGATGTGGACATGAATAATGCTTGGCAACTACATAAGATATGCTCAAAGACCCTTTTATATTTTCGTAGAAATGTAGTTGAGTTTTATTTGGAGAGATATTGCGACACACCACAACAAGGTCAGGAAAAAGACCTGAAAAAACGGAAGATTGCAGATTTGACAAGCATGCTCACTGGGTAATTCCGCGGGAAAAATAGCCCCGTTGTGCTTAATGTTACAAAGGTCTTCATGTAAAGTATTTTAAGTCATATCACTTGGAGTAAAAATACAATTGGAGTTACTAGATTTTTCATAATTTTATAGCATATTCCTGGCGTCCTATATGTAGGACACACAAGTACATATTTTTTTGGAAAATAAAGGTAATATTTACTCTAATATTATATTTATCGTACGCATCGATTTTTTAAAAATTTGTCTGAAAAATATAACTAGGCATCTATAAGTTTTCATACGCATCTTGTGAAGGTAATGGGCTGGTAGTGTGGTGGGGATAGACCATTCTTCGCAGGCTTAGGGTAAGGTAGAACGATAGACATCTTCCAGGCCAAGGGGTATGACCTCCTGTTCCCAATTCCAAGTGAAGACATCTAGCAAAATGGACTGTAGGTGAAAGTGCCGAAGGAAATCAAATAGAACATCATCAAGTCCGCGGGAGGTTGAACTGCATTTGGAGAAGGCTGAATGTAGTTCCTCCGTGGTCAAGAGGCGGTTAAAGGGGCGGTCCGAAAGGTCTGAGAAATTCAGAGGGATCTTTTCATAAGTTTAATGCCGCAGAACCCACTCAAATACTGATCTGCTCCGCCCACAGTAGCAAAGGTCTTGCCTGTCACAGGAGCATCAGCCGGGGGAGAAGATCCCTACTCTCCTTGTGAGGCCTCGGGGACCCGAGCCGTCTAGGGAGGAGTTGCATAAGGGCGGACTCGGGTTATGTGATTGGCACCGAGCCCGGGTTAGACCCTATGGAAGATCCTAATATCTGAGGCTGGGTCACCTCAGGGACCACCTCCATGTCGCCATCGCCCCCTAAGACATCACGAATCCCATTCGAGGAACCTTTTGTCTCGTCTCTGGCCACCGAACCGGCATCCGTCGGAGAGGCGAAGGGTGCACGTATACTGTCCCCCTGTAGACTCTGAACGCACGAGTGCAGGACGTTAGGGGGCACGGACCGAAGGGGCACGGACCGAAGGGGGACGAACCGAAGGGTCTGCGGTCAATTTTGGGCTGCTTTCTTGGCGCCTGCTGGAAGAGAAGGTGGTGAGGAGGTCCCTTGCACGCTTAGGCCTATGAGAGGAGTAAGACTCCTCTTCGTTAGAAGAAATTTGGAGTTTTTCCTGGGAGAGCACAGGAGGGGGACCCTCATTTTTTTCATGGGAAGGTAAAGGGAGAGTATTTTTTTTTCATAAATTCATCATTGGGTATAGTGACCCTATGTATTTCACGGCATGCATACGCCACTCACCCTGCGCAGTAGCCCGCTCTGCGAGGGGTGCATGCGAGGCTGGCAAAACCAGCTGCCGCCATTTAAAGCCATTCTTCCCGCCTAGTGGCCTGGCAGCCCAGCTCCACCTTAGGCTCGGCCTAAAATGGATAGACTGTGAAAGGAGAGAGAAAGGAAATGTGAGGAAGGTGTGGGATGGGAGAAAGCAGGTTGCTAAAAACCTACCACCCCAAACTTGAGCTCAGGGGCGAGGGGGCGTTTCCCCCTCCCCGGTGAGTGTGACGCCGCACTCTACCATGAACTTTGTGAAAGGAGTAGTTTATGCGAGGGAACTCCTTAACTACTCCATAGAGGACATCACCCTAGAGCTGGCCAACCATGGAGCGGTCAAGGTCGAACGTGTGATGAGAAAACAGGGAGGGGCCTCGAGACCCACTCCTACACTCTTCGTTACGTTCGACTGTGACAAGCTCCCTGAGTAGGTGCGTGCCAGTTGGTACCGCTACCGCGTGAAGACATTCGTGCCAATGCCGCGGCGGTGCTTTTGCTGTCACCTCTTCAGCTATATGAATCATTCTTGTAGACGTGCAAAGTCGGGGTCACCCGAAGTCTGTGTAAATTGCTCCAAGGCCGTACACGATAAGTCTAAATCGTGTGTGGCCAAGTGTGTCAATTGCGGAGAGCCGCACCCTGCTTCTTCGAAGCAATGTGGTGCATATCTCCTTGAGAAAGAAATCCTGGCCGTTCAGGCCCAGGATAGACTCTCATTCCGCGAGGCTAAGGACTTGGTCCTGGCGCGCCCGGCTCTGCCTGGCACGTGTTATGCCTCAATAGTTAGAAAGGCACCCTCTGCCCCTAGCATATCCAGGCCAACGAGCACGGTTGTTTCCGCGCCCATTTGGAGCCCTTCTGCGTGCTCTACTCAACCCGGGTGCTTCCCTGGTAATGCTGGCGGCAAAAAGGGTTGATACCCAGCCCCAGCTAAAACCAGGGCTTCCCCCTCTTCCCCCAGCGTGACCGTTTTCCGCAATGCGAAACGACCACGCGACCCAACCGAGTCGTTAGACTCACATGAGGCAACAACCCTGAAGTTGGTGGCTAGGCCATCTTCCGGGGTTCTTAAAGTTGTCCCCCGAAAGAAGGACAGCAACAAAAGAGCTTCGGCTCCTTCGAGCACGCCTAGTCTTGGGCTGAGTGGCTCGGAGACGGTGGTTCCTAGAAAATAGGGTCCACCGCCTAAGGTTTTGAGGCAGAGGAAGGAAAAGAGCCCAACCTTCCCCAATAAGTCCTTGAAGCCGACAGCGCCTTCAGCGCTTTATTCGGTCAACAGCGCCCGAGGTTCTGCCTCCGGGAAGTGTACGGCCATTCACGTGAGGGTCTTCCTTCGAAGAGGGCCCACGCCTCTCCTCCAAGCTAGGCCTGGAGGGCATATTCCTTCAATGGAATTGCCGTGGACTCCGGGCCAACTGGGAGGAGCTGCGGAGGCTCGTCTCGTCCCGTTCCCCGTTAGCTATCGTTTTGCAGAAGACCATGCTAAGCGCGTGCCCCCTGCCTGCCCTCCCGGGTTATAAGGATCTTGCGACCCCATCACCACAAGATGGCCGGGCTGGGGGATGCGCGGTTTACACCCGGCATGATGTCTCCGTCCCTTCTTTCACTTTGGATACCTGCTTTCAGGAGGTGGCTGTGCAGCTTCACCTGGATAGGAGGTATACTATCATTTCTGCGTACATTCCACCGTCAGCTGATTTCGAAACGAGGGACTTCCGCACGGTTGCCGAGGCCCATTCTCTTGCTTGGAGATCTAAACAAAAGACATTCTCTCTGGGAAAATTACCTAATAAATCCCAGGGGGCAAGTCCTTGCCGATCTGATCAAAGAGCTTGGGATAGGTGTCCTAAATGTGGATGGGTTTACGCATCACTGCCCGAGGACCGCTTCATTTTCTTGCATTAATCTATCTTTTTGCTGTTCGGATGCACAGACTGATTTTAATTGTGGGGTGGACGATGACCTCCATGGTAGTCATCACTTTCCCATTCAAATATCATTTTCAGGGCAACTTACGCCTGAGAGCCCACCTCGGTGGTGCTTGGCGCGGGCGCGGTGGCCTGCATTTCAGGAAATGACTGAATTCTCCATCTCAGTCGAGGAGTTTAGGTCGGTAGATGAGGCCGTTGAGTTCTTCTCCGGCAACCTCATCGCTGCGGGCCTGACTACTATTCCTAGGACGTCTGGCCGTTTTGCACACCGACTACTCCCATGGTGGTCGGCCGAGTGTGAGACGGCCCTCAAACATAAGCGTTATGCCTACATGCGCTATAAGCGCCGCCCGAACGATTTCACTGTCCCTGAATTTCATCGGGCTAGGGCTAGGTTCCGGTATATTTCGGAGCACTCCTGCTGCTCTTCTTAGCGGGCATACGTGTCTTTACTTAAAGAGAAGATCCCTCTAGCAGAGGTGTGGAAGCGAGTCAAAATGATTTGGGGCAAGTTCTCGCAGGACCCCCCTCACGTTCTCCAGGAGAATGGGACTGCAATCTCGGACCCCGCGTCCGTGGCGGAATCTTTCGTGACCGCTTTCTCCGCATTCTCTAGCCGGGATGCTGCTTCGCCAGAATTCAATGCACATCGTGATGTCGCGGAAGGCCGCCGGCTGTACTTTACCTCCAGAGGCGGAGAACCCTTCAACAACAGGTTAAATGTGAGTGAGTTGCGCTCCGCTTTTGCTTCGTGCGCGGACACCGCCCATGGTCCGGACGATGCCCCGTAAGCCATGCTTCGACACCTGGGTGAGCGAGGCATGGCCTTTCAGTTATATTTGTTCAACAGTATCTGGGTGGAGGTCTCCTCCCAGATTCCTGGCGAATCGCTACTGTGCTCGCCTTTCTCAAACTGGGGAGAGATCACTCAACTCCGGCCGGTTTTCGCCCAATCTCTCTAACCTTTTGCGTGTGAAAGTTGATGGAGAAATTGGTAAATGTTGTTTAGCCTATATCCTGGACAGCGGAGGCCATCTGTCTTATTCACAGTGCGGCTTCCACGAGTTCCATTTCACGTCGGATGCTCTGATCCGACTAAAAATTTCCGTCTGCGAGGCCTTCCTTCGTAGACAGCACTACGCTACGGTGTTTTTCGATCTGGAGAAGGCCTATGATACCGCATGGCAATACGGTATCATGGAGACTCTCCACACAATGGGGGCGAAGGGAATCCTCCCAATGTGTATATCTGAATTTTTGAGAGATCGTCGATTTCGCGTACGGGTGGGAGGAGCCCTCTCCGGCTTAAAGGAGTAAGAAGAAGGTCTCCCGCAGGGAAGTGTGCCCAGTGCCACACTCTTTGCCATGAGCATCAACGGCATCACCTCGGTGCTGCCGGAAGATGTTCTCGCTACGCTCTACTTGGACGACCTTTCAATCTATTTTGTGCAGCCCAGATGCCAACTCTGGAACGTCGACTGGAGCTCTTCCTCACACTGACTACATGGCAGGAATACAAGCAGCTCTTCGGACTGCTTGGCAAAGAAAATGGGAGACTGTCGAGAGGAACTTAAAGTTGCCTGCAATTGCGCCGCGACTGTTCCCATGGACCTATCCCCCAATGCCACAACGGCTTCAGGTCGCTTTCTGTCGTCTCCGAGTCGGATACACTCGTCTGACGCATCGCTATTTGATGGAGCGCTCGCCTGAGCCCTATTGTGATGACTGCGTCATCCCCCAGACTGTTCGGCACATTCTTGTCGAATGTCCCATTCTGAGTGATCTTCGCGCACGTTACCTGTCCCGGTACCGGGATGTGCGGGGTCGCTACCATCTGCCCCTTGTACTCGGGACAAGTGCTTGTACCTTGACTGGTGGACTGATAGCTTTTGAGGGGAGGTCGGCCTTCTTCCTTTTATTTTACTAGGTTTTGTTGATATTTTGTTATTGTTTTCTTTCTAGGTCGCACGCTCCTACGCCGGGGGGATGGGGATCTCCCACCCCGACGCCGGAAATTGCTTCCTAATTGTCATCTCTTTTTATTGTTGTTTTGTTTTCAAATTTTTATTTTAAAGTAGTCTAGAACTAGGCTGTTTGTTTGCGGCGACTTATGCCCAAGTGGGCAGTCGCCAGATAGTCCCTTAAAAAAAATCCATCAAATGGTGGTGCGTCCTGCGAGTGTGCCCAATACGGAGATGACAGAAAGCAACCTGAATACGTCGCGGCATTGGGGGATAGGTCCATGGGAACAGTCGCGGCGCAATGGCCCGTATTCCTGCCATGTAATCCGTGTGAGGAAGAGCGAAACGCTCGTCTGGTCACCCAGTCATCGCAGACTCTTTAGTGTCCTCATCCGCGCGCTTATTCCCTGCAATTCCTACATGTACAAGAACCCAGAGGAAGATAATCTCGACATCCACCTGGCTTGCCAAAACCGTGGTGTCACGGATATCGCGGACCAGGGGATGCGGAGATTTCAATGCGCCGATAGCACTCGGGGCGCGCGCTTTGTCAGTCGCTATAAATCCCGATCCGGTCTCTGAACCAGGCACGTTGCGTAGTCTCCCGTACCGAGTTATGTATTGTAACCAGCTCGGGCGTGAAGACAGACGCAGCGCCTGACAGATCCAGGCTGACTTCAAATAGAGTGGATATGGCGTGGAAACCGACCCCCTCTTGAGAGTTAGAGCCATCCTTATACACTGGCACGGTTCCAGCGTCACACTAAATGTGCTCCATAATGGCCGAATATAATACTCTCCGCGCTGTAGAAGCTTTCGAGGCAGAGGCGTGGCGACAAATAGTCAAAGGTGGTACCCTCTAGGGTGGTTTCCAGGGCACAACTAAGGGCTCCAAGTCCCGAGCTCTCGAGAGTTTATTAGCCCTAAACCCAAAGAGCTTAGGATATGACTTTCGTCTTTCGGTGGCATAAGCACCGTCTAGATAAGCTGCGGATGCAGTGAAAGTTGTTGGCGACTGAGGGAGGCGCCGGGCTCGCGCGTACAGGCGAATAATGCACTGTGCACGGCGTAGAGCGAGTGGCATATCCCCAGCATCGATAAGTAGGGTCAGGGCCGACCCGAGACATAAATGAACTAACCGGTCACCTATGGCTCCTACGCCACCATATGACCCCCGCGAACGCTTGAAATATCAAAGCATCATGATAAAACATTTATAAATAAAAAAAACAATGAGTAGTATTCTCAATGAAATGGCATTACAGAAAAATCTATTTTTATATCATATGCATAGTTGGTACAATAATAGATTAATCCTGCTGCTGATTGCTGCCACTGTGCAGCAATCAGCATCCGTGTGTCATTCTGGCAATAGCCAGAATAACACATGAATGACAGTATGATGTAAACCAACTACGAATAATGGAGATGATAGTGGATGTGTTACACTGACAGTGTAGCCTAGGAAATGATCAAGCATCTAGTGTGGTTGTGTGGCGTGGCCCGCAAATGAAATTCTGCTTAGGGCCCGCACTGAGTAGGCTCTTAATGGGGGGACGTGCGGAAGGCACAGTTCGCCAGGCGAAGGCTGCTGTGGTGGATCGAGTCCACCTTTCGCAATCCACGCACGGCTGCGGATGAATTAAACTCGAATAAAAAGGATCGATTAGAAAGGTAATAGCCCTATCAGCTCCCCAGGCGCCAAACGTCACGGAGCGAAGGATATCCATGGATGGCGCGGATACACGATACCCTGAGGCTGCGAATATGAGCCTCTCAGGTGACCATCACGCCCGCGCGAAGCACCACCGTGTAGGGCTCTCAGGCGGCAGCAGCACAGAAAATATTTGAATTAGAAAGTGATCCCTACCATGGAGGTCATCGACTACCCCCCCCCCCTACTCAAAATCAGGCTTTGCAACCGCAGAACAAAGATAGATCCAGACAGAAAAATGAAGCGGTTCTCGGACATGTAGAACATTTATCTCAAGCTCGTGGTTCAGGTAGGCTTGTATCTGACCCCTGGGATTGATTGAGGTGTCTCCCCAGAGGGGTATCTACCGTTCAGATTCCCGAGCAAGAGAAACGGCCTTCACAACTGTGCCACGACGCGGCGAAATTCCCCTGCGTTGAAGTCGGCTGACGATGGAATGTGCGCAGAAATAACAGTATACCTCCTATCCAGGTGCAGCTGCACAGTTACTGCCTGAAAAGAGGGGTCTAATTCGACATCACGCCGTGTGTAAATGGCGCATCCTCCTGCCAGGACCCATCCGGGAGTGGAGGGGTCGAAAATGCTTATACCCCGGGAGGGTTGGGAGGGGGCACGCGACCAGCATTATTTCTTGCAAAAAGATAGTAGGGAAAACGGGAGGAGACGAGCCTCCGTAGCTCTTCCCAGTTGGTCCGGAGTCTGCGGCAATTCAATTGAAGCAATATGCCCTTCAGGCCTAATTCGTTGATCTACGGACCCCCTTCGAAGAGAGACCCTCACGGGAATGGCCGTACGCTTCCCGGAGGCAGAATTCCGGGCATTGTTGACCAGACAATGCGCTGAAGGTGCTGTCGCCTTTGATAATTTATCGGGGGAGGTTGGGCTCGCCATGTGAGTTTTTCCCTTCCTCCGCCTCGAAACCTTAGGCAGGTGGGTGTCCTTCTTTTGGAGGATGCACCGTCTTCGAGACACCCAGCCTACCATTGGGTGTGGGAGTAGGGGCCGACAGTCCTTTAGTGCTGTCCTACTTTCGGGAGCCAGCTTTAGAAACATGGGAAGATGGCCTCACGACCAACTTCAGGAGTGTCGCCTCCTGTGATTCTAACGACTTGGTGGAGGCGCGCGGCCGTTTCGCCTTACAGGAAAGGGGAGCCCTGGTTTAGCCGGGGCTCGGTGTGAATCCTGTATGCCGCTAGCTCTAACATGGGAGCGCCCGGGGTGTGTAGAACTCGGCAGCAGGTGTCCGAATGGGCGCGGAAACGACCGTGCTCGTAGGCCTGGAGCAAAAGGTGTCTTTCTTAACATTGAGGCATAAGATGTCCCAGGCAGCGCCGGGCGCGCCAAGACCAACTCCTTAGCTTCGCGAAATGAGATACGATTCTAGGCCTCAACGGCCAGGATTTCCTTCTCATGGAGATACTCACCACATTGCATCGAAGAAGAAGGCTGCGGCTCCGCAATTGACACACTTGCAGCCTTGGAACAACTTACACAGACTTCGGGTAACCCCGACTTTGCGTATCTAAAGGAACGATTAGTATGACCGAAGCAGTGGTAGTAGTACCCCGTCTGCGGAAATGGCATGAATGCCTTCACTCGGTAACAATACCGAGCAACCTGCACCGACTCAGGGAGCTTGTCACAGTTGAAAGTGGCGAAGAGTGTAGCGGTGGGTTTCAAGGTCACTCCCGGTTTTCTCATGACACGTTTGACCTTGACCGCTTGATGGTTGGATAGTCTAAGAGGTGATGCCATCTATGTAGTAGTCCAGGAGTTACCTCGCATAAACTACTCCTTTCACGTAGTTCATCGTATAGTGTGGCGTCACACTCACTGGCGTGCCATCAAGGGGCTGGAGGGCACTAATCATGGCCGCCTCGGATGGATTCGGCGCATTCGCCAGAAAGATCCCGCCCGAGAAACGGGACACATTTGGTTCTCTACGAATTACGCAAGCTAGAGCTCTTCTCTGGTGGATCATGTTGCCCTTAATCAACATGTTGCCATCAGGGGATCGAATAACGAGGAAGCGTTTGAAGCCAGCGGGTTCGGAAACACCAGGTAACTTCTAAATGAGTGGCCCGACGTAATCGAGGCTCCGCTCTGCTCACTTTTGGTCTTAGTCTGGGATTCCCCACCTGGGAAGCACCGAGGTCGGACATGCCGATTTTGTATTGGTCTCATACCGAAACTGCAGCTGCCCCGTGGCTCCCCGAGTCTTTTTTCTGTTTCTTTTCTTTTTAGGAGAGTGGGGCGGATAATGAACCCGCTTCTTTCCTCCGCCAGGAAGAGCCTCTAGTCCAGATGGGCCGACCTCAACAAGATCCTTCTTTGAAATGAAGGTCTTGGCTGTCACAGGGGCCCCAGACGGGGGAGGAGATTCCTCCTCTCCTTGTAATCCGGGCGGACTTGGTTTATGGGCTTAGCACCGAGCCCGCGTTCGACCCCATGAAAGATCCTACCGTCTGTGGCTGAGTTAGCTCAGGGACCATTTCCATCTGAGGGTTGGGGGGGTGTCAATCGAGGCCGCTAACTTTGTTCTTGGCAGTCCCCTGGAAACGTAAAGGAGGGGGAATTGCTGCTGTAAAGAGGGAGTCGCCTAAGAGAGACTCCAGAGAAGGGAGGGACAGAAGTCTCCTGCGCCCGTAGGTACAGTAGAGGAGTAATCCTCCTCTCCGATCGAAGAGTTTTGGAGAGTCCTCTGAGAAAGCCCAGGGGAAAGGGGACCTCCATTTTTTCGGTGGAGCTGCCCGAAGGCGGCTCCGGTAATGATAGACGGGAAGATTTTTTTTAATAGACTCATTAGTGGGCAAGGTGACCCTATTTTTAGCATGGGACGCATAAGCTAATCACCCCGCTCTGCGAGGGGTGAACACGGGGCCGGCAAAACAAGCTGCTGCCATTTGAGGCTACTCTTTCCGCCTAGTGGCCTGGTAGCCCATCAGCATGGCGGCTCCACCTTAGGCTCAAGGTAGAATCAATACACAGTGAAAGGAGAAAGAAGGGTGATGTGAGGAAGGTGAAGGTGAGGGCAAAGCAGGTTTTAAAAAACCCATCGCCCCAAACTGCTCAGGGGTGCGGGGACGTTGGCCCCTCCCCGGTCCGCCCCGATCCGGGATAATTCGGTGAGAAGAAGCTGGTGGCGTCTACCATGTGAAATAAGAACCCGACCCGAGGAAGTTGTGGGAGGTTGTATGGAAAGTAAGGAAGCAAGGTCAGAAAGAAGGAGAGGCAGACCCAGGTAAGGCTCTCGTCGTTCCCAGATACCTTAAATTCTTCCCATTTGGCTTTGATTCCGCGGGTGTTCCAATGGATTAGCATCACTATTATTTTCTTTTATTCGTGAAGCGATCGGTCTGGTTATCGCAGAAGTCGTGGCGCTCTTCGATTTATTAAGGGCTTGTGTCAGTGGTGTATTTAGGGGGGGCATTGGGCCCCCCCCCTCAGGGAATGGAAACCAACCCCTTACAAAATTAGGTCAGGAGGCCATGGTGAAAAAAAACAAACCTGTTCTAAAACAAACCAATATACATTTCCTCTGATTTACCATCAGAATTCAATAGTAAATATGTTTAGTATTCAATTACTTTCATATTTCAGACAAAACATATGCACACTCATTAAAAAATGTGACATTTTTTCCGGCATTTTTTCTGATCGGCCGGAAACCCCTCGCAGGGCTCAACCATCTTGCGACGTTTTCTATCTCATAATTTATGAACGTTAGCTGTCTGCGCATGTCCGCACGTGCAGAAACGCAAATTTTAGACGACTGCCACCCGCCTGAGAAGAAATTCGACTTGAAATAACACTTTATTGCTGAAAATTTCTCCTCAAACTTGGGTGAGTAAGATTTTGACATATATCTAACATTAAGCGGCCAATATATTTTTTTCTAAAACACGATGGCATGGGTATGGCAGGGATTTTCTAGTGCAGAAAACGGGTGTTTTTTTATTCGTACTTGTATCTTTGCCCCATCTGTAAGCACATTCAAGCTATCGCTGTCTCCATGGTAAACAAATGTGGCGTCGTATCCGGTAATTTAAATCATTTATCTCTTTGACTTTGAATCATTTAGGAGCAATTTTATGACCTGCAAAATTACAAAATTTGGTGGTTTAAATGAATAGTATCTATTTATTTCAAACACCAAATTTTGTAATTCAATGCCTATTCAGAATAGACAAAATTAGCACAGGAGGTGTATGGACTTAGAGCTGACAAGTTATTGGTTATGAGGGTGTAGTGGTCTATACCTCTACAAATGAAATATCTAGCCTTAATTATATATATATATATATATATATATATATATATATATATATATATATATATATATATATATATATAATTTCAAGAAGGGTTGAGAACCCTGACATAAATCGTGAGATTGCTACTCCCAATCTCCCAAGCGTCTTAAAATTAACCCATGAGGTTCATTCGTTTTGCTCGGCTGCTTCGGTAACAGGTCTGTAAATATGTGAATTGTAATTGTTGTAGCTAAATATTTCCCTAAAGAATCCCGAATTAATGCGTGATTTTATTCTCATATACAGACTTTTCTAACTCCAATTTATAATCTATTTAATATTTACCAAACAATTTATAATCTATTTACCCATTTAACTGTAAATCCAATTTATCATCAAATTACTTATAAAATATTTACCAATTTATAATCTATTTAATATTTATCAAACTATTTACCACCATTTACCCATTTACCAATTTATAATATATTTAATATTTATCAAAATATTTACCAATTACTATTTATCAAACCACTTAATACTACCCAATCTAATCAGCAATTGTTATACTCAATTTACAAATTACTATTTAACGATTATCCAATCTATTTAACAATTACTTCTTACAAACTACTTATTATACAATCTATTTAACCATTATCCAATTACCAATTATATTCTAATTATCAATAATCATATGTTGTACTCTAATTACCAAACCATATTCATCAATGTAAATCCATTCTCGTTAACTCATGCAAATTTAATTCACACGCGTAATTCAATCCAATCATAAACTGTTACTGTATAAATTCACATTTCAATAATAACTGTTTATTCAATGATATATATTTTTCTTAACGTTTTCCCAATGTCCCTCAAATTTAGGCCTAAGGAAGTTCGTCTGCAAAAATTTAGATTTCGCGTTAGCATTTAACTTCATTCCCTTGAATAACGAAATATAGGTTTTTATGTTTATTGTGATCAGAGCTATCTATGATATTGACGCAATATTCATCCAAAACCTTTAAGGGTATAGAGTTTGCTGGCACTGTATCAACATTCAATAATGGTTGCTAGATAGTATAGATAGAGGAGAGTAGGAAAGGGGGCAAAGAAAAAATAATAGCGTGGGCGAGTTGCGAATAGCTTCCCGCGTCGCTGGACCACTGTTAGCCACCGATGAATCCACTCGGCCATCCTGAGTCTCAAAAAAAAAACTTCCAAGCCGCCCGCCTGCACTTCTCGTACGCTATAATAGTAAAAAAAAAATCAGTAAATCAATTAAGAGCCACAAAAAAACAATAAGATTAAAAAAAATCCTAGAAGTAGAACTACATACAGAGCTAATTTGGCATGCATGTTCTACTGTTGATTTCAAATTCAGTTTGCGTATGTATTGGCCATGTCTGAAATTAAGCCCTCTTATATGATATATGACCCAATGTGTTCCAATGATGTTGAAATTTTCCACTGGTCTGACTGAAAAGTATCACGAGACCACTCACATTTAATGCCATATATCTCAGGAATCACTTTGTCTTTTCTCGAAATTCTTTTTGTATTAAACTCACTATTGTAATCCCTTTGAAATTATATATGACTCAATGTGTTTCAATGATGTTGAAACTTTGGTGAGCACTGCTACTACACGTATAACGGACCATGAAAAAAAGTCGTGTTGAAGAAGGCATACACTGAGCATTTTCCTATCAAAGCAGCACCAAAATATTCCGACCTACAAATTTTGAAACAGTTTTGTTCATACGAAAGCCAAAAGTTCTTTGACAATTTGCCTATCATTGATAGAGATGACGATAACAATGATGCTGGAAATCTTGAAATACTTTAAGGTTAGACATAACCCATTTTTCGACATTTTTTGCAAATTTTGTCAGTTTTCTGTTTTTGTCAACAAATGTATCGTTAATTATTCATCCTCAATATCCTTAAATAATTTTCACGTTTAGTACCTCAAAATGTACAAAAAAATCATTTTTAATCAATAGCTGTCAACTACTGTCTTCTTAGCTAGCAATATCTGGCAGATTTGGTATCAAATGATCAATGTTGAATCAGCTTTAACGCTATTCTGAAAGATCAATTACATGAAATAACACCACCTGATTGGTTGAAGTATTGCCCCAATTTTGAATTTGAGCTCTCTGAGCCAATCACAGGTTGTCTTTCTGATTTGATTCGACTCTCGTCAACTTCCTGTTTCACAAGTCGCCGCTTGCTGCAAATTTTCGTAGTTTTTCTGCTCAAGTAGAGCTAGTTTTAGGGCTATTGAATGCAAAGTAATGCCTTTTGGACTCGGTAGAAAATAGAAATGTAAAATCCAGAAAAAAGGTTATGTCTAACCTTAAGGGACTAAATACCGCGTCTACTTTTGTAGTCGTTTTCTTTTAGTTCTAACTTACATGAGTCCTACATATGGACCCTGATTACTGCATTGTGTGTATATATCCATATGTATAATCTTTATTTTCTTTTGCAGTTTTGTGGCTTAAATAAACATGATTGTCTGAATTTTATTGAACTGATGAGCCCATACAACTCTCCCTTTCAAGCTGGTAAAAGCTACATACATATAGAGTTCTTTTTTCTAATATTCTACAGTCATCGCTTGTTCTTTTATTTTTCTTATTTTTTTTTCTTTCATTTTAGGTCAGATCCAGGAAGTGGAGATGAAGAGAAGTATCGTTGATTACTTCACGCGCCTTGAGTTTGCGACTGTAGTTAAACGAAAGGCTTTCCCAGAGTCACCCCCGGAACTTCTAGACGTCCAACTGCAAGCCCAGACACAGGAATCCTCTTCCTCTTCACCGACGTTAACACCGTCCACGTCTGCGTTACCTAATGGCAACTCCAGTAAAGATGATATGAGTTATCAACTGGTTGGAGCTCACTGATGCAGAGAAACTGCGCGTACTCACCACACCTTCGGCTGCGCCATTGGACTTTCAGTGGCCTTACAACGAGAGTCAAGACGGAGGCAGAATCAGACGTAAATATTTCGGACCACAACATCTAATCGGGCAGTATAGCGTCTTCTTCTATTCTGTGTCGAAACGTGGACTATTCTGTCGCCCTTGCAGGTTTTTCGCTCCTGAAGCAATCCGAGGAAACCAATTGAATCGCCTGGTCAGAACACCCCTAGAGAAGTTCGTTCACATAACCGGCAAAGATGGCTATTTGTCAGCGCATCTAGCGACCAAATTCCATGAAGACAGTGTGGCGCACGCAAAAGCATTCAAAACGACGATGGAACCTGGAGAAATAAGAGCAGCAGCTGGACACCGCAGAGGCCAAGCAGCGTGACAAAAACTGAGCTGCTCTGCAGTGGATATTCTTTTCTATAGAGTTTCTGGGTAGATTATGTCTACCGCTTCGGGGTCATCGCGATTCCGGAACCCTGTTGCTCCCTCCCGCAGGAACCTGCGCCAATATAGATTACGGACAAGGCAATCTGAGAGCAACTCTACACCTGATGGCGGTTTCCAAGGATAAAGTGTTACGGAAAATTTTAATGACCACGAGTAGGAACCCCAGAATGAACTGATATCAGCCATTGTAACAGTGATTCAAAAATCCATCATTGAAGAAACAAAAAAAAAGCCAGATTCTTCTCTCTTCTGGCGGACGAGACCACATATGTCTCGAGAAAGGAACAGTTAACAGTATGTTTGCAGTACCTCCGAGGCCGCCAAATATGTGAGCGGCTTCTCAGTTTTGCTGAGGTCTCTGATTTTACTGGTGCAGGGTTGGCTAAACAACTGTTACAGATTCTGAAAGATTCTGTAGTTGCTATTAGAAATATGGTTGGACATGGGTACGATGGAGCCGCGGCTGTCGGGGAGCAAAAATGGTGTGCAAAAGTATGTGCGTGAAGAATGCCCATCAGCCAGCTACACGCAGTGTGTCGCATTCGCTCAAAATATGTTTGCTGAAGGCGGGCAAGGTACCAGATATTAGAAAGGCAGTGCCGTTGATGCACAAGATTGTGCTTTTTTTCTGTGGCTCAAATAAAAGATTGCTCAATCTTGAAGAAGCTATCAAGTGTAATGAAGCCGCCCATTCGCGTCTGAAACTCCAATGCACCCCTAGATGGGTGGAGCGCCAGGTAGCAGTTCGCATATTCAAAGAACTACTACCCGCCATTCAAGTGTCGCTACACAAAATTAGCCTATGGCCACGCGCAGATTGCGCCGGTAAGACGCTACTATTCTCTTCCACTATAGACAATGGTGGATTCTTGGTTTCCCTAGGGGTACTTTCCATTAAGCTTCAGGCGAAGCCCAGGACATCCATAACGAGGTGGACAGTGTCCAGGACTGTGAAAAGGTCCTGAGATAAATGCCATTAGACGAACAAGTCTCCAGGGACATTTTCATGCGCGCTCAAGAATTGTTTGGTGAAGAAATCCGCATGCCAAGAACTACTGACAGGCAGACGCAGAGGTCCAATCATCCGGCAGAGACACCAGTTTACTACAGACGTTCTATTTTCCTCGCGTACATCGACGTCTGTATAAGCCAACTAGATGAGCGATTTAAATCGCACAGTGCGAAAGCATATGTGCTCAGTATGGTACTTCCGGCATATTGTCAGGATTCCGACGATTCTAGTGCCCTCATGGAAGCCGCCCAGTTGTACCACCAATTCCTTCCAAGACAACCAGAGTGCCTGAACGCTGAATTACTGCGCTGGAAGGCGTACTGGGCGTGACAGGCGACCACGACATGTACACCACGAAAAAGAGTCGTGGATGCGGTGGTGGTTACGGTGACTCTCAGTACTTATCTCATGATAGAAACCCTTTTGCGAATTTTCGCAACCTGCTGGTGAACGCTCATTTAGTGCTCTGAAATTGATAAAATCTTACTTACGGTCCACCATGCAGGAAGAGCGACCGAATGGCCTAGCCCATCTGTACGTCAACAAGGACATTCCATTAGTTCCTAGGGACGATATTGATGAATTCAGCCAAACCAACCGTCGACTGGTTTTCAAGTGATACAATACAAGTGTGATAAAAACGCCCACCCAAGGTGAAATTAAAAGACCGCAAAGAAACTGACCGTAGATAAGATATCATCAATTTCAGATATATTATATTTGATATGTATTTAGATAACTAAAATTATCCCAACCCCAGAAGGCCTTGCATAAGCTTTGCTTCATGCCTTCTCCCTTCAACAAACATTATGTTTAAATACACATTACTATTAAGTGTTTTCTAGATGCAGTAGCCGAATAGTGCCCCACGATCAATCTCTCTAGATTTTAATGGTTCGAAAGCATTTATGCAATCTGTGCTCTGTTGTAGTTGATGAAAAATTATATTTCATTTTCTAGACTTACCTATATACGATGTTCTCAATTGTTAACGAATGTTCATAGGGTTTTGTGCTTGTATGTATAGTATTTCCTGATTAGATTTATCATTTTTCTGTGAAATTTCATTAAAAACTATTTCCGTATATAATTTTGATTCGAAAATACCTCCAGATCGCTTCTTTGGTAATCCAGTTTTAAAAAAATTCCAGGGGGAAAGCCCTTGGACCCTCCTGTAGTCACGCGCTCGCCTGTCCAGTGGCTTGGCCAATCTCCCCCCCCCCCGCCCTTTCTACGCCACTGATTGGAAAGAAACGAAATTGATGATTTGAGTGATTTAAATGTAAGGATGTATCATTCGGTAGCCTAAAAAATAAGGATTGTCATTCTGATGTGTGAAAATTTGCTTGGAAGTTTGTCAAATTTAGGATGGATGTTGGCTTCTTTTGATGGTTCACGTTCTGAGATATGCCCAGATGCGAGGAAAACAACACCGAATTTCAAAGTTTCCCTAGAGGAGACTCCCACGGACTCTCCGCGATTCACATGGTCGCCCTATAGCAATGCCCTCCGGGCATTCCTATAATAAAATCCTGATGGGAAACTTTTATATATATATATATATATATATATATATATATATATATATATATATATATATATATATATATATATATATATATCTATATATATCTATATATATCTATATATATCTATATATATATATCTATATATATATATATCTATATATATCTATATATATATATCTATATATATCTATATATATATATCTATATATATCTATATATATATATATATCTATATATATATATATATATATATATATATATATATATATATATATATATATATATATAGATATATATAGATATATATATACAGCAATTATTATATAAAATTCATATCATGCAATTATTTTACTTAACTTTGTCAATTTAATCGTTCAATTATTTTACTTAACTTTTGTAAATTAAATAATATTTTAAGTACAACTTAATAATTAATTAATTCCTTTATTTTACTTGTCAATTCATTTAACGTACTACTGTTTCAAACAACATCTCTTAAAATTTCACACACAAACAAATACACGCTTTCAGCTCGACCAAATAGCACATTATTCTTTCCCATTCGACTCTTGCCATTCTCCTTATAAAGGTCGGTAATCATTCCTTCTACAAAGGGCCACCTCTAAGGACCGTAGTCTCTGAAGTCTCGAGACCCAAGAGCGAACAAACCTTTTGATTTTATATAATTTAAATCATGAACACCCGTGTCCCCATTCGTCCTGCCATAACTGAAAAATATATTCACTCATAGAGGCAAAGAAATCTCGATAAGGCAATGCAGTTATCTGGGAGCACAGAGTAGGCTGAACGGGCCAGCTGATCAGCATGCTCGTTGCCCAGGACCCCCACATGCCCAGGGACCCAACAAAATATAACTCGATAACAAGGCGCATTCTGGACCAGCCATTTGCAGATATCTGTGACTAAGGTATGGGAAGCATTAGAAGACCGAATTGCCCGTAAAAGACTCGTGAAGTCGGAGAAAATAACAAAATCTTTAAAAAGTAAAATTTGGATTAGTCTAAAAGCTAAAAGAATGGCTGAAGTTGAGCGGTAAAAATAGAAGTTGCTGCCAGCGGCAAGGGCAAAGTTAAACTCTCCTGAGTAGGTGCCGCAGGTGGCACCCACACCACGGTCTGATTTGGAACCATCCGTGTATCTCCGGCAGTGTTGTATGTGAGGTCGCATGCTCTTAAGGATTCAAGAGTCCACGGACGATTTGTTCAGGATCCACATGCTGGTACAAAATGAGGGAGAGAGGCACGCTAACTAGAAGTCAGTGACGACAGAAGCGCAAGGTCCCTTGGAGCACCCAGATTGGAGAAATGACCTATTCGGAGATTCAAGGGGCGGGGTAAGGACGGCAACCTATCGAATGCCAGCATTGACTCGGCTGCATAGGCATCTGTAAGCCTCTGATGCAGGTTTTTTGAAAATTTTAAGAGCTCATCCGGCGACAGCTTACTTGGGCATTAGTCGCCGTATTCAACACTGCCTAATATTAGGCATCTTTAAAAGAAGATGCAATTTTTTTTTTTTTAAAGGTAATAAGCAGAAAGCAAGCTCCGGCGTCGGGGGAGGTCCGCCTCGCCCCGGTGCAGGAACGTGCGACCTACTAAAATAACAAAACAACCCCAAACGAGTTAAATAAAGGGAAGAAGGCCGGCCTCCCCCCCAAAAGTCTATAAGTCCACCAGTCATGTGCACGCACTCGTCCTGAGTACAAGGGACAGGTGGTAGCCACCCGCCCATTCCGGTAGAAGACGGGTAAAGTGCGCGGAAATCCCCCAAAATGAAACATTCAACAAGAATGTGCCGAACAGTCAGGGGGACAACGCAGTAGTTGCAGTGAGGCGCAGGCGAGCACTGCATCAAATGGCGGTGCGTCCCGCGAGTGTGTCCAATTCGGAGATGACAGAAAGCAACCTGAAGCCTTCGCGGCATTAGATGGTAGGTCCATGGGAACAGTCGCGGCCCAATGGCACGCAACTTTAAGTTACCCTCGACCGTCTCCCATCTTCTTTGCCAAACTGACGGTATTCCTGCCATGCAATCGGTGTGAGGAAGAGCAAAATGCTGGTCTGATCGCCCAGTCTTCGCGGACTCTTTGGCAACCTCATTCCCCGCAATTACTACATGTTCAGTCACTCAGCAGAATATAATTTCGACATCCGCACGGCTTGCCAAAACCGCCGTGTCACGGATATCACGAACCAGGAGAATCCAATGTTCCGAGAGCCCTCAGGGCAATTTGTGAGTCACTATATATCACAATCCGGTCTCCGAACCGGGACGTGGCGTGATCTCCCGTACCGAGTGGTGTATTGCCACTAGCTGGGCCGCGAAGACAGACGCAGCGCATGGCAGAGCCCCGCTGACTTCAAACACGGATACGGCGTGGAAGCCAATCCCCTCTTGGGACTTGGAGCCACCCGTATACAATGGCACGGTTCCAGCGTGAAACGAGGTGTGCTCCAAAAAGGTTGAACACAATACTCCCGGCGATGTACAAAATTTGAGAGCAGAGGCGTAGCGACAAATAGCCAAATGTGATACCCTCAGGGCAGAACCAGGGGCGCCACCGGCGCGAGAGCTATACCTAGCCCTCGAAGGAGTTTCCTGGCCCTAAACACAAAGACTTTAGGGTATGACTGGCGTCTCTCAGCGGCATAGGCACCGTCGAAATCAGCTGCGAATGCAGTGAGATGTTGGCGACTGAGGGAGGCGCCGGGCTCGAGCGTACAGGCGAATGATGCACTGTACACGGCGTAGAGCAAGTGGCATCAGCCCCAGCATCGACCAGTAGGCTGTCAATGGCGAAACTGCGGAAGGCAACGGTCACCAGGCGAACGCCAGTGTGGTGGATCGAATCCACCTTCTTCAATACATGCTCGGCTGCGGATGCATAAAACTCGCATGTGTAGTCGAACTTTGAACGAACAAAGGATCGATAAAAAAAAACAAGGCAGTAGCCCTATCAGCGCTGAACGTCAGGCAACGGAGAATATATCCATGGAGCGGGTACAACAGACCCTAAGCCTGCGAATATGAGCCTTTCAGGTGAGGCGTCGCTCAAATACAAGACCAAAGAAACGGTAGGATTCAACCAATTCCAGGCTTACCCCATTAAAAAATAAGTCTGGATCTGGATGGAGCCGTGGGTAGCGGCAGAAGTGCACCACCTTAGTCTTGGCCAAGAAAAACCGAAACCTGTACGCTTCGGCATAGCGAGAGACGCGGTTCAATGCCTGTTGGAGTCGACGCTCCAGAGTTGGAATCTGGGCCGCGCCAAGAGATTGAAAGGTCGTCCACGTAGAGCGTAGCGAGGACATCTTTTGGCAGCATTGAGACACTGAGGACAGTTCCCTGCTGTACACCCTTATCCTACTTCATTGGGCCTGAGAGGGCTCACCCTCCACCCGTCGCGAAATCAAAGATCTCGTAAGAATTCAGATATAATGACTAGGAGGAGTCCCCTCACCCCCATCGCGTAGAGTGTCTTCATGATACCGTATCGCCATGCGGTATCATAGGCATTCTCCAGCTCGAAAAACACCGCGGCCTAGTGCTGTCTACGAAGGAAAGCCTCGGAGACGGCATTTTCCAGTCGGAGCAGAGACTCCGACGTGGAGTGGAACTTGCGGAAGCCGCACTGTGCAGAAGACAAATGGCCTCTGCTGTCGAGGAAAAAGGCTAATCTAACATTTACCAATTTCTCGATCAACTTGCACACGCAAGAGTTTAGAGAGATTGGGCGGAGACCGGTCGGAGTAGAGTGATCTCTCCCCGGTTTGCGAAAGGCGAGCACAGTTGCGATTCGCCAGGAATCTGGAAGAAGACCCTTCACCAGATCCTGTTGAACAAATCTAACAGAAAGATCATGCCTCGCTCACCCAGGTGTCGAAGAATGGCATACGGGACATCATACGGACCATGGGCGGTGTCCGCGCACGAAGCAAGAGCGGAGCGCAACTCACTCACAGTAAACCTGTCGTTGAAGTGTTCTCCGCCTCTGGAGGTAAAGTCCAGCCGGAGGCCTTACGAGACATCATGACGTGTATTGAATGCTGGCGGAGCAGCATCCCGGCTAGAGAATACGGAAAAAGCGGTCGCGAAGGATTCCGCTATGGGCGCGGGGGCCGAGATTGCAGCCCCATTCTCCTGGAGAACGAGAGGGGGTCCTGCGAGAACTTGCCCCGAATCATTTTGACTCGCTTCCACACCTCTGCTAAAGGGGTCTTTCCCGTTAAGTGAAGACACGTATGCCCGCCAAGAGCGGCGGGCGTGCTTCGAAATATACCGGAACCTAGCCCTAACCCGACGAAATTCAGCGACAGTGAAATCGTTCGCGCGGCGCTTATAGCGCATGTAGGTATAACGTTTGTTTGAGGGCCGTCTCACACTCAGCCGACCACCATGGGAGTGGTCGGCGTACAAAACAGCCAGAAGTTCTAGAAATAGTAGTCAGGCCCGCGGCAATGAGGTTGCCGGAGAATAACTCAACGTCCTCATCTATCGACCTAAACTCCTCGACTGAGATAGAGAATTCAGTCATTTCCTGAAATGCAGGCCACCGAGCACGCGCCAAGCTCCATCGAGGTGGGCTCTCAGGCGGCAGTTGCCCTGAAAATAATATTTGAATGGGAAAGTGATCACTACCATGGAGGTCATCGACCACTCCCCCAATCAAACTCAGGCTCTGCATCTGAAGAGCACAAAGATACATCAAGGCAAGAAAATGAAGCGGTTCTTGGCAGTGATGCGTAAACTCATCCACGTTTAGGAGACCCATCTCAAGCTCTTCGATCAGATCGGCAAGGACTTGTCCCCTGAGTTTTATTGAGTAATCTCCCCAGAGAGGATGCATGCCGTTCAGAATCTCCTAGCAAGAGAAAAGGCCTCGGCAACCGTGCCACGATGCGGCGGAATGTACGCAGAAATGATAGTATACCGCCCATGCTGGTACAGCTGCACAGCCACTGCCTGAAATGAGGTATCTAAAGAGAAAGCAAGAACGGAGACATCATGTAAAACGCGCATCTCCCAACCCAGCCATCCCGTGGTGGTGGGGTCGCTAGACCCTTATACCCCGGGAGGGCGGGCAGGGAGGACGCGCCTAGGATAGTTACCGGCCGAAAAACAGCAAACGGGGAACGGGACGAGACGATCCTCCAAGTTGGTCCGGAGTCCACGGCAATTCCATTGAAGGAATATGCCCTCAGGCCTAGCTCGGACGAGTTTTCGGGGCCCTCCTCAAACAGAAGACCCTCGCGGGAATGGCCGTACGCTTCCCGGAGGCAGAACCCCGGTCGCCTTCGAGAACTTATTGGGCTCGCCATTTCCTACCTCCGCCTCGAAACCTTAGGCGGGCGTTGCGGCTTCGGAGGAACCACCGTCTCCGAGCCATTCGCTCCACCACTAGGCGTGGGTGAAGGAGCCGAAGCTCCTTTCGGGGGACAGCTTTAGGAACCCCGGAAGATGACCTGGCGACGAACTTCAGGGGTGTTGCCTCCTGAGTCTAAAGACTCGGTGGAGGCGCGTGGCCGTTTCGCTATACGGGAAACGGTCACGCTGGGGGAAGAGGGGCTGGGTATGAACCCATTTTTGCCACCAGCTTTACCAGGGAAGAGCCCGTGTTGAGTAGTGCACGCAGAAGGGCCCCAAATGGGCGCAACTAACAACCGTGCTCGTTGGCCTGGATGGGCCAGGAGCAGAGGGTTGTCGTTCTAACCGTTGAGGCATAAGACCTTCCAAGCAGAGCCGGGCGCGCCAGGACCAAGTCCTTAGCCTCGCGCAATGAGATGATCCTGGGTCTGAACGGCCAAGATTTCTTTCTCAAGGAGATATGCACCACATTGCTTCGAAGAAGCGGGGTGCGGCTCTCCGCAATTGACACACTTGGCCACACACGATTTAGACTTATCGGGTGCCACCTTGGAGCAATTTACAGAATTCGGGTGACCCCGAATTTGTACGTCTACAAGAACGATTCGTATGGCCGAAGCGGTGACAGTAGCACGCACCGACTCAGGGAGATTGTCACAGTCGAACGTGACGAAGAGTGTAGGGGTGGGTTGCAAGGCCCCTCCCTGTTTTCTCATCACACGTTCGACCTTGACCGCCCCATGGTCGGCCAGCTCTAAGGTGATGTCCTCAATGGAGTACTCAACGAGTTCCCTCGCATAAACTACCCTTTCACAAAGTTCATGGTAGAGTGCGGCGTCACACTCACCAGGGTGCCATTAAGTGTCCGAAGAGCACTTATCTTGGCCGCCTCGGCGGGATTCGCCAGAAGGCTCCCGCCCGAGAAACGGGTCACCTTCGGCTCTCTACCAATTGCACTCGCTAATCCTTTCCTCTGATGGATCATGTTGCCCTTGGCCAACATGGTGCCATCAGTGGATCGCATAACGAGGAAGCGTTTGAAGCTAGCGGGCTCGAAAACGCGTCAACCTCTGAATAAGGGGCCGTGACGTTATCGAGGATCCGCCCTGTGCACTTTTGGTCTTAGTCGGGGGCTCCGGACCCGGTGGGGCCGGATGTGCCGATCTTGGCTTGGTCGCAGATGGAGAGGAGCACCGAGTCTTTTTCTTCTTATTATTAGGAGGAGGGTGGGGAATGAACCCGCTTCTCACCTCCGCCAAGTCCTTCTCCGAATCGGAGAAGGAACTGGTGGTCCCAGGGGCACGGTTGGAGACCCCAGCCGTTTGAGGAGGACCTTGCATAGGGGCGGATTCGGTGCTTGAAGCCAAGCCCGGATTCCCCCCTATGGAAGGCCCTACCGTCTGAGGCTGGGTTGCCTGAAGGACCATGTCTATCACAGGAGGGGTCTCCAGTTGTGGGGAGGCACAGGCCTTGACCCCGGCTAGGTTTAATATTCTGGCCAGCAGGTCTTTTGAGGGAAAAGACCGAAGGGGCCTGGCTTTCCTCTTCCCCCTAAGGGGGTTTGCCCTACCGAGCCGATTCGATGGGAAGCTGTTGGCTATGGGTTGCCTGCTGGCTTTCTTGGCAAGAAAAGGAGGGACTGCCGCTGGAAGCAGAGGTGCCCGAAAGCACCTCCAGAGAAGGGGGCGAGGGGAGTCCCCTACACCCATAGGCGTAAGCCTCCTCTCCGGTTAATGAAATATGGAGGGTCCCCTGCGCAAGCACAGGGGGGGGGGGGGGCGATCTCCATTTTTGTCCTGGAGCTGCCCGAGGGCGGCTCCATTGATGGAACAGGGGAAGTGGGGGGGGGAGGGGTTTATTGTTCATACATGGGCATGGTGACCCATTTTTTTCACGGGAAGCAATAGCTCATCACCTCTCGCAGTTGCCCGTAGTGCAAGAGGTGATTACATGCCTGGCAGAGCCAGGTTACGCCATTCAGGACCACCCCTCCCACCTGGTGGCCTGGCAGTCCATCGGCATGGCGGCTCCACCTTGAACGTGGCTTAAAATTGATAGATTGCGAAGAGGAGAGGAAAAGGGATGTGAGGAAGGTACAGGTGGGGATGAAGCAGGTTGATAAAAAAAAAACATCCCGAACCGGAGCTCAGGGGTTAGGGAACGTTGTCCCCTCCCCCCTCAGCCCTGATCCGGAACGGTTGACTGAGAAGGTCAGCATCTACCCTGTGAAATTAGAGGCTGACCAGAGAAAGTTGTGGGAGAGGTTGTCTGATTAGCGACGAAGTAGGGGAGAAATACAGGCTATCTGAAGGAAGGAAGAGAGGCTAAGCTGGGGCCGGACGGGGTGCTGAATCCCGTCAGCACGGCGGCCAGGATGGCAAATCGCCGCGCCCCTTACGGAGGGAGGGGGGGGGAGGATTTAGTATAAAGGATTTGTTTAGACATACCGGAACAATTACTGCCATTTCGAATAGGTGTGCGGACCCGAAGCCGGAGAAAGGGACCGATAGTTTGGTTTTCTATCAACCCCGCGGATACCCGTTGGCGCAGACAACGGGCCGATTGTAAATGACGTAGTCGGCGTGTAGGCGAGGGGCCATGGACTTCACCGCAAGGGTACCTCACATTAGCCTAGGCGGACCGTGCATGATACACCTGGTGACCCTTATCCCTTTCCTCGTCCCCGGTCCCGCAGACGGAACGCCGCCCGCCAAATCCCACCCTTTTTTTGGCAGATAAAAAAGGGGGGCAAGGGAGGGGGATGTTTTGGTAGCAGCCACTATTCCGCAGATGTTGATGGAGGGGATCAAGCCCGGACCAATCCCAGAGAATCAGACCACTTTTGTCTACCAATAATTAGCATAGGTCCGAACCCAAGCAGAGCAGTCTAATCTTATCGAAACAAACACTTTGAGGATAGGGAGATTTTGGAAGGGGGAGGACAGGCTAGGCTAGGGCGATCAGAAAGAACTATAGATGGGTAAAAGGGGTGTAATAAAAGTCTTCTTTGCTGACGAGAAGGCCAGACACTGTTTGGGAGCAACTCCTAAAAAAAAGTAAATATCCCAGAGAGATAGAGAGGTAGGGGGAGGGGGGGTACGTGCGCTGATGTTTATGCTCGCTCTCGTTTGAGATCGAATCCCGTATCTCAACATTGGAAACCCAACACCGAATCCACTACACTAGCGACAGATCCGAGGTAAAAATTTATTAATAAAATAAATTTGCTGATGAGTTTGATAGACAAAAAAAACAAAAAAACAAAACAGATGGTAAATCTCCTCCTCTTGAAAAGCAATTTTCTAATCTACTCTAATAAGCAGAAGTACATATGGAAGTTGACTTTGTTACATATAACTGATAATTTGAAGTCTTGCAATTTAGCACACCATTAAAACATATGCAGCTTATTATACCTCGAATGACTGGGTGAGGCCTCTTGAAAAAAAACAAACAAACAAACAAATGATGAGTCAATATTATGCATTGACAGTTTTAATTTTAAAAAGGCTTACTAAAAGTTACAGTAATGTAGTTACATGAAGAAACATTCAAGGGATACTAATCATACTTTTAGCAAATATATCTAAATAATAAGAAATAGCATATTTAAGCAAAGGAGTTCCATTGTACTTCATTTTGAAGTGAGGCAATGCAGAAATGAAACAGAGCTTTCAATTATTGCACATTGAACCTTTAAACACTGAACAAAATAATACTTTGACAATTTAAAATTATTAAATCCAATGAATTGAGTAAAATTAAAAAGCACTGTTGTATCATCTAGTAATATTTATCCATATTTTGTCACAAATCAAGGGTTCTCTCTCTAACGTACCGCATTTTCAAGAACTATAGATAACTAATCTTTGTAAAAACAAGTACCATTAGAAAAAGGGGAAACCTGCGAAATTAACATACTAATTAAAGTGTTTGGTCGTAAAATAAAAATTCTTTGTACTAAAAAATTGGACTAACCAAAATTTCGAATCCTTTCCTCATTCCCACATTGTAAAGGAAAGTCCTTGGAATAAAAAATGTAACCTGCATTAATGAAAATATGTTTCTTTTTATCAAACATCGACAGACCACGTTTACAAAATTTATATTTATTTAAAAAATAAAAGTGAAATTCAATGAGTATCTCCCCCCCCCCCCCCAAAGAGGTTCTTGAAGGTGGAGAAATTAGGAAAAATGAAAATATGTAGAAGGTAGAGTCTAAAAATAGACTACTTACAGTAACAAGGAATGAGAAGATGGAAACAGGGTAAACTACGGAATACGATAGACCGACCTGGGTCGACATTTTCCCGGGGCCGGGGGCAGGGATGGAAAAAATGGCAGCAGTTAGCCAGGGCCAGGGCTCCAGTCGGTCTATAGCCGAGTATAGACAGACCAGGGTCATAATTGGCCGGAGCAGGGGCGGAATAAACCGGCCGGGGTGGCAGTGCCTCGGTCAGTCTGTATACAATGAATGAAGTTATGACGTAGTCTTTCGCGTTAACAATTATACATTTGTACATCAACTTTTCCTTATGTAAACTGATCATAAGAGATTTTTTTTCTGACTTAACAATATGTCCTAAGAACCATCGCGAATATAAGGACAAACAACTCTTAGTAAACGTTGATAAAAACGAATGACTTTCCTATTACAATTCTAATACTGCTTTTATGAACAATAAAAATATTTCCTTAAAAAATCTTCAAATAAAAAATTCTCTTGCAATTAGGAATAGATGTCAACCACGCCCCACCTCATATTAATCTGAAAAAAAGAGTAAAAAGTAAAGATGTAGAAATGGGAAAAGTTTGAGGGAATCAGCTTCCTGAACCAGTGAGTTATACATGCAGGAGAATGGCAGGGTCATTCTGAAGCTCAATACACTGGAAGACCGGGTCAAAGTTAGGAATAAGAGAAGTTGCATTTGTTAAAAATTAAAGGTCTCTCTTGTTGACAACTGGTCGAATGGGGATGAACCACCGTCTAAAGGATAATCCCTAAATTAAGTTATTTTAAGAGACTACGACAAGAACGAGCAACAAAAAAAAATAAAACACAAAGTAAACTAAAAAGAAGAAATGTTCCAGCGTCGGAGAGGAGCCGGTATTAACCCGGCACCCGAGCAATTACCCAATATCAGACAGGTAAAATAAAAAGGATAAGGCCAGCCTCCTCCAGGAGAGAGACACGTCTTTGTGCAGAGCCCATATAGCGACTGCCTACTAAGGCAAACGTCGCTCACACTCCAGCCTAATGTTAGGCTAGATTAAAAAAACAAATAATATATAAATAACAAAAACAAAGATAAAAAGCACAGGCTAAAAAACAAAAAATAAAAAAATAAAAGTAAAAAAGCAACAAGAAGCAAGCAAGCGCGTTCCGGCGTCCGGGGGTAGGCCTGCGTCCCCGCGGCGCAAGAGGAACATGCGACCTACAACAAACAGTCAAATAAAATGGAGGAAGCCAATCTCGCCCCAAGAGTCGTATAGCCCGCAAGTCTGTGTACACGAAAAAGTCCCGAGTGCAAGGGACAAGCGGCAGCGACCCCGCTGACCAGGGTACTGGGAGGTGAGTGAGCGAAGATCATCCATATTGAGACATTCAACGAGGATATGCCGAACAGTCTGGATGACAACGCAGTCAGCGCAATAAGGCGCAGGCGAACGCTCCATCAAATGGCGGTGGGTACTGCGAGTGTGTCCAATTCGGAGATGACAGAAAGCAACCTGAAACCGTCGCGGCGCAATGACACGCAACTTTAAGTTTCCCTCGACCGTCTCCCATCTTCTTAGCCAAGCAGACCGGAGAGCGAATAGCTGGTCTGGTCGCCAAGTCTCGCGGACTCTTTGGCGCCCTCATTCCCGGCAATTCCTACATGTCCAGGAACCCAGCAGAAGATAATCTCGACATCCACCCGGCTTGCCAAAACCGTGGCATCACGGATATCGCGAACCAGGAAATGCGGAGATTCCAATGCCCTGAGAGCACTCAGGGCGCTTTGTGAGTCGCTATAAATCACAATCGGGTCTCTGAACCGGGCAGGTCGCGAAATCTCCCGTACCGAGGGGTGTATTGCACCAGCTCGGCTGTGAAGACAGACGAGCGGATCCAGCGTGACACGAAGTGCGTTCCAAAAAGGGCAGAAAGCAATACTCCCGGCACTGTAGAAGCTTTGGTAGCAGAGGTGTAGGACAAATAGTCAAAGGTGGTACCCTCCAGGGTGGCGTCTTCTGGGCAGAACCAGTAATAATTATTGCTAATAAAAATATTAAACAATAAAAATAACACCCAGTAATATTAACACAATGATTATATATAATAATAAGAATGATAATAACAATAATAATAATAATAAGGTAAAGTGGTGCTGAGTGGGGTTAAGGGGAGAGCACACCAACAACTTTCCCAGGTACCACCAGAGTTCACATCAACCAGGTGAGAAGTCTTCCATAATTTCCACTCAACCCAGGAGGATGTGCACATCCTCCAGGTACTAAGTGTGACAGGCTAATCAAGGGGTCAGAGAGAGAGAGAGAGAGAGGGACACGTAGAACGGGAATGCTACGCAGAAATTATAGCAGATTAGCTAATTTAGTTACAGCAGTGGAGCAAAATTTGAGTAAAAAAAATGCTAACGGGATAGGCTTCTTTTGAAAACACAACTTCCGTTCGAATAAGACGTCCCATAAAGTGATTCTAATTGTAAAGATGGGAGGCTCCGCGAGATGTGGAGAACTGTCTAAAATTCACTTACAGTGGCTCTGTATAAATACTAAAGCATCCGGCTAGTATTTTGCCACGAGGACATGACGCATAAGCTTCTTTCTCTCGGCCTCTCATACCCCAAGAGCACGAAGACAAAAAAAAAAAAATCTAGATGTAAGCTTCCTAGAGGGGGAGAAAATTCTACACTGCTATATTCGAGGCCAGCTTCCACCAGGCAAAATACTCCCTCGATCCCTACTTTCGGGCTGGTAGTGGTTAGATAGGTTGTATCCTCCATCATAACTTCGAACAGGCCGAGTACTAATCGGCTCTAAGTACAACCCCAACCCGTTGCTGGAAAGTAATCGAGCTCGACGATCATACCCCTGCTTCTGTGGAGCATCAAAATCTTTCGGTGGCAGATCCACGCGGAATTGGAGTCGCCTTTGTTGGTCGCGCGCAGCCGCTTGTGTATACACACGGCTCCCACCTGGCGCCAAAACTCTAAACCTATTCGGCCAGTTATTCCTTTGCATTTATCTTTCATGTCCATTTTATTTTTGTTTGTACATTAGTAAAGATTATTTTGTTTCGCCCAGTTTGATATCCAGAACCTCCTAGATAGTTGATTTAATTCTGCCAAGTGTAGATGTTGTCATAAGTGTCATAAGGAAACCAGTCACTCTTACGAGATTTATTGCAACCCATAATTAAATTGCCTCATTCGAGGCAAGACACAATTGCAGTTGCCCTGCGTGCTATCTGCTATCCTTTCCGGGACATGGAAAGCAAACGGAGGTCAGGAGATCTAATCTGACCTACGACATAGAATAATACTAATATATATATATATATATATATATATATATATATATATATATATATATATATATATATATATATATATATATATATATATATATATATATATATATATATATATATATACCCTTATTAAACTCCTGTCAGGTTTTATGGGGTTTTGTTCTGGCTATCAGAAAAATGTGGAGAAACAATTAAATTTTGTTTCCATTATTTCATTGACCTTTTGAATTTATTTATTTATAGGTTTTAAATAAAAAAATTTATGACTGATTCACTAATTTCCCCCAGTGGAATTTCCGTTTCTTTCAGGCCCCATATACTCTGCCGTATTTGAAAGATTCAGTAGGAATTGCATTATTTATTTATTGTGCTTTTGAGTGAAATTAATCTAGTGAAGTACGATTAAATTGGGTTCAAAAACCCCGCTACAGTCTTTTTTTTTAAAACATTTTTGCATAAAAGTTTTGTGAATACGGCAGCATGTCGTCTTTCGAAGTTTTCAAAGCACAAGGTGAGTCTCTTCGATTGAATGGAAAGGATTTAATGGCGTAAATCCAAGAGGCGGAAAGAAGGGAAAGAAGAGAAAAAACGAGAACATTCGTTTGCATGAACTGGAAACGACCAGGGCCAGAAACGAATTCAATTACTTTTAGGACCGAAGTGCAACAAATTGCGTCCATAAAGTTGCCCGTTTTCAAGGAAGGATAAGATTTCGGGTCATACCTCACTCACTTCGAGAAAATTTTGAGGTGAATCATTGATATTGAAACAGACGGCGGAGCTAAGTTGTCGCCTTTACTTAGCACCCAGCTCAGGGACATTTTCAGCTCGCTCCCATCAGAGGCGACCATCGATTATTGCACGTTAAAAGCCGAATTGCTTGCTGCCTATAGCGTGACTCCGGACTTTTATCCTGCAAAGCTCCGGCACTGTCGCATCCAATCTAACCAAACATTCAGACAGTTTGGATATTCCTTGCCGCGTATTTTTAATTTCTGGCTAGATGCGTCCAAAGTCCCCCAGGAATGCGATGTTTTGGTTGACTTCGTCCTCAAAGACAAACTCTTGGGCCACTTCCTTCGGAAATCAGATCCTTTGTGAAAGACCGAAAGTGCCCGACATTTAATGAGTGCATCGAGAACAGATGTATATGCGGCTAGTTATAATTGATATCCAAAGCAAGGAGAGAAGACTGAACCACACTCTCCCAAAACAAAGGACCATAAAACCAAATTCGTTCCCAACAATAGGGATAAATTCATCAAGATGACTGGCCCGTCTAAACCTAAACCCTTTTCCCTGCCAGACAAACCCTTCTCCTCCAAACCCCTTGCTTCGTCGTACCCCAGGAGAACTGTCGTCTGTTACTCCTGTTGAGTAGAGGGTCATGCGAGAACTAATTGCCCTCAGAATTCTGTTTAGAGGCGGCTATCACAACCAGGTACACAATATAAGAGCCACGCCTGTTCACCCAGTGTCGCAACCGTTTCTTCAAGCGAACCGAATCTGGCAGGCCACTAGGTGAACGTTTTGTTTGACAAATGCACTCCTGGAGCGGTGAACGGTTGCCAGATATAAACTCTCATGCGCGACACATGGTGCACGTGCATCGTGATATCTGACAGCTTACTACCACCTGTAGCCCTGGATTATGACAAGTTTGCAACGGTGCACGATTACCTGGGGGCGCGCTAACAGATTCCCCATTGTGAAATGCTACATCGAGTGCGCCTACTTCACTTACTGGACTGGGGTGATCGCAGTGCCATCAATTTCTGTGCTGCTTTAATTGGCCAGAGTCCGCGGGTATCCGCCCCCCACCCCCCGTGCTCAAGCAATTAAAGATTCGCAAGTGCCCGCAGCTCTGGAAACCCTTGGCGCTTAAGATTGCCCAAATGTCCTGAACGAGGATTTTCGGAAAATCAGAAAGATTTGCGCTTATAGATAAAAACGCAAACAAGACGCGGGAGACACCATTATAGGCAACAACATAATCTCTTTCATCGTTAAAGATGACCTTATTTACCGCGTGTGCTCAGCAGACAAAATCAGACTCGCAGGTATTATGTGTGCCCCGCTCGCATGTCAGAGCCATTCTTCGAACCGCCCACGATAGTAGTCTCTTATCGAATCATTTTAGACACACTAAGACGGCAGAACGGGTCTTTAAATACTTCTATTGGCCTGGTGCAATCTGACCAAATCCTGCGTTATTGTCGTTCGTGTGGCATCTGTCAGAAGACCGCAATTAGAGGGAGTCAAGTCTGCACCCCTTACAGAGCCCATTAATCTCCGAACCCTTCTTCGAAATGGCGATTAATTTGATCGGTCGATTCACCCACCTTCAAGTGAGGGACATAGTTATGTTTTAACTCTGGTCGATTTTGCTACTAGATTTCTTGAGGCTGTGCCACTTAAGAATGACAGCATTTCTTGTACCAAAGCATTTTCTCACGTGTTGGGCTGCCGAAAGAGAAATTATCGGATCGTGACCACCAATTTACGTCACAATTCATGGAATATGTAGGAACGGTGCTTATGGTAAAACTGCTGTTTACGACTCCGTTCCATCCAGCCGAAAAATGGGATGTGCGAAGGGTTAAATGGCAGTCTTAAAAAGGGTTAAATGGCAGTCTTAAAGCCATTCTGAAAAAATTAAGTGCTGAGCAGCCAAGAGAAGTGCACAAATATTTCCCGGCAGCTCTCTTTGCGGATAGAGAAATTCCCCATCGCACCTTGGGTTTCGCTCCGTTTGAATTATTGTACGGAAGAAATGTACGAGGCTCCTTGAGCATACTGTATCAGGAAAACCAATCTTAGTACTCGTATCTGCTCGAATTACGACAGAGGTTGGAGAAATGCGCCTAAATAGCGTATCAAAATGCGGATGTTAACCTGGATAAATATGAAACTTACTTCTACTACAAATCTGGATAGAAAACTTAAGCGGGGTGAAGTAGTCTTGTTGTTGCTCCAAACAGAAAACAATAAAATTACTAGCCAATGGAAGGGCCCCTATCAAGTGATCGAGAAACGCTGATCAGTCGATTATTTGATTGAAATGCTAACAGGAAGGAAGCTTTTCCACGTAAATCTTCTCAAGAAGTATCACCGAAAAAGAATCGCCTATGGAGTCTAATTATTCCATGGACACCCTAAGTGTAGTACAAGTTACCTGCATAGAGCAAAATAGCAAATATCCCCTACACGTCTTTCCAGAAGCCCCCGAACTAAAGGTGAGCGAACAGTTGTCACCTCCTCAGAAAACACAACTGCAGTGCCTCCTGAAACAATTGGGTGACGTCACCTCTGAAATTCCTGGTTGTGCAGCGCAATTTGAACACAACATCCAGTTGACCACTCAAGAACCGATCCGATCTAAGAAGCAATTAAGATCCTTTATGGGTTCCGCGTCCTTTTACCTGCGCTTCATTCAGAATTTCGCCTCACTGTTCGCTCTTATGTGCGAACTTTTTTTTTAAAAAAGGCTCCCAAGCATCTCGTATGGAAACCGCTGCCGATTAAGTGTTTTGATCAACTCAAAGGGAAATCTGCGTCTGCACGCATATTACGCTTGCCCAATCCACAACCATTTGTCATACGAACAGATGCAAGCAACGAAGAATAGGCTGTGTTCTAGTTCAGTACGGGAAAATGATGAGAGCTTTCCAATCGCATATGCAAGTCTGAAATTGCTACCACGAGAAAATCAGGTTTAAGGTAAGGTTGCACCCGATCCAAGTGGATTCTATATGGCAGCTAGGATAAAACGAGGCAAATCATCTTGAGATTTCTATATTCGAATCTATTTTATTTCTTCTTGACTGAAGTTACCCCCTTGAAACATTTCTTCCTGTAGGCTGAGATTCCTTCTTCTTTAAGTTGGCTGGGTTAATTCTTGATCTTGGTAATTCTATCTTGATGTGATGATTCCTTCTCTTGATGACGTGATGATTTCTTGATGAGTTGAGATGAGTTAACCCTTGAAGTCATTTTCCTTGAGTTCCGTTTTCATCTGAAGGCGATCCATTTATCTTGAGTCTTCTTGAGTTGTCCTTAAAGCGTTTTCCGTGGTCTCCGTTATCTTCGTGAATTTAATTTGTAAAAATTGTGGACTTGAGGGATCGATCGCGGGTCTTTGAATCCAAAGGCCAGCACTCTGCCGTCACGCTACGGCGAGTCCGTCTTGAGTTGGTAATTTAATGGGCTATTTAAATTATCGATTGGGAAGGAATTTTTCTCTGATACATCTTCGCACTCCTACAGGGTTAAAGATTCCTCCGCCAATATGAATCGAAGACGGGTGTCTTGAGGGATAGTTGAAAGGGTCGGGAAACAGAACAACCGGAGAATGGCGAAATGGGTGCAATTAATAAAAGGTGGGCAACCAATTGGTCCACCCCGCAAAAACGACAGCAAGGGCAGATATGAATATCACCCGAAATAAGATGGCCGTGAGTAAATTTCGTGTGGCCAATGCGAACTCGGCAAAGGGCCACCTCCAACGACCGCATTCTATGACGGCTCGAGGGCCAAGAGTGAATAGAATTTTTAATTTTGTATAGTTTGGATGATGAACAGTCATCCCATTCATTCTGCCACAGTTGAAAAATATATTTTCTTATTGAACGAAAGTAGTTCCTAAAAGGCAGAGCCGAGTTCTCAGGTGACACAGAATGTGCTGAGCGGGCCAGCCGATCAGCCCTCTCGTTGACAGGACCCCCACATGCCCAGGGACCCAGCAAAAAATAATTCTATATCGGGGCGCATTTTGGATCAGACAGTTGCAAATTTATGTGACTAAGGGATGGGACGCATTAAAAATTCTAATTGACTGTAAGACGCTCCTTGAGTCGGAAAAAATGACAATCACTAAAAGGTAAAATTTGGACGAGTCTAAGGGCAAAGAGGATTGCTGAAAGTTCAGCGGTAAAAATGGATGCTGCTGGCGGCAAAGATAAAGTTAGGAATACTCCTCCTGGGTAGAAGGCTGCGGCACCTACTCCACCATCCGATTTAGAGCCATCCGTGTATAATGGGCAGCATTGTTTGAGGTCGTTTGCTCTAAGAACAGGCTCTTAATGATGCAAGGGTTCATGGATGACTTGTCCAAGCTCCACATGTTGGTACATACTGTGGGGAGAGGAACACGACAACTAGGAGTCAGTAAGGATGGAAGGGTAAGGACCCTTGGAGCACCCAGGTTAGAGAGATGATCTCCTATGCGAAGGTTCAAGGGGCGGGGTAAAGATGGCAACTTATCATATGCCGCCGTTGATTCGGCAGCATACAGGCATCTGTAGACCTCTGATACAAGGGCTTGCTGTACTCGGCAGAGGAATCACATGCAGATTTGAAGTCTATGGTAGGGCAAAGGGAGTACCCCCACTCTCGCAGTAAAAGCTGTTGACAGGAAAAGTACGGAAGGCTCCACTGGAAAGGCGAACTCCGAGGTTTCGAATGGGGTTCAGCATTTTAAGGGCTGAAAGGAAAGCCGATGAGTAAATTTGACAGCCATAATCCTAATTGGATTGGACGAGGGCTGTGTATAATGTCCACAATGTTTGTCGGTCGCTGCCCCACCAAGTGTGTGAGATGACTTTCAAAATTTCTAGAGACCACAGACAGCCGGTTCGAAGTCGGCGTAGGTGTAGTAACCAGGATAACTTTGGATCGAGAGTTACGCCAAGAAAAACGAAACTCCGAGACAAACTCTATATCTTCGCCTTGTAGGGCGGAACAAGAATCCCTCTGCCCCGGTGGAAATACATTGCTTTGGTTTTGTTGGTGGAAAAGCGAAATCCCTTAGGTTATGCTCTTCTGGATACAGCATCGACCGCCAGTTGTAGCCGACGCGCTGCTGATGGCAGGCGAGGTGAGGAACAGTATAGTGCTTCAGGATGCGGTATTTCCATGTTGTGTCATAGGCTCTCTCAATATCGAAAAATATGGCCAGGACTCAGAGCTTTAATGAGAAAGCTTTCCAGACCTATCCCTCGAAACGTACTAGTAGGTTAAGGGTACTATGACCTTTGCGGAAGCCACATTGAAATGGAGAGAGAAGGTTTCTAGGAACCAGTTTAGGCGCTACAACACCATTTTTTTCCAGCAACTTACTCAAACAGCTGGTGAGAGCTATAGGGCAGTAGTGATCTGCGTCGAACCCATCCCTGCCCGGTTTGACAAAGAGAATTTTTTATTTTTTTTTTATTTTAGAGCCCATCTGGCGACTGCCCACTTGGGCATAAGTCGCCGGAAATATGACAGCCTAGAACTAGGCTACTTTAAAATAAAATTATGAAAAAATTACAATGATAAATATTGGCAAAACAATTAAGAAGCAATCTCCGGCATCGGGGAGAGGTCCCCCTCACCCTGGTGCAGGAGCGTGCAACCTACAAAGAAAAAAAAATAGAACCTACTTAAATAAAGGGGAGAAGCCCGGCCTCCCCCCAAAAGTCAACAAGTTAATGTTCACGAACTCGTCCCAAGTACAAGGAACAGGCGGTAGCGACTTCGCCCATCCCGTACCGGGACAGGTAACGTGCGCGAAGATCACCCAGACTGGAAAAATCGACAAGAATGTGCCGCCAGTCTGGGGGACGACGCAGTCGTCACAATAGGCGCAGGCGAGCGCTCCATCAGATAGCGATGCGTCACACGAGTGTGCCCGATTCGGAAACGACAGAAAGCGACCTGAAGCCGTCGCGGCATTGGGAGATAGATCCATGGGAACAATAGCGGCGCAATGGCACGCAACTGATCCCAATGCACCATGATGAGGGGTAAAAACCTTTCACCCATATAAGGTTGTACAAATCAAGTAAGAAGAGAGTAGAGTGTGGATGTAGGTGCCAAATCATATCGAAATGGATCTCGTCAAGGCCAGGGGAAGTAGATCAGCAAAGGAAAAAAGTGCTAAGTAGCTCATGGATGTTGAATAGAGCGTTATATGGAAGGTTAGATTTTGTTGTGAAGTTGAGAGAATGAGACTGTTCCTTTGATTTGTAGGATAGAAAAGCCTTATCGTAACGGCTGACACTGCTGACGGCGCGGAAATGGTCAGCAAAAGCATTGCTGACAAAGGTAAGTTGAGTGTGGGGGTATGATGACCAGCATAATGGGCCCTGATCTTATTAATCCTCTTCCAGGTCTTAGCGGTAGGTGTCATACAGGAAATTGATGAAACGTAACGGCGCCATGAATTTCGGCGAGCCTGAAGAAGGGTTCTTTGGCGAAGCGCAAGAGCTCGGTTTCGGTCGACCTTGTTGCACAAAGTTGGGTTCTTTCGGAATCGGGCATAGGCTAACTTGTAATTTTTGATAGCTGGTGCACATGCCGAGGTCGACCAGTCCACCCGTGGCGGGTAGCCTCCGTGGGATGGTCTGTGTTGCTGCATTGTAGATAGTCGATGTAAAGTATTCTACTGCCGCGTCCACTCCATTGAAGGTCCTCAAGGATGCACTTGCGAAGGACGCCTCTTGGAAACCTTCCCAATCTGCATGACCTAAGTCCCACTTAAGGGGCATGGTTGTATGAGGGCTAACTTGAAGGGCCGACAAGACAATAGGGAAGTGGTCACTCCCATGAAGCTCGTCAAGAATTGATCATCGAAATTCCGTGAAGCAATCCGGGGAACAAACAGACAGGTCAACACAGATAAAAGAATCCGCCTGGACATGATAACAGGTAAAATCGCCAGTATTTAAAACACAAAGAAAGTCAGATAATAAAAGAGACTATAAAACACTGCCTTTGGCATTTCGAGTGATGTCACCCCAGTATGGGTGACTGGCGTTAAAATCGCCAAGTAATAAGAATGGGGAGGGCAACTGGTCTATAAGTTCTATAAGGTCGGGTCTTGATAATGATAAACAATGGGGTAGGCAAATAGAGCAAATGGTAAAAAGATTAGTAAGAAAAACCCTCACGGCAACAGCTTGGAGGGTAGTATGTAAGGGGATGGGAGAAAGATGGTGGGATGCAGATACCATGATTGACACCCACCCATGAGAGGAGCTTCCAGCAGGAGCTATAGAGTTGAAAGTGAGAAAGCCGGGTACCGGCGGAAAGGGCCGTATACCCAGTTTATTCTCCTGAAGACAATAACAGCGGGGTGGATAGTCGTCAAAAGAATTTTGAGTTCTTCCCACTTTGGAAGAACGCATTGACAATTCCATTGTAAAATGGAAGATATTATGTGGGACGGTTAGATACCACTGTGCATATCTTTTTCTCTTTTGTGGCCGATATTGTATTTGAGGTTCGTCCCAAAGAGCTTGGGAGACGGAGAGCTGATTTTGAGTAGCCTGCTTTTGAAGGGGAAGAGATCCTAGAGGGAGCAGTAACTGGGGCTTTTTTTTCGTGGGTTTTGGAGAACCGACCGAGGCCCTTGATTGTAATTCGGGTTCACAACCTGGCGGAAAAGGAAGATAGAGAAGGGATTTTCGGCCGGTAGATCTGGGTTCATGGGTAGAGGGTATTTTAGGTGTTTGAGGAGTTGGTCCAACCGCCGCGATTGGTGATGTTGGAGTACCAACTGCTTCCATCGGATCATGGGTAGAAGGGTGAGTGGAACGAACAGGCAATCTGAGCGGTGTGTGGAGCTGGGTGTATATCTGCCTTCGTTTGGATCAGGATGGAGCCTAAGTCCTGTGAAGGGTGGGACGGACTTAAGCGCATAGAATGTTCGGCCATGGGAGAAGAGTCCATTGAAGATTCTCGAGGTTCGGCCAAGTCAGCTCCAGAGGATGCCCGCTTATTGGTGGTCGATGACCCAGGTGAGGAATCCTTCCTCTTACCGCTGGGCTTTGGATTTCGGGGCCGGGTGGATTAACCTTGACTGGTCGATGTTGAGGATTCTTTCAAATAGCGTCTGACGTCTTCAAGTGTCTCATCCTGAGCGTCTCTCCCAGCTAGAGCTGCTGGAGAGAGGGGGGCTACATTGGTTATCTCGGTGTAAGAGCGATGCTTCGACTGCATATCCTGCATGTTTCCGACGCTGCGAGTAGATGTAGGATGAAGTGCTTCAGGCTGGTCGGAACTCTAGCGTGATGTTGGTTTCGCCAGCGTCACGTAAAACGTCAGAGAAGAGACGGCCGAATGGTGAGGTTTGTGCTCGAGCACGCTGGTGGACCTCTTATATCTAGACGCAAGGTACCCACAGTGATGCGTCAAAACTCTGCTCTATATTTTTATATAGAGCAGAGTTTTGACGCAGCACTGTGGGTACCTCCGCAGTTGGCACAGCGAGGTGTTTTGGTGATTCGGGGCCATGGTAGTAAGAGCTACAATTCACGCAGGAGTGAGGGTGCCGACAGGCAGGGCCAACATGTCCAAATTGATTGCAATTGAAACAGCGTCTGGGTAGTTCGATGTAGGGACTTACCGGGACACGAAAGTAGCCAGCTTTAATATACTGCGGCAGTTCTTGTCGTTCAAATGTTAAAATCAGTGTGGCGGTTGGGACTTTAGTGGCACCTAATGTTTTAGTTACCCTGTGTACGTGTGTGACACGTTGGGTACTGAGCTTACTCTGAAGGCGGGTGGAATAGGAGGAGGGGGAAGAAAGAGGGGCATGTTAAAAGTCTTGTTGGCAGCACCATGAGACCCCACCCTCGCGACGAGAAGGCCAGAGCCTCTCTGGGAACAATCCCTGAAGAAAAGATCCCCGAGAGGGAGGGGGCCGAAATGTAAGAAACAATTATGGTCGTTAATGCGCTGGAGTTTGTTTTTACAAAAATTCGAATTCAGGATCCTGTATATTAAAGGCCCCGATAGCTTAAGGCAGAATATATTAAATGCCTCTCTGAACTCATCCTGATTTAGAGTATTTTTTTTAATTTTAAGGTTGATTATTTTTTGTACTTATGCTAATGCAATATATCCAATTAAGTTTAAGGAAGCACGTACCATTTTGATTTATTTCCTCTGGAGTAGACTGATTGTGTTAGCTATTGCTTATGGACTCGAGGCAGGTGAGCTTCCTTCTTAAAGGTATTCATTTGTAATTGTGGTTATTGTCGATTATTTACTTTTGCAATGTTAATCATTATACATAGGTACTCTCCAGTCTCTATATTTGGAAATTTCTCCCCACGAATATATTGCAAGGCATTTTTTTTTTTTAAATTACGTCCTGTATACCCCTTGTTCAGCCTAGGTGCCACCTTAAGATTGAGTTTTCATTGGATGTTATTTCTATCAGAAAGTACCATTTTGAAAGGGGGGAGGAGAGATGTCAGAAAAAAAAGAGAGAGAGAGAGAGAGAGAGACACGTAGAACGGGAATGCTACGCAGAAATTATAGCAGATTAGCTAATTTAGTTACAGCAGTGGAGCAAAATTTGAGTAAAAAAAATGCTAACGGGATAGGCTTCTTTTGAAAACACAACTTCCGTTCGAATAAGACGTCCCATAAAGTGATTCTAATTGTAAAGATGGGAGGTTCCGCGGGATGTGGTGAACTGTCTAAAATTCACTTACAGTGGCTCTGTATAAATACTAAAGCATCCGGCTAGTATTTTGCCACGAGGACATGACGCATAAGCTTCTTTCTCTCGGCCTCTCATACCCCAAGAGCACGAAGACAAAAAAAAAAAAAATCTAGATGTAAGCTTCCTAGAGGGGAAGAAAATTCTACACTGCTATATTCGAGGCCAGCTTCCACCAGGCAAAATACTCCCTCGATCCCTACTTTCGGGCTGGTAGTGGTTAGATAGGTTGTATCCTCCATCATAACTTCGAACAAGCCGAGTACTAATCGGCCCTAAGTGCAACCCCAACCCATTGTTGGAAAGTAATCGAGCTCGACGATCATACCCCTGCTTCTGTGGAGCATCAAAATCTTTCGGTGGCAGATCCACGCGGAATTGGAGTCGCCTTTGTTGGTCGCGCGCAGCCGCTTGTGTATACACACGGCTCCCACCTGGCGCCAAAACTCTAAACCTATTCGGCCAGTTATTCCTTTGCATTTATCTTTCATGTCCATTTTATTTTTGTTTGTACATTAGTAAAGATTATTTTGTTTCGTCCAGTTTGATATCCAGAACCTCCTAGATAGTTGATTTAATTCTGCTAAGTGTAGCTGTTGTCATAAGGAAACTAGTCACTCTTACGAGATTTATTGCAACCCATAATTAAATTGCATCATTCGAGGCAAGACACAATTGCAGTTGCCCTGCGTGCTATCTGCTATCCTTTCCGGGACATGGAAAGCAAACGGAGGTCAGGAGATCTAACCTGACCTACGACACAGGATATCCCTCTTCAAGGTGCCTCAGAATGAATTAAATTCATAAGTCGAGGTTCCACTGTAGTTCTATCTTTAAATATAGGTATTATTCTAAACTATGTTGACTATAGAGCTTCACTACTATTAGATTACAACTCATTTGTTACCTTCTTTAATTTAAGAGGGACTTCACATTTCTTGATGGATTTCTGAAGAAGAAAGAGATACATTGAATATCATTAATAAGAAATATAAAGGGATTTCTAAAGAAAAGATACATTGAATATCATTAATAAGAAATTTAAAGGGATTTCTGAAGAAGAAAGGATACATTGAATATCATTAATAAGAAATTTAAAGGGATTTCTGAAGAAGAAAGGATACATTGAATATCATTAATAAGAAATATATATGTGCTAAAAACACTGGTCAAAACACATTTTTCATCAGAGACTTGACTATACTTTTCTAAATGCAATTTCCATGCTGAATCCGAATCTGCCTTCGGTTTTGCTCTAGCTTGTACCGTTTTAAGATATGCCAAAAAAATTCAAAATCGCCGCCTGCAATTATAAAATGTAGTATACTGCTGGTATTGCTCTATTGCATGCATCATTATTGTACTGCTAAGATGAGCACACTAGATGCTTTGTGAGTTCTTGCTGGTTAAAGGGGCATAGAGAAGAATTCATTTACATTTGTAACCTGCATGCATATTTTGCGCAATTATTTATAATTGTTTTATGCTTTCAGATTCCTCATGTGATGTGCATCTTGTAAGCTGCTCCTTCTGCGTTGATCATAATAGGCTTCCAAATATTTCCACAAAGCAGTAACAATGCCTCGAGAGTGTAAAAATAATCCAGATAAAATCTGCTATGTATGTGGGCATTCAAAAACAAAATCTCAGCAGCGTACTATCACAAATGATATAAAGAAAACGTACAAACTCTACTTCGGTTGCCCTCTGGGTGACCAAGATAAAGCATGGGCACCACACCAAATTTGTACTTCCTGCTCTAATGGATTACGTGACAGAATTAACAAAAAGAAAGCTCCCATGTCCTTTGCTGTTCCTATGATATGGAGAGAGCCCAGAGATCATCTCGAAGATTGCTATTTCTGCAGTGTGACCACATAAGGGTTTTATGCAAAGAACAAGTACCAAGTTGTTTATCCAACCATGGATTTGGCATGCAGACCAGTTCCACATGATGTATCTTTGCCAATTCCAGTTGCACCTGATGATAGCAGTACTGAAGGTGCATGCACATTAGATGTGGATGTTGAATATGAGGATGCTAACTCTGAGCCAAAGTTATTTACTCAAGACGATTTGAATGATCTTGTGAGAGATCTGTCACTGTCAGAGGAGAAAGCAGAACTTCTAGCATCTCGACTACAGGAAAAGTGTGCATGCGAGTTACTTTAGAAAGCGTAATTGTGATTTAACTTCATTCTTCACAGCTAATAGACCTCTCTGCTACTGCGATGATATAAATGGATTATTCGAAGCCTTGTCAAAGACATGAGGTGTCTGACTGGCGTCTTTATATTGATGCTTCTAAGACAAGTCTGAAAGCTGTCCTCTGCACAATGCCAATGTAAAGCCTTCCATTACTATTGACCATTCGTCTACCTTAAGGAGAGACATATGACAATATGGATATTCTTCTTAAAGCCATAAATTACCAAGCCTATCAGTGGTACATCTGTGGTAATATAAAAGTCATAGGCATGCTAATGGGTACACAAGGAGGATTCACAAAATAATGTTGCACCCTCTGCCTGTGGGATAGCCGTGCCACTGCAAAACATTATGACAAGCATGACTGGCCACTTTGATCTACATATGAGCCTGGAATAAGCAGTGTTCAGTCTGTTCCCCCGGTAGAGCCTCAGAAAATATATCTGCCACCTCTTCATTTAAAACTAGGTCTAATGAAAAACTTTGTGAAAGCAATGGCTAAGGACAATTCTCAGGGATTCCAATATCTGTGCAAAAAATTTCCACAACTGAGTGCAGCAAAACTAAAAGAAGGCATATTTGTGGCACCATAAATCAGGGAGGTTTTAGCAGACCCTGACTTCGAGAAGACCTTCACTCTTGAAATAAATGCATGGCTAGCCTTCAAGTGGTTATGTGCAAACTTCCTGGGCATCCACCAGTCACCTGCATACAGAGATGATGTGGAAAACCTTCTTCAATCATATAAAGAAATGGGATGCCGTATGTCACTTAAAATCCATTTCCTGCATTCGCACCTAGACCTTTCCCCAGAAAATCTTGGAGCCATAAGTGACGAACAAGGTGAACATTTCCAACAGAATATAAAAACTCACTATCAAGGAATTTGGAATGAGAGCATTATGGGAGATCAATGTTGGATGTTGTATCATGATAATCCTGAGAAAAAATTCCCATGCACAACATTTATGAATTCAAGTTTTGACTTATTAGCCCTTACCTCATTGTTTACCATTCTTATACATGCAATATAAGTACCATTAACTTTGAGATGCTTGTGGAATAAACAAAACATGGCTATTTATCTTTATTATATGTTTACGCCTAAAGAGAATGATAATTTTTAGAGTTTCTATATGTTAAATGCATCATTTTGTGTCAGTTCAACTTCTCAATACGCATGGAGATATACAGAAGGCAATTTTTTTCTCACAATGGCGCTATGCAACCATAAATCACCAATTTCGGCAAAGAAATCAGAGTAAAATGCCACATTCTATCAGTAATGGCGGTCATATTGCATTTTGGAATATCTCGAAAACCAGATTAGCTAAAGATAAACTAAAGACAGATTTGAAATCAGCAAGAAAAATACCATAAGAAAAGTTTGCTCGGCTCTCTGATTTAAAAAAGTACAAATTTGTTGGCCAGTGAAATCATCACCAAGTTGTGAGCATGCAGGGTAGTTGTGTCATATCCACTTGGAAATGATGTGACGACTACACAACTCTGTTTTGCACTAAAGGGTGCCCAACTGTTAAAAAAAAAAGTATGCACGCTGGGCTGTTTGCAGAATGGTCAGAAAACAAAGGCAAGATGCCTAGGAACAACTTCACTCCCAAATTTTCAAGTGCAATAGCAATGAGGCTGTATGAAGCAGATAATTGGTAAAGTCCTGTAAATATATATATTTTTAAATTTAAATGGAGTCCCGTGTGGCAAATGTCATTGAGGCTGTAAGTTGCATAAATTTAAGTAATTGATTAATTAGGCTATATTAAAATCAACACAAAAAAAATAAAGAAAATCTACAACAAAGCCCCACAAATAAAACACAGATTAGTCAACAAAAAAGAAAAAGCATGCCGTAGTGCCAGAGTCAGACTAGCCCCTTCCAGACCCCACGCCCACCAAACACAAAAAGTCAAGATACACGGGGCTGTCAATAAGTTTTGCAATTCGGATATAAGGAAACTAGATGAGGAAAAGTGTTTTAGTATTTTTCAATATAACTACCCTCGACTTCAATGCACTTGTGCCACTTGACCCTGAGGCTTCGAATTCCCGACTGCTATTTAATCCACTCCTGGACGGCGAGCTGGACATCTTCATCGTCTCCAAACCGGCGTCCACGCAGTGCAACCTTGAGCTGGCGGAATAAAAAGTAGTCGCTAGGGGCCAGATCTGGGCTGAAGGGGGAATGGTGGCGCTCCTCGAATCTGCACTCGCGCAGGGCAGCTTGTGCAGCTCTGGCCTTGTGGACTTTGACGACGTTGAAGTCGATCATGGGGCGTGAGGTTTATAGGGACTCAACGGACAGAGACCTTGGTCATGGCCACATTGTCCTCGTTGGTCACGTCTGACGGGCATCCTGGACGGGGATCATCTTCAAAGGACTCACGACCATGGTAGAACTCCCTATTCCAGCGAGCAATGGTTGCATAGGAAGGGGCGGTGTCGGTGTACACTGCAACCATACGTTCATGGATCTCTTTTGCATTCTTTGCTTGCATGGTCAAAAATTTGATCACTGCGCGGTGCTCAACCTTCTCCATTGTTGAAAAATTTGTGACTGACAATCTGCGATCAGCTACTGCTTCTTAAATAGACGAGGCGGGAGCGTGCGGCTGCAGGTCCTGACTTGTCATAACTTGTCCTAACACCCCCACAAACAGCCATCCCCCTTCCTCTGTTTTGCCCTACCGATTCGCAAAACTTATTGACCGCCAATATTATAATTGAAAAGGCCCAACTTCAAAGGCTCAATCAATAACACTCATTTTTGTGTGCATGAATCTGTCCCAAGTATGAGTATAAGCAGTAGCCACCTCACTTATCTGAGAACTAGGACAGGTATTTTTTTTTTTAAGAGCCTATCTGGAGACTCCCCACTTGGACACAAGTCGCCGCACTAACGACAGCCTAGCACTAGGCTACTTTAAAATAAGAATGAAAAACAATAGCAACAATAAGGAAAAATCGTAACAAAGAGGAAGTAAGCTCCTGCGTCGGGAGGTGGTCCCTCCAGCGCAGGAACGTGCGACCTACAAAGAAAACAAAAAAAACTAGTTAAATAAAAGGGAGAAGGCCAGCCTCCCCCCCAAAAGTCTAAAGGACCACCAGTCAATGTGCACGCACTGGTCCCGAGTACAAGAGATAGGCGGTAGCGACCCCGCCAATCCCGGTACCAGGACATGTAAGGTGCGCGAAGATCACTCAGACTGGGACATTCGACAAGAATGTGCCACATAGTCTGGGGGACGACGCACTCGTAACAATAGAGCGGAGTAGAGCGCTCCATTAAATGGCGATGCGTCACACGAGTGTGCCCGATTCGGAGACGACAGGAAGCGACCTGAAGCCGTCGCGGCATTGGGGGATAGGTCCATGGGAACAGTCGCGGCGCAATGGCACGCAACTTTAAGCTACCCTCGACCATCTCCCATCTTCTTTGCCAAGCAGTCCGAAGAGATGCCCGTATTTCTGCCATGTAGTCTGTGTGTGGAAAAGCGAAACGCTGGTCCGGTCGCCCTCATTCCAAGCAATTCCTACATGTCCAGGAACCCAGCAGAAGATAATCTCGACATCCACCCAGCTCACTAAAACCGTGGCATCACGGATATCGCGAACCAGAGGGTGCGGAGATTCCAATGCCCCGAGAGCACTCAGGGGGCTTTGTGAGTCGCTATAAATCACAGTCCGGTCTCCGAGCCGGGCACGTTGCGTAATCTCCCTTACTAAGTGGTGTTTTGCCACCAACTCAGCCGTGAAGACAGATGCAACGCCCGGTTAGAGTCCCGCAGACTTCAAACAGAGGGGAAACGGCGTGAAAGCCGATCTCCTCTTGAGACTTGGAGCCATCCGTATGTACTGGCACGGTTCCAGCATGGTACGAGGTGTGCTCCAAAAAGGCTGAACGCAATATTCCCGGCGCTGTACAAGCTTTGGGAGCAGAGGCGTGGCGACAAATAGACAACCGTGGTACCCTCCAGGGTGGCCACCGGCCCGAGAGCTACTAGGGGCGGTCAATAAGTTTTGCGAATCGGTAGGGCAAAACAGAGGAAGGGGGATGGCTGTTTGTGGGGGTGTTAGGACAAGTTATGACAAGTCAGGACCTGCAGCCGCACGCTCCCGCCTCGTCTATTTAAGAAGCAGTAGCTGATCGCAGATCGTCAGTCACATATTTTTCAACAATGCAGAAGGTTGAGCACCGCGCAGTGATCAAATTTCTGACCAAGGGAGGCAAGAATGCAAAAGAGATCCATGAACGTATGGTTCCAGTGTACACCGACACCGCCACTTCCTATGCAACCATTGCTCGCTGGAATAGGGAGTTCCGCCATGGTCGTGAGTCCCTTGAAGATGACCCCCGTCCAGGGCTCCCGTCAGACGTGACCAACAAGGAGAGGAGGATCCTCGAAAATCGACGGGTGAAGGTCGAAGAAATCGAGCGAGAACTTGGAATATCACATGGAAGTGTTATCAACATCATCCCCGACAATTTGGCCTGACCAAGATCTCTGCCCGTTGGGTCCCTATAAACCTCACGCCCCATGATCGACTTCAACGTCGTCAAAGTCCACAAGGCCAGAGTTGCACAAGCTGCCCTGCGTGAGTGCGGATTCGAGGAGCTCAACCATCCCCCCTACAGTCCAGATCTGGCCCCTAGCGACTACTTTTTATACCGCCAGCTCAAAGCTGCACTGCGTGGGCGCCAGTTTGGGGACGATGAAGATCGTCCAGCTCGCCGTCCAGGAGTGGATTGAACATCAGTCGGGAGATTTCTGGTTGTCGGGAATTCGAAGCCTCAGGGACAAGTGGCGCAAGTGCATTGAAGTCGAGGGTAGTTATATTGAAAAATAATAAAACACTTGTCCTCATATCTTGTTTCCTTATATCCGAATTGCAAAACTTATTGACCGCCCCTTGTATATTTAGCTCTCGAAGGAGTTTCCAAGCCGTAAACCCAAAGGGATTAGATTAGGGTATGACATGCGTCTCTCGGCGGCATAGGCACCATCGAGATCAGCTGTGGATGTTTTGAGAGCCGTTGGCGAGAAAGGAAGACGCTGCACTCGTGCGTACAGGCGAGTAATGCACTGTGCACGGCGCATAGATAATGGCATCTCTCCAAAAACAATAAGCAGGTTCTCAATTGGGGAAGTCCAGAAGGCACTTGTCGCCAAGCGAAGGCTGGTGTGGTGGATCGAGTTCACCTTCCGCAATAGACGTTCGAACGGACAAAGGATTGATAAAAAAGTAAGGCAGTAGTCCTATCAGCACGCCAAGCGCTGAACGCCACGGAACGAAGAATATCCATTGCGCGGGTACAAGAGACCCTAAGGCTGCGAATATGAGCCTACCAGGTGAGGCGTCGGTCAAATACAAGACCAAGGAAACGGTGCGATTCAACTGCTTCCAGGTGCACCCCATTAAGAAACAAGTCTGGGTCGGGGTGGAGCCGTGGATGGCGGCAGAAGGCAGAAGTGCACCGCCTTAGTCTTGGCCAAAGAAAACCGAAACCTGTGCGCTTCGGCATAGCGAGAGACGCGGTTCAATGCCTGTTGGAGTCGACGCTCCAGAGTTGGCATCTGGGCCGCGCCAAAAGAGATCGAAAGGTCATCCACGCAGAACGTAGCAAGAACATCTTATGGCAGCACCGGGGTAATGCCGTTGATGCTCAGGGCAAAGAGTATATCGCTGAGGACACTTCGCTGAGGACACTTCCCTGCGGGACACCCTCTTCCTGCTTCATTGGGCGGGAGAGGGCTCCCCCCACCCGTACGCGGAATCGGCGATTTCGCAAAAAAATTCAGATATAAAGACCGGGAGGCGTCCCCTCGCCCCCATCGTCTGAAGGGTCTCCATGATACAGTATCGCCATGCTGTATCATAAGCCTTCTCTAGATCGAAAAACATCGTGGTGAAGTGCTGTATACGAAGGAGGGCCTCGCAGACAGCATTTTCCAGTCGAAGCAGAGCATCCGACGTGGAATGGAACTTGCGGAAGCCGCACTGCGCAGAACACAAATGGCCGCCGTTGTCCAGAAAAAAGGCTTATCTAACATTTACCAATTTCTCCTTCAACTTGCTCACGCAGGAGGTTAGAGAAATTGGGCGGAAACCGGCCAGGGTAGAATGATCTCTCCCCGGTTTGCGAAAAGCTAGTACAGTAGCGATTCGCCAAGAGTCTGGGAGGTAACCCTCCACCCAGATCCTGTTCAACAAATCTAACACAAAGGCCATCCCTCGCTCACCTAGGTGTCGAAGCAGGCGTAAAGTCCAGCCGGCGGCATTCTGCGACATCACAACGTGCATTGAATGCTGGCGAAGGGGCATCCCGGCTAGAGAATGCGGAGAAAGCGGTTGCGAAGGATTCCGCCACGGACGCGGGTCCCAGATTGCGGTCCCATTCTCCTGAAGAACGGGAGGGTGGTCCTGCGAGAACTTGCCCCGAATCCTTTTGACTCGCTTCCACAAATCTGCTAGAGGGGTCTTCCCGTTAATGGAAGACACGTATGCCCGCCAAGAATACGGCGGGCGTGCTTCGAAATATACCGGAACCTAGCCCGACGAAATTCACTGGCAGTGAAATCGTTCGGGCGGCGCTTATAACGCATGTAGGCATAACGCTTTTGTTTGAGGTGCGTCTCACACTCGGCCGACCACCAAAGAAGTGGTCGGCGTGCAAAAGGGCCAGACGTTCTGGGTATAGTAGTCAGGCACGAGGCGATGAGGTTGCCGGAGAAAAACTCAACGGCCTCATCTAACGACCTAAACTCCTTGACTGAGATGGAGAATTCAGTCATTTCTTGAAATACTGGCAACCGCGCCCGCGCCAAGCAAAACCTAGGTGGGCTCTCAGGTGGCAGAAAATGATATTTGAATGGGAAAGTGATCAATACCATGGAGGTCATCGACCACCCCCCAATCAAAATCAGGCTGTGCATCCGGAGAGCACATAGATAGATCAAAGCAAGAAAATGAAGCGGTTTTCGGGCAGTGATGCGTAAACTCATCCACATTTAGGACACCTATTCAAGCTCTTCTATCAGATCGACAAGGACTTGTCCCCAGGGATTTACTGAGTAGTCTCCCTAGAGAGGATGTCTGCCAATTCAGATTTCCAAGCAAGACAAAGAGACTCGGCAACCGTGCCACGACGCGGCGGACGTCCCCCGCGTCGAAGTCAGCTGATGGTGGAATGTACGCAGAAATGATAGTATACCTCCTATCCAGGTGAAACTGCACAGCCAATGACTGAAAGGAGGTATCTAAAGAGAAAGGAAGAACGGAGACATCATGCAGGGTGTGAACCACGCATCCCATGGTGGTGGGGTCGCAAGACCCTTATACCCCGGGAGGGTGGGCAGGGGGCACGCGCCTAGCATGGTCTCCTGCAGAAAGATAGCTAACAGTGAACGGGACGAGACGAGCCTCCGCAGCTCCCCTCAGTTGGCCCCGAGTCCACGGCAATTCCATTGAAGGAATATGCCCTCCAGGCCTAGCTCGGAGACGCGGGGGCCCTCCTCGAAAAGAAGACCCTCACGGGAATGGCCGTACGCTTCCCGGAGGCAGAACACCTGGTGCTGTTGGCCGGACAAAGCGATGAAGATGCTGTCGCCTTCGAGGACTTATTGGGGCAGGTTGGGCTCGCCATGCGAGTCTTTTCCTCCCTCCGCCTTGAAACCTTAAGCGGGCGTTGCGGCTTCGGAGGCGGGAGGCCCTCTTTTCGAGGAACCACCGTCTCCGAGCCACTCGCTCCATCACTATGCGTGGGCGAAGGAGCCGAAGATTCTTTGTTGCTGTCCTCATTCGGGGGACAGCTTTAGGAACCCCGGAAGATGGACTAGCGACCACCTTCAGGGGTGTTGCCTCCTATGAGTCTAACGACTCGGTGGAGGTGCGTGACCATTTCGCCTTACAGGAAACGATCACGCTGGGGAAAGAGGGGGGAGCCCTGGTTTTACCTGGGGCTAGTATGAACCCTTTTTGCCATCAGCTTTACCAGGGGAGCGCCCAGGTTGGGTAGAGCCTGCAGAAGGGCTCCGAATGGGCGCAGAAACAACCGTGCTCGTTGGCTTGGATGGGCAAGGAGCAGAGGGTGCCTTTCTAACTAGTGAGGCATATGACGTCCCAGGCAGAGCTGGGCGCGCCAGGACCAAGTCCTTAGCCTCGCGGAATGAGAGTCTATCCTGGGCCTGAACGGCCAGGATTTCTTTCTCAAGGAGATATGCCCCACATTGCTTCGATGAAGCGGGGTGCGGCTCTCCGCAATTGACACACTTGGCCACACACGATTTGGACTTATCGTGTGCGGCCTTGGAGCAATTTACACAGACTTCGGGTGACCCCAACTTTGCACGTCTACAAGAACAATTCGTATGGCCAAAGCGGTGGCACGAATGCCTTCACGCGGTAGCGGTACCAACCGGCACGCACCGACTCAGGGAGCTTGTCACAGTCGAACGTGACAAAGAGTGTAGGGGTGGGTCTCGAGGCCCCTCCTTGTTTTCTCATCACACGTTCGACCTTGACCGCCCCATGGTCAGCCAGCTTTAAGGTGATGTCCTCAATGGAGTAGTCAACGAGTTCCCTCGCATAAACTACTCCTTTCACAAAGTTCATGGTAGAGTGCGGCGTCACACTCACCGGGGTGCCATCAAATGTCCGAAGTTCACTTATCTTGGCCGTCTCGGCGGGATTCGCCGCATTCGCCATAAGGCTCCCGTCCGAGAAACGGGTCACCTTCGGCTCTCTACCAATTGCACTAGCTAATCCTCTCCTCTGATGGATCATGTTGCCCTTGGACAACATGGTGCCATCAGTGGAGTGAATGACGATGAAGCGTTTGGAGCCAGCTGGCTCGAAAACGCCAGGTAACCTCTGAATGAGGGGCCCCGATGTTATCGAGGATCCGCCCTGTGCACTTTTGGTCATTGTCATAGTCAGGGGCTCCGCACCCGGGGAGGCATAAGGGCCGGATGTGCCAATCTTGGCTTGGTCGCTTGCCAAAGTGGCAGCAGACCCATCCGTCCCCGCATATGGAGAGGAGCCCCGAGTCTTCTTAGTTTTTTTTTCTTTTTATGAGAGGAGGACGGGTAATGAACCCCCTTCTCCCCTCCGCCTGCAAGAGCCCCCAGGCCAGATGGACCGGCCTCAGCCAGGTCCTTCTCCGAAATGGAGAAGCTCCTGGTGGTCGCAGGGGCACCGGTTGGAGGAGATCCCTCCCCTCCTTCTACTGTCTCGGAGACCTCAGCCATTTGTGGAGGACCTTGCATAGAGGCGGATTCGGGTTCGGTGCCTGGCACTGAGGCTAGATTACCTCCCATGGAAGGCCCTGCTGTCTGAGGCTGGGTTGCCTCAAGAACCATGTCTATCTCAGGGGAGGCCTCCAGTTGGCCATCCCCTCCCCAGGACATCGCAGGTCCCATTGGCAGAGTTACCAGTCATGTGTGGGAAGGCACAAGCCTTAACCCCGGCAAGGTTTAGTATTCTTGCCAGCAGGTCTTTTGAGGGAAGCGACCGAAGGGGCCTGCCTTCCCTCTCCCCCCTAATTGGGTTTGCCCTACTGAGTCGCTTCAACGAGGGGGCGGTCGGCAATGGGCTGCCTGCTGGCTTTCTTGGCAGTCCCCTTGGAAAGAAAAGAGGGGACTGCCGCTGGAAAAATGGAGGTGCCTGAAAGCATTTCCGAGAAAAGGGTGAGAGGGCAGTCCCCTACACCCGTAGGCGTAGGAGAGGAGTAAGCCTCCTCTCCAGTTAAAGAAGTATGGAGGGTCCCCTGCGCAAACACAGGGGGGAAGTACCTCCATTTTTTTGGTGGAGCTGCCCGAGGGCGGCTCCGTTGATGAGCAAGGGGGAATTAAGGTCAGATTTGGGTTTTTTGCATCATTGGGCATGGTGCCCCTATATTTTCTGCGAGACACAATACCTCATCACCTCTCACAGTTGCCTGCACTGCAAGAGGTGCTTACAGGCCTGGCAGAGCCAGGCACCGCCATATGGGACCACCCCTCCCGCCTGGTGGCCTGGTAGTCCATCGGCATGGCGGCTCCACCTTGAACACGGCGTAAAATTGATAGAATGTGAAGAGGAGAGGAAAAGGGTGTGAGGAAGGTATGGGTGGGGATGAAGCAGGTTGTTTAAAAAAAGACATCCTAAACAAGAGCTTAGGGGTTAGGGAACGTTGTCCCCTCCCCCCTCAGCCCCTAACCAGAAAATCACCTGGCGCAGTTACCCTCTCTGCAAGGGGTGAATATGGTGGCAGCAAAGCTACCTGCCACCATTAGAGGCCACAGCTCAAACCCAATGGCTAGACAACCCATCAGCATGGTGGCTGCACCTCAGGATGGGCATAAAATTGATAGACCGTGAGAAGAGCGAGGGTATGCAAGGAATGTGAGTGGGGATGAGGCAGGTTGTTAAAAACCCACCACCCCGAACCGGGGGTGAGGGGGCTGTCTCTATACTCCAAGGCCCCAATCCGGGATGGCTGGGTGAGTGGAAGCTGGTCAGTGTCTACCCTGTGAAATTAGAGGCCAACCAGGGAAATTGTGGGAGAGGTTGAACGAAAGTTAGGAAGAATGCTAAGAAAGCAGGGTGTCTGAAAAAAAGGGAAGAGGCTAAGCTGAGGCCAGACAGGGCACAGAGTCCCATCAGAATGATGGCCAGGAAAGCAAATCGCCGTGTCCCTTATGGGGGTTTGTGGTGCCAGCTCTACCATGGGTATGCCCAGATAAAGTCTGGTACTGAAAACATCCAGGCTAAGATGGTTTGGACATGTTATTAGAAGTAATGAGGGTGAGGCATTGAGAAGAATTGAAGGAGAGGTTGGGCCAGGCAGAAGATCCCCTGGTAGACCAAAGAAAACCTGGAGGAGTAACATGGAAGATTTACAGGCACTCAATGCTATCAGGGAGCAAGCATTGGATAGATACCAGTGGAATTCCATCATCAAACATCTAACCTCATGAGAGAAAGATGACACTAAATGGATAAGTAAGTAAAGTAAGCTCATAGGCCTGGAGGGGCCAGGAGCAGAGGATGCCTTTATAAAATTGAGCCATAAGACGTCCCAGGCAGTGCCAGGCATGCCAGGACCAAGTCCTTAACCTCGTGAAATGAGAGATGATCTGTAGCCTAAATGGCCAGGAGATAAGCACCACATTGCTCCAGAGTAGTGGGGTGTGGGTCTCCATATTTGACACACCCGGCCATACATGTTAGGAACTTATGTGTGGCCTTGAGGCAACTTACACAGACTTTGGGTAAGCCTGACTTTACACTTCTACAGGATCGATTTGTATTGCCGAACCGATGGCAATAGTAGCACCTCCACGGCAGTGGTATGAATACCTTCATGCGCTGACTTAAGGAGCCTGTCATGGTCGAATGTTACAAAGAGTTTTAAAGGGGAGTCTCGAGGCCCCTCCCTGTTTTCTCATCACATGTTTGACTTTGACCACTCGATGGTCAGCCAGCTCTAAGGTGATGTCACCTATGTTGTAGTCCAAACTAATCTTTTCATGAAGTATTTGGTATAGTGTGTGGTCACACTCACCTGTGTGGCATTAAGTGTCCGAAAGGCATTAAACATGGCCTTTAGAAAGGTCTGACAGTTGCTGACCTAGAAACGGGTCATCCTCGACTCTCTACCAGTAAAACTAGCTAATGCTCCCCTATGATGGAGCAATTGTCTCTTGGCCAACATGCTGCCATCTGTGGAGGGAATAACTAGAAAGTGTTTAAAGCCAGAGAGCTAGAAAAATGCCAGGTAGTCTGAATGAGGGGCCCTGACAAAATTGAGGCTCTGCTCTGCAGACTTGCAAATTTGGCATTGTCTGGGCCTCCATGCACGGGGTGCCTCAGAGCCGGATATGCCACTCATGGTCTTGTGGCTTGCAGAAACAGCAGCAGACTTATCCATCCCCAGAGTGAGGCCTCTTGAATGACCAGGCCGATGCTGCTAGGATGAGCAGTTTATGCCATTTAATGAACTTCGGTTCATTAAACCAGGAGTTCAGCAAGGAAATTTGGTTTGTTATAGCGAGGATTTACTGTATAACAAAGATTTATGGAGACTGCTACCAAGAAAATGACAAATGGATAATTCGCCTCTCAATTGGAAGAGTTCTTAAAGATAGCCATTAATGGAGCAGTCCTTTAACATCCATCACCGAGGAAACCAATTGGGCGAAAGCCCTTTTAGATGAAGATTATGGATACCTTGTGAAAATCATAGCACAGAAACAAAACTTCAGTTCAATGCAAAGGACCACCTTGGTTTGAACAAGCTTTCTGCCAGACGGGTACCAAAACTGTTGTGCAAGATCAACTGGTAATCAGGGCCAATTCCTCAATTCAGATTTTGAACAAATGGATGCTAATCCAGCTGAATTTTTCCAACAAATATTTACTAGTAATGAACATTGTTGCAAATATTTTTACTAGTGCTGAAACATTGGTGTACCAATATTATGATGAAGATAAACAAAAATCAAAGCAATGGATGATGTACACAAGTTCAAGTGGTCCCATCAAAGGAAAGTCAGAAAGGTTGATAACAAAAGTGATGGCTTATGTGTTGGTGAAATGCCTTATGTAGGCTGTTGATAGATTTCGTGGAATTTCAGAAGAATTAAAGAAAACCTGGTTCAATTCAGAAGACCTGTTTCTACACTAAAGGGCTAAAAAGTTGGAAACAGGTTGGAAGTGTTTTGTAGTCAGAGCTTATGTAGAGAAATAAACTTTTGTGTTTTAATTTTATAATTTTCTGGGCACATTCTGGACATCCCTCATATATATCTGTAAATCCTTATGCAATTGGGATTTCAAATGAAACAAGAGCCCATTAACCTTAAATTGGAATAAAGAAGAAAACTTACCTTAATTTTACTCAGCTTCTGAGTACTATAAATTCCAGCGTCTAGTTCAAAGGGAGAGTTAATTTGAACTGAAGATTTGCTTAAGGTTTGCAAAGGACTTTGCTCAGGGGTAAAGAATTCCATACATGATTCAGGGGGAGACAAAGAGGCATTACAATGGTGATCCTGCTTTGTTTTACTATTTTGATTACTATCAGTAGTGTTATTAGTTTTAGATAAAGGAGTGCTCACTTGAGACAGCGAAGAGACAGGTGAGTTAAAGGAAAGACTCTCACCAGAACTAGTTCCACTACTATTGGAGCTACTGAAAATTTTACTCCGCCACAAGGAGCTCGTTACAATAAAGGGAGTTTTACCCGACTTCTTATTCAGATTTTTCTTCTTTACCTTATTATTGTTATTAAAATTGTTACGAGAGTGTCTTGATTTTAAACTTTTGTTAACGGTACTCTGTTTCTTTGGTAGGGAGGAGTTTAAGTTAACTGCATTTACAGTAGCTAAATGAGTAGTTTTGAGGGTTTTGGTACTCTGATGTGTCTTTGAGATTGAATCAGAACTTGAAGTTATGGCCTCCTTGTTAGGGGTGACTTTGCAAGTGAAAGGTGAAGATGGGGATTTGCCTGATTCCAGCACAACCACATCACTTTCTGTGGATGAATGCTGCTCAGTAACACGTAAATCAATTTTGGACAGAGAACTTTGCATGGCTTTGAAATGAGAGAAAGATCCATTTCTTGGTGACTCATTATTGGATGATGATTCTCTAGATTTTCGTTTCTTTGTCAACTTTTTATTTTCAGGAGTGGTCAAGTGACATGATAAGGAGGCAGGTGGATTGACTGAATACTTGTCAATGAGTGATTGCTTAATGGGAGTTAATTTGACTTGGGGAGAAAATTGCTTTAGGCTATGCCCAAATAGGTGGAGTGGTACAGTTTCTTTAGAAACAGAGACCGCAGAATGGTTTGATGCTACTTTAGCACTAGGCAGAATATCAGCTGATGGCATAATTTCATCAAGAGATACTTGGTCATGGTGTGTCCATCTCACGGTTCTTTCAGATGTATCCTTTGGAGTGGAATTTAAAGGTTTGTCCGAATCACAAAACAATTCAAGAATGGGAGACTCACTGTCATCAAAACCAGACTGTGTAGAAACACCAATTTCTTTGTGATTTCTCACATCATTACCATTTGACTTCTTTATGAGGTCATCTTTATGAGCTTTCAACCGCTTATAGCGGATTTCCAATTCTGCCACAAGCATCTTTGCATTTTTAATCAGTTCACCCATGCTGTCCAGATCTTCAGATACTTTTCTTATAGGATCTACTCCACTCAAGCATGTTTTTGCCCGAGGTTCTAAATGAATTTCAATCACATCATTTTGCTCATGACCTCGGGCAGAGATGGGCATGGGATCATCTCTGAGGGGTGAGTGCCCATCTTGAATGATGTCAATGACAGCCCTGGACTGAATGGAAAGTTTGTTCTGGCCTTCAGTAGAGTGCCCTTCCCTCAAGTCCCATGCAACACCTTTAATAACTAGGATATCCGAATCCGAGCATCTTTTATGGCTTGAAGAATGATCTGGAGTTGGGAGGTTGTGATTGCCTGACGATTTAGGGACAACCAGCATCCTTTTATTCTGAGAGTTGGATCTTGAGTTAACTGTGGTGGTCCGGCTTTTCATGCTTGGGTTTTCACCAGTGAGTGAAACAAATTCATCAGATAAGTACTGGGGAAGAAGGAAATAAAATTAAACAACAGAATTTACTAGGGAGATAACAATGAATGGAACAAATAATAATTAAAGGGCAAGTTTTTCACTACTCAACTTCTCTTAATGGCAGTATTTTACATGTTTTTTTTTTATATAATCAACTCCAAGTAAACGTAGGGTAGCAACAACCAGGAGGTTCATCCTGCAAGGAGGTGTCTGATGTAGCATGGACACTCATGATGCAGCTAATATCTAGAGGCCCTCTTAACCTCAACATATGCAGGTGGATCTACTGCTATAAATTTTCCACACTTTTCACTTATTCCATCTTTGTCACCTTATTTTGCAGATCCATTCCTACAAATTTTCTAGCAGAAATGCCACCATTAGTTCTTGTTTTCATTTTTGAGTAACGAAAAACATGCAACAGCAACTAGAAGGTCATTATCCACTTAGATAGAACCTTCATCCACTCTCAAGTTCACTCACAATATTTTCACACATTGGGGTTTATTTTATGTTGTACTTAGCAAAGATTCTCTGTCTAATTTGTAATGCTTCCCCTAAACATACAATATCTATCCTCATATGATCACTTTGTTCCTATCCCCACTAAAATCCAACATACCACATATGTCAATTAACTTCTCTCATTTGCGTGGATATTTAAACCAATGTGGTCCAGAGCCTACTTCCCCACGTTAATCCACGATTTGGGTTGCACAAATTCATTTCTCCATCCACCTTTAAATTACAGTTTAATTTCTATTTTCTAACTTTCACACATTGCTGCACCATCTAATTAATCGAGTTGGTCTGCATCGAAGAAGAAATTGAGTGGACGGTGAGTCAAAGATGTCATAATGGAAAGAGAGGGAGGTAATAATTTTAAGAGGCAGATTGTAGATACCCACTTGCAATAGGAGAGACAAATATGAAGGGGAAAGAAGAGTGTATTGTGATAGTAGATAGAATGATCAGAGTGCAATCAAGTGCAAATCAGACAGGCAAGGGTCAAAAGAAAGGGGAAGCATGGTATGTAGTAAGTAGTGGCATGATTTAAAGGTTGGGCATGAATGTGTGAAGTTGTAATATTTAAAGGTAAAACTGTGTGGTTGAATTGTAGGAGCCATGTAATGAAGAAGCTTAGAGCTTTCTTTAATCTAAGAGTATTTGATTTGAATTTCCTGATGGCAGGAAAATAGCTCATCAAAACTGTGGGAACAAGTTGGAGGGGTCATTTTGATAGCACCTTCGGATGGATCACTATGGAGGGTCAAGGAACCAAAACAAGAGTACTTTGGGTACGAGTAACCATGAAGATAGACAACTCTCACCTCTCACCATTCAAAGTATGGAACTTTTGAAGGGAGCTCGAGATACATTCCATCCTCCTACTCCTAATTGTGAAACTTAGATCACTCTCACAGCTCCCTAACCTCTTCTTCGGGGTGATTTTGATGTCAACTACCATGCCTGGCTATCCTCAACCTAAAACACCACCATAATAGTACAACTACACTCAATGACTTCAAGGGCATAAAAGGAGTCACTGAATTAAAATCTCAGTCTAGCACTAGACTAAATTAAAATGCCCCAAATGAACGAAACAAAAAACAAAGAAACAACAAAGGCAAAAAAGAAGAAAGCACAATCTGGCATACAGGAAAAGCTCACCTCCCCCAGACACAATAACATACAACCAACATCAAAGAGTCAAATATAAAGGAGGCCAGCCTACTCCAAAAAGTCAGATAGTTCAATAGAGTGTTCACGTCAACCCAGTGACAGGGGTTCCCTAATTTGCACTCAGGCCAAGAGTATGTAAAGCTGATCTGGGTACTGAGTGTAATATTCTAGAGAGGGTACTTCCTTGCAAAAAAACAAATCACAAGAAAATCTCTAGAATACAATCAAAACCCCATTTGTCCACAAATAACCTTCTGCACCCCACAATTCCACACTAGAACCACCTTGCAAACTTTACACTCCTTACTATGACCAGTCCCAATTTCCCCTCATTACAACTAACAACCAATCCACAGCTAAAAGAAAAATCATAGAGTTAATTGCCCTTAATTTGCATCTACAGAAAATACCTTATGTAATTTCAAACTTGAGCAATTACCTTCCTTCTAAAAAGCCCTCTCCCACTTTATCAATACATTCCATCATACAAAGATGTAATACATCCACTAAGTAGACGCAAAACACTTAAACCCAAATTTCACAATGAAGTTGACCTCCAAAGAAAAGGACAAACCAAAGGGCAACCAGTGGTGAAGAATTAAAACAAATTCAAGATCTCAACATGAATCAACACTCTCACCACCACCATACGAGACAATTGGAAAAGATACCTCCAAATAATCAACCAAAAAACAAAAAGCTTCCAATTCTGACAAACAAAAAATTTATGTATCACAAATAAAAAAAAATTAAAAATAAATAACAGAATTCCTAAAATAAGGAACACAAATAATGCCATGAATGGAAAAAGGTTTGCCTTCTGCCCCAAATCTATTAAATTTAAATTCTGATATAAAACAGCAGAGAAAAAAAGCACAAAATTTAAATGATGGTGTAAACAACAAAGGAAAAACACTAAATAAGTGCCTAGAATGCACATCGACTCCAGAAATGTATCAATATGCAGAATATTCTCTAGTTTGCACAATCCTAGTGAAGTGAAATAATCATTTACTCACATTGGGCGACAAATCCTGCAACTCATCCAAGAGTGAATGTAAACTTTGACGTGTAATGACACCGCCTTCAATATGCTTCAAGACAAGAATGTGAAGAGGACTATTTAAGATTTGTAGTTCTTTTCTCGCTTCCAATTTGGAAAACTGAAAAGATTAAAGAAAATATTTTCCTTTATTTCAAACTTCAGCATATTCATAGAAGGGAGAGGGAGGGACAATGCTAACAGTCACTAATAAAGCCATAAAAAATATAAAAAAATCAAGGAGGGATAAATGAGGATTTTTTTAAAAAAGCAAAAATTGACAGGGACAATTCTAGCAGAAAGCATTTGAAAGGAAATTTGGAAAGTTTATAAAGTATAGAGCTGACCTTACAAAGTGGGTTAAAATGGACAATACAACTTCCTGGGTACCGAAAAATGGAGCTCTGCATCACATTACACTCCGAAGACAGCCATTTTATTTATTTTTTTAAAATTTTAAGAGCCTATCTTATGACTACTCACTTGGGCACAAATCGCCGCACTCAGGTCAGCCTAGCACTAGGCTACTTTAAGATATGAATAGAAAAAAACACCACCAATAAAAAGGAAAAATTGCAACAATCAGGAAGCAAGCGTCGGCCCCACCGGCAAAGGAACGTGCGACCTACAAATAAAACAACAACAAAAAACTAGTTAAATAAAGGGGAGAAGGATAGCCTCCCCCCAAAAGTCAACCAGTCAATGTTCACGAACTCGTCACGAGTAAAAGGGACAGGCGGTAGCGACCCCGCCCATCCCAGTACCATGACAGATAATGTGCGCGGAGATCGCCTAGACTGGGACATTCAACAAGAATGTGCCGAACAGTCTGGGGGACAACGCAGTCTTCACAGTAGGGCGCTGGCGAGCGCTCCATCAAATGGCGCGGCGTCCCGCAAGTGTGTCCAAATCGGAGACGACAGAAAGCAATCTGAAGCCTTCGTGGCATTTGGGGGTAGGTCAATGGGAAGAGTCGCGGCGCAATGGCACGCAACTTTAAGTTCCCTTCGACCGTCTTACATCTTCTTTGTCAAGCAGCCAGTATTCGTGCCATGTAGTCGGTGTGAGGAAGAGCGAAACGCTGGTCCGGTCGCAGAGTCCTCGCGGACTCTTTGGCGCCCTCATTCCCCGCAATTCCTACATTTCCAAGAACCCAGCAGAAAATAATCTCGACATCCGTGCTCCATTGGGCCGGAGAGGGCCCCCCCCAAACCGTACGCGAAATCGGCAATCTCGCAAAAATTCAGATATAAATATTGGGAGGCGTACCTTGGCCCACATCGTGTGGAGAGTTTCCATGATGCCATATCGCCATGCGGTATCATAGGCCTTCTCCAGATCGAAAAACACCGTGGCATAGTGCTGTCTACGAAAAGGGCCTCGCGGAGGGCAATTTCCAGTCGGAGCAGAGCATCCGACGTGGAGTGGAACTTGCCGAAGCCGCACTGTGCAGAAAATAAATGGCCTTCGCTAACCTTAGAAAAAGGTTAATCTAACATTTACGAAATTCTCCACCAACGTGCACACGCAAGAAGTTAGAGAGATTGGGCGGAAACCGGCCGGAGTAGAGTGATCTCTCCCAGGGGTTTGCGAAGGGTGAGCAGAGTAGTGATTCGCCAGGAATCTGGGAGGATACCCTCGACCCAGATCCTGTTGAACAAATCTAACAGAAAGGCCATGCCTCGCTCACACAGGTGTCGAAGCATGGCGTACGGGATATCATACGGACCATGGGCGGTGTCCGCGCACAAAGCAAGAGAGGAAAGCAACTCACTCAGAGTAAACCTGTCGTTCAAGAGTTCTCCGCGACATCACGACGTGCATTGAATGCTGGCGGAGCATCATCCCGGCTAGAGAATGCGGAGAAAGCGGTCGCGAAGGATTCCGCCAAGGATGCGGGGTCCGAGATTGTGGTCCCATTCTCCTGGAGAACTGGGGGGTGGTCCTGCAAGAACTTGCCCAGAATCCTTTTGATTCGCCTCCACACATCTGTTAGAGGAGTCTTTCCTTTAATGGAAGACACGTATGTCCGCCAAGAAGAGTGGCGGGCGTGCTTCGAAATATACTGGATTTATTTATTTATTTATTTTTACAGACCCCATCTGGCAACTGCCCACTTGGGCATAAGTCGCCGAAAAACACGACAGCCTAGAACTAGGCTACTTTAAAATAAAAATATGAAAACGTAACAATGATAAAAATTCGAAAAACTTAACAACCAGGAAGCAATCTCCGGCAGCGGGGGAAGGTCCCCCTCACCCTGGTGCAGGAGAGTGCAACCTACAAAACCACAACAACAGAAGAACAACAAAAAGAACCTTAAATAAAGGAAAAAAGCCCGGCCTCCCCCAAAAAGTCAACAAGTCCACCAGTCAATGTGCACGCACTCGTCCCGAGTACAAAGGACAGGCGGTAGCGACCCCGCCCATCCCGGAACCCGGACAGGTAACGTGCGCGAAGATCACAAAGACTGGGACATTCGACAAGAATGTGACGAACAGTCTGGGGGACAACGCAGTCGTCGCAATACGCGCAGGCGAGCGCTCCATCAAATAGCGATGCGTCACACGAGTATCCGATTCGGAGACGACAGAAAGCGACCTGAAGCCGTCGCGGCATTGGGGGATAGGTCCATGGGAACAGTCGCGGCGCAATGGCACGCAACTTTAAGTTCCCTTCGACCGTCTCCCATCTTCTTTGCCAAGCAGTCCGAAGAGCTGCCCGTATTCCTGCCATGTAGTCGGTGTGAGGAAGAGCGAAACGCTGGTCCGGTCGCAGATTCCTCGCGGACTCTTTGGAGCCCTCATCAGCGCGCTCATTCCCCGCAATTCCTACATGTCCAGGAACCCAGCAGAAGATAATCTCGACATCTGCCCTGCTCGCCAAAACCGTGGCGTCACGGATATCGCGAACCAGGGGATGTGGAGATTCCAATGCCCCAAGAGCACTCAGGAAGCTTTGTGAGTCGCTATAGATCACAATCCGGTCTCCGAACCGGGCACGTCGCGTAATCTCCCGTACCGAGTGGTGTATTGCCACCAGCTCGGCCGTGAAGAGACGCAACGCCTGGTAGAGCCTCGCTAACTTCAAACAGAGTGGATACGGCGTGAAAGCCGACCCCCTCATCGGACTTGGAGCCATCCGTATACACTGGCACGGTTCCAGCGTGACACGATGTGTGCTCCAAAAAGGTCGAACGCAATACTCCCGGCGCAGTACAAGCTTTGGGAGCAGAAGCGTAGCGACAAATAGCCAAATGTGGTACCCTCCAGGGTGGCGTCCTGGGCAGAACCAGGGGCGCCACCGGCCCGAGAGCTATATCTACCTCTCGAAGGAGTTTCCTGGCCCTAAACCCAAAGAGCTTAGGGTATGACTGGCGTCTCTCGGAGGCATAGGCACCATTGAGATCATTTTTTTTTTTTTTTTTTAAGGAGCTATCTGGCGACTGCCGACTTAGGCATAAGTCGCCGTAAACAAACAGCCTAGTTCTAGGCTACTTCAAAAAATGGAACAGGGAACAACAAAAAAGAAATAACAATAACAAAACAATAACAAAAACAACAACAACAAAAATTAAGCCTGGTTAAAAAAAAGGGAGAAGGCCGGCCTCCCCCAAAAAGTTAGCAAGTCCACCAGTCAAAGTGCACGCACTCGTCCCGAGTACAAGGGACAGGCGGTAGCGACCCCGCCCATCCCGGTACCGGGACAGGTGTCGTGCGCGAAGATCACCCAGACTGGGACATTCGACAAGAATGTGCCGAACAGTCTGGGGGACGACGCAGTCGTTGCAATAGGGCGCAGGCGAGCGCTCCACCAGATAGCGATGCGTCACACGAGTGTGTCCGATTCGGAGACGACAGAAAGCAACCTGAAGCCGCCGCGGCATTGGGGGATATGTCCATGGGAACAGTCGCGGCGCAATGGCACGCAACTTTAAGTTCCCTTCGACCGTCTCCCATCTTCTTTGCCAAGCAGTCCGAAGAGCTGCCCGTATTCCTGCCATGTAGTCGGTGTGAGGAAGAGCGAAACGCTGGTCCGGTCGCAGAGTCCTCGCGGACTCTTTGGCGCCCTCATCGGCGCGCTCATTCCCCGCAATTCCCACATGTCCAGGAACCCAGCAGAAGATAATCTCGACATCTGCCCGGCTCGCCAAAACCGTGGCGTCACGGATATCGCGAACCAGGGGATGCGGAGATTCCAATGCCCCGAGAGCACTCAGGGCGCTTTGTGAGTCGCTATAGATCACAATCCGGTCTCCGAACCGGGCACGTCGCGTAATCTCCCGTACCGAGTGGTGTATTGCCACCAGCTCGGCCGTGAAGACAGACGCAGCGCCTGGTAGAGCCCCGCTGACTTCAAACAGAGGGGATACGGCGTGGAAGCCGACCCCCTCTTGGGACTTGGAGCCATCCGTATACAATGGCACGGTTCCAGCGTGACACGATGTGTGCTCCAAAAAGGTGGAACGCAATACTCCCGGCGCAGTACAAGCTTTGGGAGCAGAGGCGTGGCGACAAATAGCCAAATGTGGTACCCTCCAGGGTGGCGTCCTGGGCAGAACCAGGGGCGCCACCGGCCCGAGAGCTATATCTACCTCTCGAAGGAGTTTCCTGGCCCTAAACCCAAAGGGCTTAGGGTATGACTGGCGTCTCTCGGCGGCATAGGCACCATCGAGATCAGCTGCGGATGCAGTGAGAGCTGTTGGCGACTGAGGGAGGCGCCGGGCTCGCGCGTACAGGCGAGTGATGCACTGCACGCGGAGCAGAGCGAGTGGCATCTCCCCAGCATCGACCAACAGGCTCTCAATGGGGGAAGTGCGGAAGGCACCGGTCGCAAGGCGAAGGCCGGTGTGGTGGATTGAATCCACCTTCCGCAATAAACGCTCGGCTGCGGATACATAAAACTCGCATCCGTAGTCGAGCTTCGAGCGAACAAAGGATCGATAAAAAGGTAAGGCGGTAGCCCTATCAGCGCCCCAAGCGCTGAACGTCACGGAACGGAGAATGTCCATGGCGCGGGTACAAGAGACCCTAAGGCTGCGAATATGAGCCTCCCAGGTGAGGCGTCGGTCGAATACAAGACCAAGGAAACGGTGCGACTCAACCACATCCAGGCGCACCCCATTAAGAAACAAATCTGGGTCGGGGTGAAGCCGTGGATGGCGGCAGAAGTGCACCACCTTAGTCTTAGCCAAAGAAAACCGAAACCTGTGCGCTTCGGCATAGCGAGAGACGCGGTTCAATGCCTGTTGGAGTCGACGCTCCAGAGTTGGCATCTGGGCCGCGCCAAAAGAGATCGAAAGGTCGTCCACGTAGAGCGTAGCGAGAACATCTTCCGGCAGCACCGAGGTGATGACGTTGATGCTCAGGGCAAAGTGTGACACTGAGGACACTTCCCTGCGGGACACCCTCTTCCTGCTCCTTTGGGCCGGAGAGGGCTCCCCCCACCCGTACGCGGAATCGACGATCTCGCAAAAATTCAGATATAAACATTGGGAGGCGTCCCCTCGCCCCCATCGTGTAGAGAGTCTCCATGATACCGTATCGCCATGCGGTATCATAGGCCTTCTCCAGATCGAAAAACACCGTGGCGTAGTGCTGTCTACGAAGGAAAGCCTCGCAGACGGCATTTTCCAGTCGGAGCAGAGCATCCGACGTGGAGTGGAACTTGCGGAAGCCGCACTGTGCGGAAGACAGATGGCCTCCGCTGTCCAGGAAAAAAGCTAATCTAACGTTTACCAATTTCTCCATCAACTTGCACACGCAAGAGGTTAGAGAGATTGGGCGGAAACCGGTCGGAGTAGAGTGATCTCTCCCCGGTTTGCGAAAGGCGAGCACAGTAGCGATTCGCCAGGAGTCTGGGAGAAGACCTTCCACCCAGATCCTGTTGAACAGATCTAACAGAAAGGCCATGCCTCGCTCACCCAGGTGTCGAAGCATGGCGTACGGGACATCGTCCGGACCATGGGCGGTGTCCGCGCACGAAGCGAGAGCGGAACGCAACTCACTCACAGTAAACTTGTCGTTGAAGGGTTCTCCGCCACTGGAGGTAAAGTCCAGCAGGCGGCCTTCCGCGACATCACGACGTGCATTGAATGCTGGCGGAGCAGCATCACGGCTAGAGAATGCGGAAAAAGCGGTCGCTAAGGATTCCGCCACGGACGCGGGGTCTGAGATTGCGGTCCCATTCTCCTGGAGAACGGGAGGGGGGTCCTGCGAGAACTTGCCCCGAATCCTTTTGACTCGCTTCCACACCTCAGCTAAAGGGGTCTTCCCGTTAAGTGAAGACACGTATGCCCGCCAAGAAGAGCGGCGGGCGTGCTTCGAAATATACCGGAACCTAGCCCTAGCCCGACGAAATTCAGCGACAGTGAAATCGTTCGGGCGGCGCTTATAGCGCATGTAGGCATAACGCTTCTGTTTGAGGGCCGTCTCACACTCGGCCGACCACCATGGGAGTGGTCGGCGTGCAAAACGGCCAGACGTCCTAGGAATAGTAGTCAGGCCCACAGCGATGAGGTTGCCGGAGAAGAACTCAACGGCCTCATCTACCGACCTAAACTCCTCGACTGAGATAGAGAATTCAGTCATTTCCTGAAATGCAGGCCACCGCACCCGCGCCAAGCACCACTGAGGTGATCTCTCAGGCGGCAGTTGCCCTGAAAATGATATTTGAATGGGAAAGTGATCACTACCATGGAGGTCATCGACCACCCCCCAATCAAAATCAGGCTGTGCATCCGAAGAGCACAAAGATAGGTCAAGGCAAGAAAATGAAGCGGTTCTCGGACAGTGATGCGTAAACTCATCCACGTTTAGGACACCCATCTCAAGCTCTTCGATCAGATCGGCAAGGACTTGTCCCCTGGGATTTATGGAGTAATCTCCCCAGAGAGGATGCCTGCCGTTCAGATCTCCAAGCAAGAGATAGGGCCTCGGCAACCGTGCCACGACGCGGAGGAAGTCCCCCGCGTCGAAGTCAGCTGACGGTGGAATGTACGCAGAAATGATAGTATACCTCCTATCCAGGTGCAGCTGCACAGCCACTGCATGAAAGGAGGTATCTAAAGAGAAAGGAAGAACGGAGACATCATGCCGGGTGTAAACTGCGCATCCCCCAGCCCGGCCATCCCGCGGTGGTGGGGTCGCAAGACCCTTATACCCCGGGAGGGCAGGGAGGGGGCACGCACCTAGCATGGTCTCCTGCAAAAAAATAGCTAACGGGGAACGGGACGAGACGAGCTTCCGCAGCTCCTCCCAGCTGGCCCGGAGTCCACGGCAATTCCATTGAAGGAATATGCCCTCAAGGCCTAGCTCGGAGGAGACGCGGGGGCCCTCCTCGAATTGAAGACCCTCACGGGAATGGCCGTACGCTTCCCGGGGGCAGAACCCCGGGCGCTGTTGGCCGGACAAAGCGCTGAAGGCGCTGTCGCCTTCGAGGACTTATTGGGGGAGGTTGGGCTCGCCATGCGAGTCTTTTCCTCCCTCCGCCTCGAAACCTTAGGCGGGCGTTGCGGCTTCGGAGGCGGGGGGCCCTCTTTTCGAAGAACCACCGTCTCCGAGCCACTCGCTCCACCTCGGGGCGTGGGCGAAGGAGCCGAAGCTCCTTTGTTGCTGTCCTCCTTTCGGGGGGCAGCTTTAGGAACCCCGGAAGATGGCCTAGCGACCATCTTCAGGGGTGTTGCCTCCTGTGAGTCTAACGACTCGGTGGAGGCGCGTGGCCGTTTCGCCTTACGGGAAACGGTCACGCTGGGGAAAGAGGGGGGAGCCCTGGTTTTAGCCGGGGCAGGGTATGAGCCCTTTTTGCCGCCAGCTTTACCAGGGGAGCGCCCGGGTTGGGTAGAGCCCGCAGAAGGGCTCCGAATGGGCGCGGAAACAACCGTGCTCGTTGGCCTGGATGGGCCGGGAGCAGAGGGTGCCTTCCTAACTATTGAGGCATATGACGTCCCAGGCAGAGCCGGGCGCGCCAGGACCAAGTCCTTTGCCTCGCGGAATGAGAGTCGATCCTGGGCCTGAACGGCCAGGATTTCTTTCTCAAGGAGATATGCACCACATTGCTTCGAACAAGCAGGGTGCGGCTCTCCGCAATTGACACACTTGGCCACACACGATTTGGACTTATCGTGTGCGACCTTGAAGCAATTTACACAGACTTCGGGTGACCCCGACTTTGCACGTCTACATGAGCGATTCGTATGGCCGAAGCGGTGACAGTAATAGCACCGCCGCGGAAGTGGCACGAATGCCTTCACGCGGTAGCGGTACCAACCGGCACGCACCGACTCAGGGAGCTTGTCACAGTCGAACGTGACGAAGAGTGTAGGGGTGGGTCTCGAGGCCCCTCCCTGTTTTCTCATCACACGTTCGACCTTGACCGCCCCATGGTCGGCCAGCTCTAAGGTGATGTCCTCAATGGAGTAGTCAACGAGTTCCCTCGCATAAACTACTCCTTTCACAAAGTTCATGGTAGAGTGCGGCGTCACACTCACCGGGGTGCCATGAAGTGTCCGAAGAGCACTAATCTTAGCCGCCTCGGCGGGATTCGCCGCATTCGCCAGAAGGCTCCCGTCCGAGAAACGGGTTACCTTCGGCTCTCTACCAATTGCACTAGCTAATCCTCTCCTCTGATGGATCATGTTGCCCTTGGACAACATGGTGCCATCAGTGGAGCGAATAACGAGGAAGCGTTTGAAGCCAGCGGGCTCGAAAACGCCAGGTAACCTCTGAATCAGGGGCCCCGATGTCATCGAGGCTCCGCCCTGTGCACTCTTGGTATTAGTCTTCTTTGTCAGGGGCTCCGCAACCGGGGGGGCAGAGGGGGCGGATGTGCCGATCTTGGCTTGGTCGCTTGCCAGAGTGGCAGCAGACCCATCCGTCCCCGCAGCCCCCGCGGATGGAGAGGAGCCCCGAGTCTTTTTTGTCTTTTTCTTTTTCTTTTTCGGAGAGGAGGGCGGGGAATGAACCCGCTTTTCACCTCCGCCGGCAGAAGTCCCCAGGCCAGATGGACCAGCCTCAGCCAGGTCCCTCTCCGAAATGGAGAAGGTCCTGGTTGTCGTAGGGGCACCTGTCGGAGGAGATCCCTCCCCTCCTTCTACTGCCTCGGAGCCCTCAGCCATTTGAGGAGGACCTTGCATAGGGGCGGATTCGGGTTCGGTGCTTGGCGCCGAGCCCGAATTCCCCCCTATGGAAGGCCCTACCGTCTGGGGCTGGGTCTCCTCAAGGACCATGTCTATCACAGGAGGGGCCTCCAGTTGGCCATCCCCTCCCAGGACATCGCAGGTCCCCTTGGCAGTGTCGCCAGTCTTGTATGGGGAGGCACAGGCCTTGACCCCGGCAAGGTTTAATATTCTTGCCAGCAGGTCTTTTGAGGGAAGCGACCGAAGGGGCCTGGCTTCCCTCTCCCCCCTAAGGGGGTTTGCCCTACCGAGCCGCTTTGATGGGGAGCGGCTGGCTAAGGGCTGCCTGCTGGCTTTCTTGGCAGTCCCCTTGAAAAGAAAAGATGGGACTGCCGCTGGGAAAAGGGAGGTGCCCGAAAGCACCTCCAGAGAAGGGGGTGAGGGGGAGTCCCCTGCACCCGTAGGCGAAGGAGAGGAGTAAGCCTCCTCTTCGGTTAGAGAAATATGGAGGGTCCCCTGTGCAAGCACAGGGGGGGGACCTCCATTTTTTCGGTGGAGCTGCCCAAGGGCGGCTCCGTCGATGAGCAAGGGGGAGTTAAAGGGGTTTGGGTTTTTTTTGGTTGTTCATCTATGGGCATGGTGACCCTATTTTTGCCACGGGACGCAATAGCTCATCACCCCTCGCAGTAGCCCGCACTGCGAGAGGTGCTTACAAGCCCGGCAGAGCCAGGCGCCGCCATTCGGGACCACCCCTCCCGCCTGGTGGCCTGGCAGTCCATCGGCATGGCGGCTCCACCTTGGACACGGCGTAAAAAAGATAGATTTTGAAGAGGAGAGGAAAAGGGATGTGAGGAAGGTATGGGTGGGGATGAAGCAGGTTGTTAAAAAAAACCCATCCCGAACCGGAGCTCAGGGGTTAGGGAACAATGTCCCCTCCCCCCCCAGCCCCGATCCGGGGTGGTTGGCTTGAGAAGAAGGTCAGCATCTACCCTGTGAAATTAGAGGCTGACCAGAGAAAGTTGTGGGAGAAGTTGTATGAAAAGCGACGAGGTAGGGAAAAAATCGGGCTATCTGAAGGAAGGAAGAGAGGCTAAGCTGGGGCCGGACGGAGCCATTGAGATCAGCTGCGGAAGCAGTGAGAGCTGTTGTCGACTGAGGGAGGCACCGGGCTCGCGCGTACAGGCGGGTGATGCACTGCACACACACGGCGCAGAGCGAGTGGCATTGACCAACAGGCTCTCAATGGGGGAAGTGCGGAAGGCACCGGTCGCAAGGCGAAGGCCGGTGTGGTGGATCAAATCCACCTTCCGCAATAAACGCTCGGCTGCGGATGCATAAAACTCGCATCCGTAGTCGATCTTCGAACGAACAAAGGATCGATAAAAAAGTAGGGCAGTAGCCCTATCAGCACCCAAAGCGCTGAACGTCACGGAACGGAGAATGTCCATGGCGCGGGTACAAGAGACCCTAAGGTTACGAGTATGAGCCTCCCAGGTGAGGCGTCGGTCGAATACAAGACCAAGGAAATGGTGTGACTTAACCTCATCCAGGCGCACCCCCATTAAGAAACAAATCCGGGTCGGGGTGAAGCCGTGGATGGTGGCAGAAGTGCACTACCTTAGTCTTGGCCAAAGAAAACCGAAACTTGTGCGCTTCGGCATAGCGAGAGACGCAGTTCAATGCCTGTTGGAGTCCCTGTGGGACACACTATTCCTGCTCCTTTGGGCCGGAGAGGGCTCCCCCTACCCCTACGCGGAATCGACGATCTCGCAAAAATTCAGATATAAACATTGGGAGGCGTTCCCTCGCCCCCATCGTGTGGAGAGTCTCCATCATACCGTATCGCCATGCGGTATCATAGGCCTTCTCCAGATTGAAAAACACCGTGGCGTAGTGCTGTCTACGAAGGAAAGCCTCGCAGACGGCATTTTCCAGTCGGAGCAGAGCATCCAATGTGGAGTGGAACTTGCGGAAGCCGCAATGTGCGGAAGACAGATGGCCTCCGCTGTCCAGGAAAAAGGCTAATCTAAAATTTACCAATTTCTCCATCAACTTACACACGCAAGAGGTTAGAGAGATTGGGCGGAAACCGGTCGGAGTAGAGTGATCTCTCCCCGGTTTGCAAAAGGCAAGCACAGTAGCGATTCGCCAGGAGTCTGGGAGAAGACCTTCCACCCAGATCCTGTTGAACAAATCTAACAGAAAGGCCATGCCTCGCTCACCCAGGTGTCGAAGCATGGCGTACGGGACATCGGCCGGACCATTGGCGGTGTCCGCGCACGAAGCAAGCGGACGCAACTGACTCACAGTAAACTTGCCGTTGAGGGGTTCTCCGCCTCTGGAAGTAAAGTCCAGCCGGCGGCCTTCCGCGCCATCACGACGTGCATTGAATGCTGGCGGAGCAGCATCACGGCTAGAGAATGCGGTAAATGCGGTCGCGAAGGATTCCGCCACGGACGCGGGGTCCGAGATTGCGGTCCCATTCTCCTGGAGAACGGGAGGGAGGTCCTGCGAGAACTTGCCCCGAATCCTTTTGACTCTCTTCCACACCTCAGCTAAAGAGGTCCGCCAAGAAGAGCGGCGGGCGTGCTTCGAAATATACCGGAACCTAGCCCTAGCCCGACGAAATTCAGCGACAGTGAAATCGTTCGGGCGGCGCATATAGCGCATGTAGACATAACGCTTCTGTTTGAGGGCCGTCTCACACTCGACCGACCACCATGTGAGTGGTCGGTGTGCAAAACGGCCAGACGTCCTAGGAATAGTAGTCAGGCCCACGGCGATGAGGTTGCCGGAGAAGAACTCAACGGCCTCATCTACCGACCTAAACTCCTCGACTGAGATAGAGAATTCAGTCATTTCCTGAAATGCAGGCCACCGCACCCGCGCCAAGCACCACTGAGGTGGTCTCTCAGGCGGCAGTTGCCCTGAAAATGATATTTGAATGGGAAAGTGATCACTACCATGGAGGTCATCGACCACCACCCAATCAAAATCAGGCTGTGCATCCGAAGAGCACAAAGATAGGTCAAGGCAAGAAAATGAAGCGGTTCTCGGACAGTGATGCGTAAACTCATCCACGTTTAGGACACCCATCTCAAGCTCTTCGATCAGATCGGCAAGGACTTGTCCCCTGGGATTTATGGAGTAATCTCCCCAGAGAGGATGCCTGCCGTTCAGATCTCCAAGCAAGAGATAGAGCCTCGGCAGCCGTGCCACGACGCGGCGGAAGTCCACCGCGTCGAAGTCAGCTGACGGTGCAATGTACGCAGAAATGATAGTATACCTCCTATCCAGGTGCAGCTGCACAGCCACTGCCTGAAAGGAGGTATCTAAAGAGAAAGGAAGAACGGAGACATCATGCCGGGTGTAAACCGCGCATCCCCCAGCCCGGCCATCTTGCGGTGGCGGGGGCGCAAGACCCTTATACCCCGGGAGGGCAGGCAGGGGGCACGCGCCTAGCATGGTCTCCTGCAAAAAAATAGCTAACGGGGAACGGGACGAGACGAGCCTCCGCAGCTCCTCCCAGTTGGCCCGGAGTCCGGGGCAATTCCATTGAAGGAATATGCCCTCCAGGGCTAGCTCAGGGGAGACGCGGGGGCCCTCCTCGAATTGAAGACCCTCACGGGAATGCCCGTACGCTTCCCGGGGGCAGAACCCCGGGCGCTGTTGGCCGGACAAAGCGCTGGAGGAGCTGTCGCCTTCGAGGACTTATTGGGGAAAGATGGGCTCGCCATGCGAGTCTTTTCCTCCCTCCGCCTCGAAACCTTAGGCGGGCGTTGCGGCTTCGGAGGCGGGGGGCCCTCTTTTCGAGGAACCACCGTCTCCGAGCCGAAGCTCCTTTGTTGCTGTCCTCCTTTCGGGGAACAGCTTTAGGAACCCCCGAAGATGGCCTAGCGACCATCTTCAGGGGTGTTGCCTCCTGTGAGTCTAACGACTCGGTGGAGGCGCGCGGCCGTTTCGCCTTGCGGGAAACGGTCACGCTGGTGGAAGAGGGGGCAGCCCTGGTTTTAGCCGGGGCTGGGTATGAACCCGTTTTGCCGCCAGCTTTACCAGGGGAGCGCCCAGGTTGGGTAGAGCCCGCAGAAGGGCTCCGAATGGGCGCGGAAACAACCGTGCTCGTTGGCCTGGATGGGCTAGGAGCAGAGGGTGCCTTTCTAACTATTGAGGTATATGACGTCCCAGGCAGAGCCGGGCGCGCCAGGACCAAGTCCTTAGCCTCGCGGAATGAGAGTCGATCCTGGGCCTGAACGGCCAGGAGATATGCACCACATTGTTTCGAAGAAGCGGGGTGCGGCTCTCGGCAATTGACACACTTGGCCACACACGATTTGGACTTATCGTGTGCGACCTTGAAGCAATTTACACATACTTCGGGTGACCCTGACTTTGCACATCTACATGAGCGATTCGTATGGCGAAGCGGTGACAGTAATAGCACCGCCGCGGAAGTAGCACGAATGCCTTCACGCGGTAGCGGTACCAACCGGCACGTACCGACTCAGGGAGCTTGTCACAGTCGAACGTGACGAAGAGTGTAGAGGTGGGTCTCGAGGCCCCTCCCTGTTTTCTCATCACACGTTCGACCTTGACCGCCCCATGGTCAGCCAGCTCTAGGGTGATGTCCTCAATGGAGTAGTCAACGAGTTCCCTCGCATAAACTACTCCTTTCACAAAGTTCATGGTAGAGTGCGGCATCACACTCACCGGGGTGCCATGAAGTGTCCGAAGAGCACTTATCTTGGCCGCCTCGGCGGGATTCGCCGCATTCGCCAGAAGGCTCCCTTTCGAGAAACGGGTCACCTTCGGCTCTCTACCAATTGCACTAGCTAATCCTCTCCTCTGATGGATCATGTTGCCCTTGGACAACATGGTGCCATCAGTGGAGCAAATAACGAGGAAGCGCTTGAAGCCAGCTGGCTCGAAAAAGCCAGGTAACCTCTGAATCAGGGGCCCAGATGTCATCGAGGCTCCGCCCTGTGCACTCTTGATCTTAGTCTTAGTCAGTGGCTCCGCACACGATGGGGTAGAGGGGCCGGATGTGCCGATCTTGGCTTGGTCGTCTACCAAAGCTGCAGCAGACCCATCCTTTCCCGCAGCACCCGCGGATGGAGAGGAGCCCCGAGTCTTTTTTGTCTTTCCCTTCTTTTTATTCTTCTTTTTAGCAGAGGAGTGCGGGGAATGAACCCGTTTCTCACCTCCGCCTGCAGAAGCCCCCATGCCAGATGGACCGGCCTCAGCCAGGTCATTCTCCGAAATGGAGAAGGTCCTGGTAGTCGTGGGGGCACCGGTCGGAGGAGATCTCTCCCCTCCTTGTACTGCTTCGGAAACCACAGCTGTTTGAGGAGGACCTTGCATAGGGGCGGATTCGGGTTCGGTGCTTGGCGCCGAGCCCGGATTTCCCCCCATGGAAGGCCCTACCGTCTGAGGCTAGGTTGTCTGAAGGACCATGTCTATCACAGGAGAGGTCTCCAGTTCGCACCCCCCTCCCAGGACATCACAGGTCCCCTTTTCAGCATCATCAGTCTTGTGTGTGGGGAGGCACAGGCCTTGACCCCGGCAAGGTTTAATATTCTGGCCAGCAGGTCTTTTGAGGGAAAAGTCCGAAGGGGCCTGGCTTCCCTCTCCCCCCTAAGGGGGTTTCCCCTACCGAGCCGATTCGATGGGGAACGGTTGGCTAGGGGCTGCCTGCTGGCTTTCCGTGCAAGAAAAGGAGGGACTGCCCCTGGAAGCAGAGAGGTGCCCGAAAGCACCTCCAGAGAAGGGGGCGAGGGAGAGTCCCCTACACCCGTAGGGAAGGAGAGGAGTAAGCCTCCTCTCTGGTTAGAGAGATATGGAGGCTCCCCGGAGCTGCCCGAGGGCGGCTCCGTTGGTGACATAGGGAGAATTAAGGGGAGATTTTTTTGTTTCTCATCATTGGGCATGGTGACCCTCTATATTTCACGGGATGCAATCGCTCATCAACTCTTGCAGTTGCCCGCACTGCAAGAGGTGCTTACAGGCCTGGCAGAGCCAGGCGCCGCCATTTGGGACCACCCCTCCCGCCTGGTGGCCTGGCAGTCCATCGACATGGCGGCTCCACCTTGAACACGGCGTAAAATGATAGATTGTGAAGAGGAGAGGAAAAGGGATGCGAGGAAGGTATGGGTGGGAATAACGCAGATTGTTAAAAAAAAACACCCGAACTGGAGCTCAGGGGTTAGGGAACATTGTCCCCTCCCTCCTCAGCCCCGATCCGGGACGGTTAGCTTGAGAAGGTCAGCATCTACCCTGTGAAATTAGAGGCTGACCAGAGAAAGTTGTAGGAGAGGTTGTATGAAAAGCGGCGAGGTAGGGGAGAAATACAGGCTATCTGAAGGAAGGAAGAGAGGCTAAGCTGGGGCCGGACGGAGCGCTGGATCCCATCAGCACGGCGGGCAGGATGGCAAATCGCCGCGCCCCTTACGGGGTATGTTGATTAGGGGGAGAGGGGGTCTCCACAGAGCGGAACCCACCTATGCAGCCACATCCCTCAATGTGTACCCTCAAAGGGAGGGAGAGACCCATGCACTCCTCAACCAATACCGTTGCTTTAAAAACGGGTGGCTACCTTTGGGATTTTCCCTTCAAGAGTGCAAAGACCATTGCACTAGGCAACCACAATATCCAACTTGGCGTGGTTAAGCCACGGAACAACGCACCCAGTTGAGGCAGGATCAGTACACTGAGACTGCAAAAAATTTGAAATTAAACCTAGAACATGCACTAGCGCACACACATTCATTCAGTCATACAATACAACTGATCACACAGATACGCAATCAATCACACTAGAGAAAGTAAAAAGGGGAAGGAGATTGACTACAGTAATGATGTGTCAGGTCCCACTAACAACAGTGGGTCCACCAACCATTCTCACTTGGGATTAAACACAGTACATAGACCTTAGAAATCCAACGCCATATCCACTAGGCTAGTGAGAGTTTGGACTGCATAGAGATGAAAAAAAAAATGAAAATATATTCTAAGGATATCAGAAACTTACTGGCATGAAAATGGTTTATCCTTATCTAGTCTATCAAATTTAAGACTTTGGTTAAAGTATAATTAATACTCACATGGATAAGAGTTGGAGGAGGTAGCCAACCAATGAGCTTAAAGGTAATGTGCCTCAATTTGGGCACCAATGAAAGGAGGGACTTGGCATAGTCAGCTTTACTCAGATTTTTCTTTAGGATTGCTCGTTTACAATCCTGTACCAACTTTGCTGCTTGAATATACTCCTGTTGGTACCGGTCATCCTGTAGAGAGAAAAAATATTTTATGGATGCTACTCTTTGTAAATGAATTACTTTTACTAGCCCCCCCCACCTCGTATCTTCTGCGAGGTAGATGGCAGCCTAGGAAGGCCCTCACACTCACAAGGGAGATCCAAAGGTCCCAGAGAGGGGAGATATTGTGTGTAGTGCATGTTTGTGTGAGGTTTGGGCAGTCAATGACAAATAATAACCCCATTGGGAGATAATTATTTTCTGAACACCAATATCAAAATGACCCGAACAACACTTAAAACAAACCTACTTAACAATGGTACAAAGATTTAAGCAAATAAATTCCTGGAAATAAAAATTCCAAAGGGTATCTATTTAAAATAGGTTGCGCTGAGTTAGGACCCCTCCATAGGTTGAAACTTCATCAACCAGACAAGAATTGTTCCAGAGATGCTGCACTCATGGCTATCTGGAGGTTTTGTCTCGACTGTGCTTGTGGTGGGTATTTGAGAATAAGGGTTGAACTGTGTCTGGTTCTTGGTGTCAGTGGGAGTATATATTTGTCAGACAGGAAACTACTAAGGGGAAATTTGCAAAGGAAGTAGTGAGGGTAGACAAAGCTTCTTTTTTTTAATTGAGCACATTTGGGGAATGCTTACAAGAGCATATGTTGGCCAACTTAATTACAAGCCTTAATAATATGTTACATTAAAATAAAAAATAAGTCAGAAACACAAAACCCAAGAGAAACAAAAGCAACACCCCCTCTCTTGAAAAACAAGAATTAATAAAAGCAAGGAAGCACATTCAAACATGAAGGAGAAGCTACACTCCCCACAGTGCAGTAACATGCAACCAACACCAAAGATTCAAATAAAATGGAGCAGCCTAAATTCTTCCTAAGAGTCAAATAGTCTATAATTTTTTTTTTTTTAAGAGCTCATCTGGCGACTGCCTACTTGGGCATTAGTCGCCGTATTAAAACTGGCCTAGTTCTAGGCTACTTTAAAATGAAATTAAAGAGAAAAAAAAAACAACACCCCAAAAGGGGGAGAGGAAGCAAGCTGGTGCGTCGGGGAGAGGTCCCCCCGGCGCAGGAGCGTGCAACTAAAGAAAAGAAAAAAACAAACAAAAAACAAAACAAATGCAAAAAAACAACAAAAAAACAAACAAACAAACCTTGCTTAAATAATAGGGAGAAGGCCGGCCTCCCCCAAGAAGTCAACAAGTCCACAAGTCAGTGTGCACGAATCTGTCCCAAGCACAAGGGACAGGCGGTAGCGACCCCGCCCATCCCGGTACTGGAACAGGTATCGTGCGCGAAGATCACCCAGACTGGGACATTCGACAAGAATGTGCCGAACAGTCTGGGGGACGACGCAGTCGTTGCAATAGGGCGCAGGCGAGCGCTCCATCAGATAGCGATGCGTCACACGAGTGTGTCCGATTCGGAGACGACAGAAAGCAACCTGAAGCCGCCGCGGCATTGGGGGATAGGTCCATGGGAACAGTCGCGGCGCAATGGCACGCAACTTTAAGTTCCCTTCGACCGTCTCCCATCTTCTTTGCCAAGCAGTCCGAAGAGCTGCCCGTATTCCTGCCATGTAGTCGGTGTGAGGAAGAGCGAAACGCTGGTCCGGTCGCAGAGTCCTCGCGGACTCTTTGGCGCCCTCATTCCCCGCAATTCCTACATGTCCAGGAACCCAGCAGAAGATAATCTCGACATCTGCCCGGCTCGCCAAAACCGTGGCGTCACGGATATCGCGAACCAGGGGATGCGGAGATTCCAATGCCCCGAGAGCACTCAGGGCGCTTTGTGAGTCGCTATAGATCACAATCCGGTCTCCGAACCGGGCACGTCGCGTAATCTCCCGTACCGAGTGGTGTATTGCCACCAGCTCGGCCGTGAAGACAGACGCAGCGCCTGGTAGAGCCCCGCTGACTTCAAACAGAGGGGATACGGCGTGGAAGCCGACCCCCTCTTGGGACTTGGAGCCATCCGTATACACTGGCACGGTACCAGCGTGACACGATGTGTGCTCCAAAAAGGTCGAACGCAATACTCCCGGCGCAGTACAAGCTTTGGGAGCAGAGGGATGGCGACAAATAGCCAAATGTGGTACCCTCCAGGGTGGCGTCCTGGGCAGAACCAGGGGCGCCACCGGCCCGAGAGCTATATCTACCTCTCGAAGGAGTTTCCTGGCCCTAAACCCAAAGGGCTTAGGGTATGACTGGCGTCTCTCGGCGGCATAGGCACCATCGAGATCAGCTGCGGATGCAGTGAGAGCTGTTGGCGACTGAGGGAGGCGCCGGGCTCGCGCGTACAGGCGAGTGATGCACTGCACGCGGCGCAGAGCGAGTGGCATCTCCCCAGCATCGACCAACAGGCTCTCAATGGGGGAAGTGCGGAAGGCACCGGTCGCAAGGCGAAGGCCGGTGTGGTGGATCGAATCCACCTTCCGCAATAAACGCTCGGCTGCGGATGCATAAAACTCGCATCCGTAGTCGAGCTTCGAGCGAACAAAGGATCGATAAAAAAGTAAGGCGGGAGCCCTATCAGCGCCCCAAGCGCTGAACGTCACGGAACGGAGAATGTCCATGGCGCGGGTACAAGAGACCCTAAGGCTGCGAATATGAGCCTCCCAGGTGAGGCGTCGGTCGAATACAAGACCAAGGAAACGGTGCGACTCAACCACATCCAGGCGCACCCCATTAAGAAACAAATCTGGGTCGGGGTGAAGCCGTGGATGGCGGCAGAAGTGCACCACCTTAGTCTTGGCCAAAGAAAACCGAAACCTGTGCGCTTCGGCATAGCGAGAGACGCGGTTCAATGCCTGTTGGAGTCGACGCTCCAGAGTTGGCATCTGGGCCGCGCCAAAAGAGATCGAAAGGTCGTCCACGTAGAGCGTAGCGAGAACATCTTCCGGCAGCACGGAGGTGATGCCGTTGATGCTCAGGGCAAAGAGTGTGACACTGAGGACACTTCCCTGCGGGACACCCTCTTCCTGCTCCTTTGGGCCGGAGAGGGCTCCCCCCACCCGTACGCGGAATCGACGATCTCGCAAAAATTCAGATATAAAAATTGGGAGGCGTCCCCTCGCCCCCATCGTGTGGAGAGTCTCCATGATACCGTATCGCCATGCGGTATCATAGGCCTTCTCCAGATCAAAAAACACCGTGGCGTAGTGCTGTCTACGAAGGAAAGCCTCGCAGACGGCATTTTCCAGTCGGAGCAGAGCATCCGACGTGGAGTGAAACTTACGGAAGCCGCACTGTGCAGAAGACAGATGGCCTCCGCTGTCCAGGAAATAGGCTAATCTAACATTTACCAATTTCTCCATCAACTTGCACACGCAAGAGGTTAGAGAGATTGGGCGGAAACCGGTCGGAGTAGAGTGATCTCTCCCCGGCTTGCGAAAGGCAAGCACAGTAGCGATTCGCCAGGAGTCTGGGAGAAGACCTTCCACCCAGATCCTGTTGAACATATCTAACAGAAAGGCCATGCCTCGCTCACCCAGGTGTCGAAGCATGGCGTACGGGACATCGGCCGGACCATGGGCGGTGTCCGCGCACGAAGCGAGAGCGGAACGCAACTCACTCACATTAAACTTGTCGTTGAAGGGTTCTCCGCCTCTGGAGGTAAAGTCCAGCCGGCGGCCTTCCGCGACATCACGACGTGCATTGAATGCTGGCGGAGCAGCATCACGGCTAGAGAATGCGGAAAAAGCGGTCGCTAAGGATTCTGCCACGGACGCGGGGTCCGAGATTGCGGTCCCATTCTCCTGGAGAACAGGAGGGGGGTCCTGCGAGAACTTGCCCCGAATCCTTTTGACTCGCTTCCACACCTCAGCTAAAGGGGTCTTCCCGTTAAGTGAAGACACGTATGCCCGCCAAGAAGAGCGGCGGGCGTGCTTCGAAATATACCGGAACCTAGCCCTAGCCCGACGAAATTCAGCGACAGTGAAATCGTTCGGGCGGCGCTTATAGCGCATGTAGGCATAACGCTTCTGTTTGAGGGCCGTCTCACACTCGGCCGACCACCATGGGAGTGGTCGGCGTGCAAAACGGCCAGACGTCCTAGGAATAGTAGTCAGGCCTACGGCGATGAGGTTGCCGGAGAAGAACTCAACGGCCTCATCTACCGACCTAAACTCCTCGACTGAGATAGTGAATTCAGTCATTTCCTGAAATGCAGGCCACCGCGCCAAGCACCACCGAGGTGGTCTCTCAGGCGGCAGTTGCCCTGAAAATGATATTTGAATGGGAAAGTGATCACTACCATGGAGGTCATCGACCACCCCCCCAATCAAAATCAGGCTGTGCATCCGAAGAGCACAAAGATAGGTCAAGGCAAGAAAATGAAGCGGTTCTCGGACAGTGATGCGTAAACTCATCCACGTTTAGGACACCCATCTCAAGCTCTTCGATCAGATCGGCAAGGACTTGTCCCCTGGGATTTATGGAGTAATCTCCCCAGAGCGGATGCCTGCCGTTCAGATCTCCAAGCAAGAGATAGGGCCTCGGCAACCGTGCCACGACGCGGCGGAAGTCCCCCGCGTCGAAGTCAGCTGACGGTGGAATGTACGCAGAAATGATAGTATACCTCCTATCCAGGTGCAGCTGCACAGCCACTGCCTGAAAGGAGGTATCTAAAGAGAAAGGAGGTATCTAAAGAGAAAGGAAGAACGGAGACATCATGCCGGGTGTAAACCGCGCATCCCCCAGCCCGGCCATCCCGCGGTGGTGGGGTTGCAAGACCCTTATACCCCGGGAGGGCAGGTAGCGGGCACGCGCCTAGCATGGTCTCCTGCAAAAAAATAGCTAACGGGGAACGGGACGAGACGAGCCTCCGCAGTTCCTCCCAGTTGCCCGGAGTCCACGGCAATTCCATTGAAGGAATATGCCCTCCAGGCCTAGCTCGGAGGAGACGCGGGGGCCCTCCTCGAATTGAAGACCCTCACGGGAATGGCCGTACGCTTCCCGGGGGCAGAACCCCGGGCGCTGTTGGCCGGACAAAGCGCTGAAGGCGCTGTCGCCTTCGAGGACTTATTGGGGGAGGTTGGGCTCGCCATGCGAGTCTTTTCCTCCCTCCGCCTCGAAACCTTAGGCGGGCGTTGCGGCTTGGGAGGCGGGGGGCCCTCTTTTCGAGGAACCACCGTCTCCGAGCCACTCGCTCCACCTCGGGGCGTGGGCGAAGGGGCCGAAGCTCCTTTGTTGCTGTCCTCCTTTCGGGGAACAGCTTTAGGAACCCCGGAAGATGGCCTAGCGACCATCTTCAGGGGTGTTGCCTCCTGTGAGTCTAACGACTCTGTGGAGGCGCGTGGCCGTTTCGCCTTACGGGAAACGGTCACGCTGGGGGAAGATGGGGGAGCCCTGGTATTAGCCGGGGCTGGGTGTGAACCCTTTTTGCCGCCAGCTCTACCAGGGGAGCGCCCGGGTGTAGTAGAGCCCGCAGAAGGGCTCCGAATGGGCGCGGAAACAACCGTGCTCGTTGGCCTGGATGGGCCAGGAGCAGAGGGTGCTTTTCTAACTATTGAGGCATATGACGTCCCAGGCAGAGCCGGGCGCGCCAGGACCAAGTCCTTAGCCTCGCGGAATGAGAGTCGATCCTGGGCCTGAACGGCCAGGATTTCTTTCTCAAGGAGATATGCACCACATTGCTTCGAAGAAGCAGGGTGCGGCTCTCCGCAATTGACACACTTGGCCACACACGATTTGGACTTATCGTGTGCGACCTTGGAGCAATTTACACAGACTTCGGGTGACCCCGATTTTGCACGTCTACATGATCGATTCGTGTGGCCGAAGCGGTGACAGTAATAGCACCGCCGCGGCAGTGGCACGAATGCCTTCACGCGGTAGCGGTACCAACCGGCACGCACCGACTCAGGGAGCTTGTCACAGTCGAACGTGACGAAGAGTGTAGGGGTGGGTCTCGAGGCCCCTCCCTGTTTTCTCATCACACGTTCGACCTTGACCGCCCCATGGTCGGCCAGCTCTAGGGTGATGTCTTCTATGGAGTAGTCAACGAGTTCCCTCGCATAAACTACTCCTTTTACAAAGTTCATGGTAGAGTGCGGCGTCACACTCACCGGGGTGCCATGAAGTGTCCGAAGAGCACTAATCTTAGCCGCCTCGGCGGGATTCGCCGCATTCGCCAGAAGGCTCCCGTCCGAGAAACGGGTTACCTTCGGCTCTCTACCAATTGCACTAGCTAATCCTCTCCTCTGATGGATCATGTTGCCCTTGGACAACATGGTGCCATCAGTGGAGCGAATAACGAGGAAGCGTTTGAAGCCAGCGGGCTCGAAAACGCCAGGTAACCTCTGAATGAGGGGCCCCGATGTCATCGAGGCTCCGCCCTGTGCATTCTTCGTCTTAGTCTTGGTCAGGATCTCCGCACACGAGGGGGTAGAGGGGCCGGATTTGCCGATCTTGGCTTGGTCGCCTACCAAAGTGGCAGCAGACCCATCCGTCCCCGCAGCCCCCGCGGATGGAGAGGAGCCCCGAGTCTTTTTCGTCTTCCTTGTCTTTTTCTTCTTTTTAGGAGAGGAGGGCGGGGAATGAACCCGCTTCTCACCCCCGCCGGTAGAAGCCCCCAGGCCAGATGGACCGGCCTCAGCCAGGTCCTTCTCTGAAATGGAGAAGGTCCCGGTGGGCGCAGGGGATTCATCCGGAGGAGATCCCTCCCCTCCTTGTCCTGCCTGAGAATCCACAGCCGTTTGATGAGGACCTTGCATAGGGGCGGATTCGGGTTCGGTGCTTGGCGCCAAGCCCGGATTCCCCCCCATGGAAGGCCCTACCGTCTGAGGCTGGTTTTCCTCAAGGACCATGTCTATCACAGGAGGGGCCTCCAGTTGGCCATCCCCTCCCAGGACATCGCAGGTCCCCTTGGCAGCGTCATAAGTCTTTAGTGGGGAGGCACAGGCCTTGACCCCGGCAAGGTTTAATATTTTTGCCAGCAGGTCTTTTGAGGGAAGCGACCGAAGGGGCCTGGCTTCCCTCTCCCCCCTAAGGGGGTTTGCCCTACCGAGCCGCTTGTACGAGGGGCGGTCGGCAATGGGCTGCCTGCTGGCTTTCTTGGCAGTTCCCTTAGAAAGCATAGGAGGGACTGCCGCTGGAGATAGGGAGGTGCCCGAAAGCACCTCCAGAGAAGGGGGTGAGGGGGAGTCCCCTACACCCGTAGGCGTAGGAGAGGAGTAAGCCTCCTCTCCGGTTAAAGAGGTATGGAGGGTCCCCTGCGCAAGCACAGGGGGGGGGACCTCCATCTTTTCTGTGGAGCTGCACGAGTGCGGCTCCGTTGTTGTTATAGGGGGAATTAAGGGGAGATGTTTTTTTGTTTCATCATTGGGCATGGTGACCCTCTTTGTTTTACGGGACGCAATCGCTCACCACCTCTTGCAGTAGCCCGCACTGCAAGAGGTGCTTACAGGCCCGGCAGAGCCAGGCGCCGCCATTTGGGACCACCCCTCCCGCCTGGTGGCCTGGCAGTCCTTCGGCATGGCGGCTCCACCTTGAACACGGCGTAAAACGGATAGATTTTGAAGACGAGAGGAAAAGGGATGTGAGGAAGGTATGGGTGGGGATGAAGCAGGTTGTTAAAAGCCAACCACCCCAGACCGGAGCTCATTTTTTTTTTTTTTTTTTTTTTATAGAGCCCATCTGGCAACTACCCACTTGGGCATAAGTCGCCGAAAAACACGACAGCCTAGAATTAGGCTACTTTAAAGTTAAAATATGAAAACTTAACAATCAATATAAATTTGAAAAACTTAACAATCGAAGCAATCTCCGGCAGCGGGGGGAGGTCCCCCTCACCCCGGTGCAGGAGAGTGCAATCTAAAACAAAACAATAACAAAAAAAGGAACCTTAAATAAAGGGGAGAAGGCCGGCCTCCCCCAAAAAGTCAATAAGTCCACCAGTCATGGTGCACGCACTCGTCCCGAGTACAAGGGGCAGGCGGTAGCGACCCCGCCCATCCCGGTACCGAGACAGGTATCGTGCGCGAAGATCACCCAGACTGGGACATTCGACAAGAATATGCCGAACAGTCTGGGGGACGACGCAGTCGTTGCAATAGGGCACATGCGAGCGCTCCACCAAGTAACGATGCGTCACACGAGTGTGTCCGATTCGAAGACGACAGAAAGCAACCTGAAGCCGCCGCGGCATTGGGGGATAGGTCCATGGGAACAGTCGCGGCGCAATGGCACGCAACTTTAAGTTCCCCTCGACCGTCTCCCATCTTCTTTGCCAAGCAGTCCGAAGAGCTGCCCGTATTCCTGCCATGTAGTCGGTGTGAGGAAGAGCGAAACGCTGGTCCGGTCGCAGAGTCCTCGCGGACTCTTTGGCGCCCTCATCGGCGCGCTCATTCCCCGCAATTCCTACATGTCCAGGAACCCAGCAGAAGATAATCTCGACATCTGCCCGGCTCGCCAAAACCGTGGCGTCACGGATTTCGCGAACCAGGGGATGCGGAGATTCCAATGCCCCGAGAGCACTCAGGGCGCTTTGTGAGTCGCTATAAATCACAATCCGGTCTCCGAACCGGGCACGTCGCGTAATCTCCCGTACCGAGTGGTGTATTGCCACCAGCTCGGCCGTGAAGACAGACGCAGCGCCTGGTAGAGCCCCGCTGACTTCAAACAGAGGGGATACGGCGTGGAAGCCGACCCCCTCTTGGGACTTGGAGCCATCCGTATACACTGGCACGGTACCAGCGTGACACGATGTGTGCTCCAAAAAGATCGAACGCAATACTCCCGGCGCAGTACAAGCTTTGGGAGCAGAGGCGTGGCGACAAATAGCCAAATGTGGTACCCTCCAGAGTGGCGTCCTGGGCAGAACCAGGGGCGCCACCGGCCCGAGAGCTATATCTACCTCTCGAAGGAGTTTCCTGGCCCTAAACCCAAAGGGCTTAGGGTATGACTGGCGTCTCTCGGCGGCATAGGCACCATCGAGATCAGCTGCGGATGCAGTGAGAGCTGTTGGCGACTGGGGGAGGCGCCGGGCTCGCGCGTACAGGCGAGTGATGCACTGCACGCGGCGCAGAGCGAGTGGCATCTCCCCAGCATCGACCAACAGGCTCTCAATGGGGGAAGTGCGGAAGGCACCGGTCGCAAGGCGAAGGCCGGTGTGGTGGATCGAATCCACCTTCCGCAATAAACGCTCGGCTGCGGATGCATAAAACTCGCATCCGTAGTCGAGCTTCGAGCGAACAAAGGATCGATAAAAAAGTAAGGCGGTAGCCCTATCAGCGCCCCAAGCGCTGAACGTCACGGAACGGAGAATGTCCATGGCGCGGGTACAAGAGACCCTAAGGCTGCGAATGTGAGCCTCCCAGGTGAGGCGTCGGTCGAATACAAGACCAAGGAAACGGTGCGACTCAACCACATCCAGGCGCACCCCATTAAGAAACAAATCTGGGTCGGGGTGAAGCCGTGGATGGCGGCAGAAGTGCACCACCTTAGTCTTGGCCAAAGAAAACCGAAACCTGTGCGCTTCGGCATAGCGAGAGACGCGGTTCAATGCCTGTTGGAGTCGGCGCTCCAGAGTTGGCATCTGGGCCGCGCCAAAAGAGATCGAAAGGTCGTCCACGTAGAGCGTAGCGAGAACATCTTCCGGCAGCACCGAGGTGATGCCGTTGATGCTCAGGGCAAAGAGTGTGACACTGAGGACACTTCCCTGCGGGACACCCTCTTCCTGCTCCTTTGGGCCGGAGAGGGCTCCCCCCACCCGTACGCGGAATCGACGATCTCGCAAAAATTCAGATATAAACATTGGGAGGCGTCCCCTCGCCCCCATCGTGTGGAGAGTCTCCATGATACCGTATCGCCATGCGGTATCATAGGCTTTCTCCAGATCAAAAAACACCGTGGCGTAGTGCTGTCTACGAAGGAAAGCCTCGCAGACGGCATTTTCCAGTCGGAGCAGAGCATCCGACGTGGAGTGGAACTTACGGAAGCCGCACTGTGCAGAAGACAGATGGCCTCCGCTGTCCAGGAAATAGGCTAATCTAACATTTACCAATTTCTCCATCAACTTGCACACGCAAGAGGTTAGAGAGATTGGGCGGAAACCGGTCGGAGTAGAGTGATCTCTCCCCGGCTTGCGAAAGGCGAGCACAGTAGCGATTCGCCAGGAGTCTGGGAGGAGACCTTCCACCCAGATCCTGTTTTACAAATCTAATAGAAAGGCCATGCCTCGCTCACCCAGGTGTCGAAGCATGGCGTACGGGACATCGTCCGGACCATGGGCGGTGTCCGCGCACGAAGCGAGAGCGGAACGCAACTCACTCACAGTAAACTTGTCGTTGAAGGGTTCTCCGCCTCTGGAGGTAAAGTCCAGCCGGCGGCCTTCCGCGACATCACGACGTGCATTGAATGCTGGCGGAGCAGCATCACGGCTAGAGAATGCGGAAAAAGCGGTCGCTAAGGATTCCGCCACGGACGCGGGGTCCGAGATTGCGGTCCCATTCTCCTGGAGAACGGGAGGGGGGTCCTGCGAGAACTTGCCCCGAATCCTTTTGACTCGCTTCCACACCTCAGCTAAAGGGGTCTTCCCGTTAAGTGAAGACACGTATGCCCGCCAAGAAGAGCGGCGGGCGTGCTTCGAAATATACCGGAACCTAGCCCTAGCCCGACGAAATTCAGCGACGGTGAAATCGTTCGGGCGGCGCTTATAGCGCATGTAGGCATAACGCTTCTGTTTGAGGGCCGTCTCACACTCGGCCGACCACCATGGGAGTGGTCGGCGTGCAAAACGGCCAGACGTCCTAGGAATAGTAGTCAGGCCCACGGCGATGAGGTTGCCGGAGAAGAACTCGACGGCCTCATCTACCGACCTAAACTCCTTGACTGAGATAGAGAATTCAGTCATTTCCTGAAATGCAGGCCACCGCGCCCGCGCCAAGCACCACCGAGGTGGTCTCTCAGGCGGCAGTTGCCCTGAAAATGATATTTGAATGGGAAAGTGATCACTACCATGGAGGTCATCGACCACCCCCCAATCAAAATCAGGCTGTGCATCCGAAGAGCACAAAGATAGGTCAAGGCAAGAAAATGAAGCGGTTCTCGGACAGTGATGCGTAAACTCATCCACGTTTAGGACACCCATCTCAAGCTCTTCGATCAGATCGGCAAGGACTTGTCCCCTGGGATTTATGGTGTAATCTCCCCAGAGAGGATGCCTGCCGTTCAGATCTCCAAGCAAGAGATAGGGCCTCGGCAACCGTGCCACGACGCGGAGGAAGTCCCCCGCGTCGAAGTCAGCTGACGGTGGAATGTACGCAGAAATGATAGTATACCTCCTATCCAGGTGCAGCTGCACAGCCACTGCCTGAAAGGAGGTATCTAAAGAGAAAGGAAGAACGGAGACATCATGCCGGGTGTAAACCGCGCATCCCCCAGCCCGGCCGTCCCGCGGTGGTTGGGTCGCAAGACCCTTATACCCCGGGAGGGCAGGCAGGGGGCACGCGCCTAGCATGGTCTCCTGCAAAAAAATAGCTAACGGGGAACGGGATGAGGCGAGCCTCCGCAGCTCCTCCCAGTTGGCCCGGAGTCCACGGCAATTCCATTGAAGGAATATGCCCTCCAGGCCTAGCTCGGAGGAGACGCGGGGGCCCTCCTCGAATTGAAGACCCTCACGGGAATGGCCGTACGCTTCCCGGGGGCAGAACCCCGGGCGCTGTTGGCCGGACAAAGCGCTGTCGCTTTCGAGGACTTATTGGGGGAGGTTGGGCTCGCCATGCGAGTCTTTTCCTCCCTCCGCCTCGAAACTTTAGGCGGGCGTTGCGGCTTCGGAGGCGGGGGGCCCTCTTTTCGAGGAACCACCGTCTCCGAGCCACTCGCTCCACCTCGGGGCGTGGGCAAAGGGGCCGAAGCTCCTTTGTTGCTGTCCTCCTTTCGGGGAACAGCTTTAGGAACCCCGGAAGATGGCCTAGCGACCATCTTCAGGGGTGTTGCCTCCTGTGAGTCTAACGACTCGGTGGAGGCGCGTGGCCGTTTCGCTTTACGCGAAACGGTCACGCTGGGGGAAGAGGGGGGAGCCCTGGTTTTAGCCGGGGCAGGGTATGAACCCTTTTTGCCGCCAGCTTTACCAGGGGAGCGCCCAGGTTGGGTAGAGCCCACAGAAGGGCTCCGAATGGGCGCGGAAACAACCGTGCTCGTTGGCCTGGATGGGCCAGGAGCAGAGGGTGCCTTTCTAACTATTAAGGCATATGACGTCCCAGGCAGAGCCGGGCGCGCCAGGACCAAGTCCTTTGCCTCGCGGAATGAGAGTCGATCCTGGGCCTGAACGGCCAGGATTTCTTTCTCAAGGAGATATGCACCACATTGCTTCGAAGAAGCAGGGTGCGGCTCTCCGCAATTGACACACTTGGCCACACACGATTTGGACTTATCGTGTGCGACCTTGGAGCAATTTACACAGACTTCGGGTGACCCCGATTTTGCACGTCTACATGATCGATTCGTATGGCCGAAGCGGTGGCAGTAATAGCACCGCCGCGGCAGTGGCACGAATGCCTTCACGCGGTAGCGGTACCAACCGGCACGCACCGACTCAGGGAGCTTGTCACAGTCGAACGTGACGAAGAGTGTAGGGGTGGGTCTCGAGGCCCCTCCCTGTTTTCTCATCACACGTTCGACCTTGACCGCCCCATGGTCGGCCAGCTCTAGGGTGATGTCCTCAATGGAGTAGTCAACGAGTTCCCTCGCATAAACTACTCCTTTCACAAAGTTCATGGTAGAGTGCGGCGTCACACTCACCGGGGTGCCATGAAGTGTCCGAAGAGCACTTATCTTGGCCGCCTCGGCGGGATTCGCCGCATTCGCCAGAAGGCTCCCGTCCGAGAAACGGGTTACCTTCGGCTCTCTACCAATTGCACTAGCTAATCCTCTCCTCTGATGGATCATGTTGCCCTTGGACAACATGGTGCCATCAGTGGAGCGAATAACGAGGAAGCGTTTGAAGCCAGCGGGCTCGAAAACGCCAGGTAACCTCTGAATCAGGGGCCCCGATGTCATCGAGGCTCCGCCCTGTGCATTCTTGGTCTTAGTCGTAGTCATGGGCTCCGCACACGAGGGGGTAGAGGGGCCGGATGTGCCGATCTTGGCTTGGTCGCCTACCAAAGTGGCAGCAGACCCATCCGTCCCCGCAGCCCCCGCGGATGGAGAGGAGCCCCGAGTCTTCTTCGTCTTTTGAGTCTTTTTAGTCTTTTTCTTTTTAGGAGAGGAGGGCGGGGAATGAACCCGCTTTCACCTCCGCCGGCAGAAGTCCCCAGGCCAGATGGACCAGCCTCAGCCAGGTCCCTCTCCGAAATGGAGAAGGTCCTGGTTGTCGTAGGGGCACCTGTCGGAGGAGATCCCTCCCCTCCTTCTACTGCCTCGGAGCCCTCAGCCATTTGAGGAGGACCTTGCATAGGGGCGGATTCGGGTTCGGTGCTTGGCGCCGAGCCCGAATTCCCCCCCATGGAAGGCCCTACCGTCTGGGGCTGGGTCTCCTCAAGGACCATGTCTATCACAGGAGGGGCCTCCAGTTGGCCATCCCCTCCCAGGACATCGCAGGTCCCCTTGGCAGTATTGTCACTAGTCAGGTGGTGTGGGGAGGCACAGGCCTTGACCCCAGCAAGGTTCAAAATTCTTGCCAGCAGGTCTTTTGAGGGAAGCGACCGAAGGGGCCTGGCTTCCCTCTCCCCCCTAAGGGGGTTTGCCCTACCGAGCCGCTTGCACGAGGGGCGGTCGGCAATGGGCTGCCTGCTGGCTTTCTTGGCAGTCCCCTTAGAAAGCAAAGGAGGGACTGCCGCTGGAGATAGGGAGGTGCCCGAAAGCACCTCCAGAGAAGGGGGTGAGGGGGAGTCCCCTACACCCGTAGGCGTAGGAGAGGAGTAAGCCTCCTCTCCGGTTAAAGAATTATGGAGGGTCCCTTGCGCAAGCACAAGGGGGGGGACCTCCATTTTCTCGGTGGAGCTGCCCGAGGGCGGCTCCGTAGATGTTTTTGGGGAAGTTGGGGGTTGGGGTTTTTGTTTTTTTTCATCCCTCGGCATGGTGACCCTCTTTTGATTACGGGACGCAATAGCTCATCACCTCTCGCAGTTGCCCGCACTGCGAGAGGTGCTTACAAGCCCGGCAGAGCCAGGCGCCGCCATTCGGGACCACCCCTCCCGCCTGGTGGCCTGGCAGTCCTTCGGCATGGCGGCTCCACCTTGGACACGGCGTAAAAAATATAGGTTGTGAAGAGGAGAGGAAAAGGGATGTGAGGAAGATGTGGGTGGGGATGAAGCAGGTTGTTAAAAAAAACCCATCCCGAACCGGAGCTGAGGGGTTAGGGAACAATGTCCCCTCCCCCCCTCAGCCCCGATCCGGGGTGGTTGGCTTGAGAAGAAGGTCAGCATTCTACCCTGTGAAATTAGAGGCTGACCAGAGAAAGTTGTGGGAGAGGTTGTATGAAAAGCGACGAGGTAGGGGAGAAATCGGGCTATCTGAAGGAAGGAAGAGAGGCTAAGCTGGGGCCGGACGGAGCGCTGGATCCCGTCAGCACGGCGGCCAGGATGGCAAATCGCCGCGCCCCTTACGGGGAGACCGGAGCTCAGGGGTTAGGGGACATTGTCCCCTCCCCCCTCAGCCCCGATCCGGGACGATTGGCTGAGAAGAAGGTCAGCTTCTACCCTGTGAAATTAGAGGCTGACCAGAGAAAGTTGTGGGAGAGGTTGTATGAAAAGCGACGAGGTAGGATAGGAATACAGGCTATCTGAAGGAAGGAAGAGAGGCTAAGCTGGGGCCGGACGGGGCGCTGGATCCCGTCAGCACGGCGGCCAGGATGGCAAATCGCCGCGCCCCTTACGGGGCTCAAATAGTCTATAAGTGTATGTATCAAAACCATCCCAAGTAGAAGGGTCAGGTAGTAGAGACTGTGGTACAGGGACAGGTAATGTGCAAGACGATCCCTCAATGGTATATTCCACGCGGTAGTGATACCAACTGGCACGCACCGACTCAGGGAGCTTGTCAAAGTCAAATGCGGTGAAAAGTGTAGGCGTGAGTCTTGAGGCCCCTCCCTGTTTTCATATCACACGTTCGACCTTGACAGCCCCATGGTCAATTAGCTATGGTGATGTCATCCAAGTAGTCCATGAGTTCCCTCGCATAAACTACTCCTTTCACGAAGTTCATGGTAGAGTGTGGCATAAAACACTAGCATGCTGAAGAGGCATATTCTGTTTGCAGCATTTTCTTGTCCTTTTCCTCATTGCCATTTAGTTGGGTGTACCTTGGGGGGGGAGAGTGTTTTGATCTAGTTTTCTGGGTACAGAAGTTGGGAATTGGTATTGCTGTGAAATGATTTCCTTCTAACTTATTCTGATCATGTTATCCAACTTTACTCTTTCTTTCAGTTGTTTTAGCTATATATTAAGCTCTTCTAGCACAGCTTGTCTTGCACAGTAATATTTTTATGTGCGTTTTTTGTAATGTGACTTAAATTATAACAATTTCTTTCCTGCACATTTGGATTAATACCTGTTTTGAGCACGGATGACTGCGGTGTCCATACATCACCCCTCCTGTCATTGCTTGGTATGTGAGCTTTGATGTCCTCCCTTGCTTGACTGCCTCCATTCTGCACTCCCTGGTTCACGCCTACCGCACTTCCTCGACACCAGTGCCCCAGTAAGGAACGGTCAGTGTGGGAACAGTCTAAGAACAATACCTAGAGGCTATTGTCTGAATTTTGGCCTCACTTGTAGCTCGGTGACATACTCCCTGGGTTCCTACTCTCGAGGTCACCTGTGGTAATCATAACTCCCCGTTGAAGGGATTCTCTCTCTCCATTTTTTTATTTTTTTTTTATTTAAGGGGCTATCTGGCGACTGCCGACTTAGGCATAAGTCGCCATAAAAAAACAGCCTAGTTCTAGGCTACTTTAAAAAATTAAACCGAAAACAATAAAAAGAAATAACAATAACAATAACAAAGCAATAACAAAAACAATTACAAAAACAACAACAACAATTAAATCGGGTTAAATAAAAGGGAGAAGGCCAGCCTCCCCCAAAAGGTCAATAAGTCCACCAGTCAAAGTACACGCACTCGTCCCGAGCACAAGGGACAGGCGGTAGCGACCCCGCCCATCCCGGTACCGGGACAGGTGTCGTGCGCGAAGATCACCCAGAATGGGACATTCGACAAGAATGTGCCGAACAGTCTGGGGGACGACGCAGTCGTTGCAATAGGGCGCAGGCGAGCGCTCCATCAGATAGCGATGCGTCACACGAGTGTGCCCGATTCGGAGACGACAGAAAGCAACCTGAAGCCGCCGCGGCATTGGGGGATAGGTCCATGGGAACAGTCGCGGCGCAATGGCACGCAACTTTAAGTTCCCCTCGACCGTCTCCCATCTTCTTTGCCAAGCAGTCCGAAGAGCTGCCCGTATTCCTGCCATGTAGTCAGTGTGAGGAAGAGCGAAACGCTGGTCCGGTCGCAGAGTCCTCGCGGACTCTTTGGCGCCCTCATTCCCCGCAATTCCTACATGTCCAGGAACCCAGCAGAAGATAAGCTCGACATCTGCCCGGCTCGCCAAAACCGTGGCGTCACGGATATCGCGAACCAGGGGATGCGGAGATTCCAATGCCCCGAGAGCACTCAGGGCGCTTTGTGAGTCGCTATAGATCACAATCCGGTCTCCGAACCGGGCACGTCGCGTAATCTCCCGTACCGAGTGGTGTATTGCCACCAGCTCGGCCGTGAAGACAGACGCAGCGCCTGGTAGAGCCCCGCTGACTTCAAACAGAGGGGATACGGCGTGGAAGCCGACCCCCTCTTGGGACTTGGAGCCATCCGTATACACTGGCACGGTACCAGCGTGACACGATGTGTGCTCCAAAAAGGTCGAACGCAATACTCCCGGCGCAGTACAAGCTTTGGGAGCAGAGGCGTGGCGACAAATAGCCAAATGTGGTACCCTCCAGGGTGGCGTCCTGGGCAGAACCAGGGGCGCCACCGGCCCGAGAGCTATATCTACCTCTCGAAGGAGTTTCCTGGCCCTAAACCCAAAGGGCTTAGGGTATGACTGGCGTCTCTCGGCGGCATAGGCACCATCGAGATCAGCTGCGGATGCAGTGAGAGCTGTTGGCGACTGAGGGAGGCGCCGGGCTCGCGCGTACAGGCGAGTGATGCACTGCACGCGGCGCAGAGCGAGTGGCATCTCCCCAGCATCGACCAACAGGCTCTCAATGGGGGAAGTGCGGAAGGCACCGGTCGCAAGGCGAAGGCCGGTGTGGTGGATTGAATGCACCTTCCGCAATAAACGATCGGCTGCGGATGCATAAAACTCGCATCCGTAGTCGAGCTTCGAGCGAACAAAGGATCGATAAAAAAGTAAGGCGGTAGCCCTATCAGCGCCCCAAGCGCTGAACGTCACGGAACGGAGAATGTCCATGGCGCGGGTACAAGAGACCCTAAGGCTGCGAATATGAGCCTCCCAGGTGAGGCGTCGGTCGAATACAAGACCAAGGAAACGGTGCGACTCAACCACATCCAGGCGCACCCCATTAAGAAACAAATCTGGGTCGGGGTGAAGCCGTGGATGGCGGCAGAAGTGCACCACCTTAGTCTTGGCCAAAGAAAACCGAAACCTGTGCGCTTCGGCATAGCGAGAGACGCGGTTCAATGCCTGTTGGAGTCGACGCTCCAGAGTTGGCATCTGGGCCGCGCCAAAAGAGATCGAAAGATCGTCCACGTAGAGCGTAGCGAGAACATCTTCCGGCAGCACCGAGGTGATGCCGTTGATGCTCAGGGCAAAGAGTGTGACACTGAGGACACTTCCCTGCGGGACACCCTCTTCCTGCTCCTTTGGGGCAGAGAGGGCTCCCCCCACCCGTACGCGGAATCGACGATCTCGCAAAAATTCAGATATAAACATTGGGAGGCGTCCCCTCGCCCCCATCGTGTGGAGAGTCTCCATGATACCGTATCGCCATGCGGTATCATAGGCCTTCTCCAGATCAAAAAACACCGTGGCGTAGTGCTGTCTACGAAGGAAAGCCTCGCAGACGGCATTTTCCAGTCGGAGCAGAGCATCCGACGTGGAGTGAAACTTACGGAAGCCGCACTGTGCAGAAGACAGATGGCCTCCGCTGTCCAGGAAATAGGCTAATCTAACATTTACCAATTTCTCCATCAACTTGCACACGCAAGAGGTTAGAGAGATTGGGCGGAAACCGGTCGGAGTAGAGTGATCTCTCCCCGGCTTGCGAAAGGCAAGCACAGTAGCGATTCGCCAGGAGTCTGGGAGAAGACCTTCCACCCAGATCCTGTTGAACATATCTAACAGAAAGGCCATGCCTCGCTCACCCAGGTGTCGAAGCATGGCGTACGGGACATCGGCCGGACCATGGGCGGTGTCCGCGCACGAAGCGAGAGCGGAACGCAACTCACTCACATTAAACTTGTCGTTGAAGGGTTCTCCGCCTCTGGAGGTAAAGTCCAGCCGGCGGCCTTCCGCGACATCAGTCCAGCCGGCGGCCTTCCGCGACATCACGACGTGAATGAATGCTGGCGGAGCAGCATCACGGCTAGAGAATGCGGAAAAAGCGGTCGCTAAGGATTCCGCCACGGACGCGGGGTCCGAGATTGCGGTCCCATTCTCCTGGAGAACAGGAGGGGGGTCCTGCGAGAACTTGCCCCGAATCCTTTTGACTCGCTTCCACACCTCAGCTAAAGGGGTCTTCCCGTTAAGTGAAGACACGTATGCCCGCCAAGAAGAGCGGCGGGCGTGCTTCGAAACAAACCGGAACCTAGCCCTAGCCCGACGAAATTCAGCGACAGTGAAATCGTTCGGGCGGCGCTTATAGCGCATGTAGGCATAACGCTTCTGTTTGAGGGCCGTCTCACACTAGGCCGACCACCATGGGAGTGGTCGGTGTGCAAAACGGCCAGACGTCCTAGGAATAGTAGTCAGGCCCACGGCGATGAGGTTGCCGGAGAAGAAATCAACGGCCTCATCCACCGACCTAAACTCCTCGACTGAGATAGAGAATTCAGTCATTTCCTGAAATGCAGGCCACCGCGCCCGCGCCAAGCACCACCGAGGTGGTCTCTCAGGCGGCAGTTGCCCTGAATAATGATATTTGAATGGGAAAGTGATCACTACCATGGAGGTCATCGACCACCCCCCAATCAAAATCAGGCTGTGCATCCGAAGAGCACAAAGATAGGTCAAGGCAAGAAAATGAAGCGGTTCTCGGACAGTGATGCGTAAACTCATCCACGTTTAGGACACCCATCTCAAGCTCTTCGATCAGATTGGCAAGGACTTGTCCCCTGGGATTTATGGAGTAATCTCCCCAGAGAGGATGCCTGCCGTTCAGATCTCAAAGTAAGAGATAGGGCCTCGGCAACCGTGCCACGACGCGGCGGAAGTCCGCCGCGTCGAAGTCAGCTGACGGTGCAATGTACGCAGAAATGATAGTATACCTCCTATCCAGGTGCAGCTGCACAGCCACTGCCTGAAAGGAGGTATCTAAAGAGAAAGGAAGAACGGAGACATCATGCCGGGTGTAAACCGCGCATCCCCCAGCCCGGCCATCCCGCGGTGGTGGGGTTGCAAGACCCTTATACCCCGGGAGGGCAGGCAGCGGGCACGCGCCTAGCATGGTCTCCTGCAAAAAAATAGCTAACGGGGAACGGGACGAGACGAGCCTCCGCAACTCCTCCCAGTTGGCCCGGAGTCCATGGCAATTCCATTGAAGGAATATGCCCTCCAGGCCTAGCTCGGAGGAGACGCGGGGGCCCTCCTCGAAATGAAGACACTCACGGGAATGGCCGTAAGCTTCCCGGGAGCAGAACCCCGGGCGCTGTTGGCCGGACAAAGCGCTGTCGCCTTCGAGGACTTATTGGGGGAGGTTGGGCTCGCCGCCCGAGGGCGGCTCCGTTGATTTTCTTGGGGAAGTTGGGGGTTGGGTTTTTTTTTTTTTTTGTCATACATGGGCATGGTGACCCTCTTTTTAATACGGGACGCAATAGCTCATCACCTCTCGCAGTTGCCCGCACTGTGAGAGGTGCTTACAAGCCCGGCAGAGCCAGGCGCCGCCATTCGGGACCACCCCTCCCGCCTAGTGGCCTGGCAGTCCTTCGGCATGGTGGCTCCACCTTGAACACGGCGTAAAAAATATAGGTTGTGAAGAGGAGAGGAAAAGGGATGTGAGGAAGGTATGGGTGGGGATGAAGCAGGTTGTTAAAAAAAAAACATCCCGAACCGGAGTTGAGGGGTTAGGGAACAATGTCCCCTCCCCCCCAGCCCCGATCCGGGGTGGTTGGCTTGAGAAGAAGGTCAGCAATCTACCCTGTGAAATTAGAGGCTGACCAGAGAAAGTTGTGGGAGAAGTTGTATGAAAAGCGACGAGGTAGGGGAGAAATCGGGCTATCTGAAGGAAGGAAGAGAGGCTAAGCTGGGGCCGGACGGAGCGCTGGATCCCGTCAGCACGGCGGCCAGGATGGCAAATCACCACGCCCCTTACGGGGTCTCTCTCTCCATCCACTCCCTGGAGACCTTCCCGCTAAATCGAGGCTACATTAGTCGTTTGTGACTCGGGCCTCCCGACTTGTGATGAGTATATGTTTATTTGTATTTCACTGCCATGTCCAAACTTTTCCCTGTCCTGTCCCCAGTTTGCACCTCACCCAATTTTATATTTTATTATTCCCTTGTTAAATTGTATGTATATATATATATATATATATATATATATATATATATATATATATAGATGAGGATTGCTTCTAGAAAGCTTAAATTTAATGTTCAACAGAAATCCCAAGGCGAGGAAAATGGCTGGTATCATCCTTTTTATTTACCGGCGACGTTTCGACCACAATACGGTCATCTTCTTAGGCCTAAAATATAAATAAACGAAACAAAATATTTTGCACTGTTAAGAGAGCACACTGCTAAATTTACATCTAGAACTTTAATAGCTACTATTAGCTTTGAATTGCAAATTTAGAGTTAAAGGGAATATTTCGAGATGGGGCTCAAATTTACTGGAGCAAGTAACACGCTCGTTTGGCAAGGTTTGTGATTTTGTATAATAGGTTTTGCCAATTTTTTCCTTCAATTATTCGTTTAAAATTCATTTTAAAACAGTTTTATATAATCATTAGATTCATAATTTAAATCTTCCTTACCTTAATAGATTTTAGCAATTATATACTCGCTAACTAATTTAAATATTGAAAATCCTTCCCTAGTCTCTCTATTGTAAATTTGAGCCCCATCTCAAAATATTCCCTTTAACTCTAAATTTGCAATTCAAAGCTAATAGTAGCTATTAAAGTTCTAGATGTAAATTTAGCAGTGTGCTCTCTTAACAGTGCAAAATATTTTGTTTCGTTTATTTATATTTTAGGCCTAAGAAGATGACCGTATTGTGGTCGAAACGTCGCCGGTAAATAAAAATAAAAAGGATGATACCAGCCATTTTCTTCGCCTTGGGATTTCTGTTGAACATTATATATATATATATATATATATATATATATATATATATATATATATATATATATATATATATATATATATATATATATATATATATATATATATATATATTTATATATATATATATATATTGGATTCTCAGAAGTAAAGTTTATTTTGTTTAACTAAGTTTTGATACCCCTGAACCACTAAGATAGTATATTGTTACGGCCAACTTTAATTGCACTCTGTTCATGTATATAAATTCCCATGCACATGACAGCTAATCCATGCACATAGGGTCACCAAATGTTAGTGACCTCAAAATGCCCAAAGTCAAATCTCCTAAACCATTGGTTGGATTGACCTTAAAATTTTAGAAATGGGTTTAGGGCCCCAAAACTTCCTATAAACCAAATTTCAGTAAAATCTGAGAGATGAGTGTGTTAGGCACTGGTAGATGAATTGCCATTTTAAAATGCAACACTTAGGACTGGTTTCTACTCTTAATTTTCTTAGAAACCATGGTTTCTGGATTCCTAAAGCAAGATTGTAAATTTTTTGTTTTAAATCTGGATAATATCAAAAAATATATATGAATGCTGGTGCATTTGTTTATCCAAGTATACAGATTTGTGTAAACATCAAATGAATTTTGTCCAGCCTTTTATAAATACTGATGTAGATTATACTGGACATTTGTGGGTAAAAATGTTAAAGTATACATATAACTTATATTTATTTGTTTCATTATATGAGCAATACATCTCAAATTGCTTCCTGATATGTCTACCAAAAAAATTATACTTGCATTTCAAAGATTTTGTAATATGTATATAATACCTGACTATATCTAGTGACAATGCTAACTATTTCAGCAATGCTGCAAAATATTAGCTGAAGCTTTGGAATCCTGTGTTTAAAGATGAACTTAACAAGTGTAAAGAGTTGTATGCATAAAGTGATAGGACAATCTAAATTGACTTATTCAGAGCTTCTAAAAATCTTATCAAATATCCAAAATGCTATAAATAGTAACCTCTTACTTATTAAACTTAAGATTCAGACTTGGAAGCAATCACCGCAAATTCTTTCTTAAAATTAAGTTTAAATCCTTTTTTAATGGGCAAACAGCATATCATTGTTTGAGTCATTTAGATCCTCTTGAATTATCAATTAATAAAGATAACAAAAGGTGCGAAAATTCTTTGGAGCAACATTCTGACTCTCTAATGAAGCTGAAATTTAAACTTTCTTTCCCGAACAATGATATGCTTGAAACTAAAAACATACCTAAATTATCTACAAAAAAGGCTGCAGCAAAATTTAAACCATTTATGAAAGACAATTTAGTATTTATAAATTTATTAATGTAAAACCTTTTATTCTTGCGCCCTTAACTTTCCTTTAATTTAATGTTTTATTATATTTACTTTTACTTTATCTTTAATGCATTGATTATCTGATTTTATTCTAATAGTAACTTCTTATTAACCATTAAAGGTTTCTGCATTAATTATTAAAAAATAAGTATTAAATTTAAAATAATAATATTTGGTTTAATAATTATACTTTAATATGGATACTTGCCAGTAGAGATGGGACGATTAATTGGAATCGGAATTGGGAATCGTAAGAACCGTTAATTTTGGGGGGAATCAGCATCAGAATCACTAAAAATAATCCATTTTCCGATTGCAAAAAGATTCCTTCAAAATTTCAGTACAGAGAGCATTTCAATAGTGTTTATTTCCCATTAGTGACAATCAAGTTATGTATCAACTCATCTGTCCTATTATTCAGTGAAATTATAACATTAATAAGTTATTTACTAAGAGATTTAGATTAGTCAACAAAAATGCATCAGTATTTAATATCAATAAATATTGAAGATCTGACTGTATAAGATGGTATTTTATGTTTAATTGTTTATATGCATGAAATGAAGGCCTGCTCAGGACTCAGGCATCATTTAGAACAGCTGATGCAATTCTAAGATGTTAAAGCTTTGTTCAGCAGCGCTGCCAAAGTTGGCACATTCGTACAAATTTGGTACCTTTTCGCTGTGATACCATGATTCATACACATTTGGTACCTTTTAGCCACAAAGAAACACTTTTTTATACCATTTTACTACACAGCAGTTGTTAGTTGGGATACACCATATGGTATAAAATGTGTTCATATTTTATGTCATTTTCAGAACCTCACGAAACAGCAAATTTTCATTAATTATAGATAAAATTACTGATGTAAGTACAAAAAAAAACAGTTTGTTCTGTTGGCTAGATTTTATGATTATAGCACTCAAAAAATTATTGATAATTATATCATTCTTTTGGAAGCCCAAGATTGCTCTGCTAATGGAATTTTTCCCTCTATTGGAAAATTCGTTACCCTACATGATATTCCTTTTGAAAATTTGATAGGATTTGCCAGCGACAATGCTACTGTAATAATGGGACAGAAGGGAAGTGTGCAGGCTTTACTGAAGAACAAAGTTCCCTGGCTCTTCATTCAGGGTTGTATCTGTCACTGTATGCATCTCTGTGCATGAAAGGCTTGTTCAGAATTACCTTCATATTAGGAAGAACATGCTAGAAGCCTACATTCATTCCACTCTAATAGCCCCAAAAGATTGCAGGAATATGAAGAATTTCAGGCATTTACTCAAACAAATCCGCTTAAATTATTACATAAGTTGTACAAGGTGGCTATCAAAAGAATACTAGAACAGTGTCCAGCTCTAGTGTTATTGTTTACTTCTGCAGTTCTTAAAGATAACAACAATGTAGCTTCAAATGTGCTGAACTCATTAACAAATCCAATCACAGAGATGTACAGTAAACCCTAGATATAACAAACCTCAATATAACGAATTTCGGATATAACAAACCAAATTTCCTGGCTGAACTCCATCAGGTTTAACGAACCGAAGTTCATTAAATCTGATGTAGTCCACTTAACTTTATTAGTAATATTAGTAATTACATATGTATTACATATCCATGCAATACAGTCTTTATATACATATTTACATATACAGATTAACGAATGAACCATCGTTATTTCTATCACTTTTAACGACCATTGTATTTAACAAACCTTCGGCTTTAACAAATGACCCCCAGCTCCATATAGTTTGTTATATAGAGGGTTTACTGTATTATGCATTTTTAGCATATATTTTGCCAGATATTATTAAGTCGAACTTAGATTTCCAATCAAAAATCTATAGAATGCACAAACTGCCCAAATCTATTACATGTACTGTTAAGGGAATACTTGGCAATTTCTGTAAACAAATTATAAAAAAATAAAGAGCTACATGAAATTAACACCAATGATCCATTTGTGTATCTTACCATAAGTGAAATTTACAGAGGAACAAAAGTTGAAAGCATCTACATAAAGAAAGCTTCATCTATTAGTACAACTGAGTTGAAACAATTTCATGAGAAAACATAAATTTTTATGTGTGCATTGGAAAGGAATTTTTTCAGTGCTTCTTTGCACATGATTTCTTAGGTAATCTAAAGCTTCTAGAGGCATTAGACTCAGTATAAGTGATTGCAATGGTCCAAGTTCAATTGTTCCTCTGGCATGCAAATTTCCAAATCTTGTTCAGGAGAATCAGATTGAAGCTCCAAATAAAGAATGGAGAGAACTTATCTTCAAGATAACAATGACATAACTGAAGTTACTAAATCGGGAGATTATTGGTATAAAATTTCTAAAGAAAAATGTGGAGATGAAGCTCGTTATCCAGTCCTATCATGCTTTATGTTTCAGCTCCTCTCATTACAAGATTCTTCAGCTGCAGCCGAGAGAATATTTTCAGTCCTAAATAACATTAAGTCAGAAATAGGTCTAAGCTGCATACCCCCAAAATCAAAGCTCTGCTACATTCAAGTCTTCTTCGTGATGTAAACTGCACAACTTATACACCTGATCCAGAGCTTTGTGCTAAATTAAAGCAAGAACATTGGTATAAAGAAAACCTGTTGATGATACAACCTTCTAATTATAAAGTATGTACATTAAATATGTGTAAGCCACATTAAAATAAAGCCAAGTATATTATAAACAATAAATACACATTTCAGTTGATTTATAGGCAAAATATAATAAATTAGAAATTTAGTACTTATATATTGCTAAATCTGGTACTTTCATTAAAATACATTGGGCAAGCCTGGTTCAGTTGACTAACAGCCACAGTAGACCTAAGTTATGCTGCACGCACTTCCTACTCCCAGCCTATGTTAAAGGTTGAGTAACAATATCATAATAGCTGAATATTAATAGTATTTAATACATTAGTCATTATTAGTTGACATTATCAAATTTGTCTGATTTGAATTACAATTTCCACATAAACTGTGCATTATTCGCTATCAAAGATCTAAATTCACTTGGTTGTGACGACTGATGATATCAAACTTCCAGCCTTAGGCTCTATATCAGAAGATTAATTATTAGTAGATACTATGTAAACTCAGGAACAATGTTCATATTACATTTATTTGTTTATTATATTCTATTTAGTTTATGTAACAACTAACTTTATTAATTATTATTGAAGTATCAAGTAGTATTATTATTACACAGAAGGAATTATGAATCAATATTCCATTTTGTGAATGAATCGGCATCGTAACTTATAACTGGAATCGGACTCGGAATCACAAAAAATTTTGGAATCGTCCCATCTCTACTTGCCAGATTGAAATTTGAAATGCATTTCCCTGTTGGTGGTGTATTAGAATTTATTGTAAAAATTTGAATGTTAACAGCAAGAGGTTGGGTTGATAGTCCTGACTTTTTTTAAATGCAATATTTTGTCTATTTCCAAGATACATTTTTGAACTAACCCCTTTGCTATTGCTTAGCATGTGCGTACCTAAATATTTGCTCTTGCTATTAAATTATTGAATGCATCTCTTAACCTACTTTAAACTTAGATGGTCCTCTTAAGTCATTTGTAGTAAAATATTATTGTTTTTTTACTATTAATAAAATGAATTACTTAATATATTGCATAACTTTAGAGCAAAACCACTTTAGCCAATAACAGAAAACTATATGTTTGATCCCATAATTAAGGATCTTTGAAATCTATACAGATAAGTTTTGCTTGTATTCATTTAAAAATTACAATAAAACATTATCATCCCCCACCTGGAAACACAAACATTGTCACGATTCCCCCCCCCCTAAAAGAAATCCCACACACACACAAAGTTTTAACTAAAACCACCAGCCACACAATGCAGTCCTGGCCACAAAGGACATAAGCAAAGTCTAGGACACCATCCTCATACAAAAAATAATAGACACCAAATGATAGGAAATAGCAAACTTTCATTCCCGTAGACATGGCCAAGTCCTCCAACACAGGGCCCAATCCAAAAGGAAGAAGCTCCTCAATGGGGTTCTGCAATATGCCATCTTCTCCCCCACCTTCTTTAACATTTTCATGCATGACATACTCCATCTTTGTCTAAACATCTAGACAAAATATGGCCCATCCATTACATCCCAATCGACCTCTATAGACCCAGACATGACTTTCACAAAAACATTGGCTCAATTTCATATACAAACTCAATAGCATCAGAATTTTCTCAAACAACAACTTCAAAAAATAAAAAAAAACCTACTATATAGACAGTTCATCCACACCACCCTAAATTACACATCTCTCCCCAAAAGTACAAAACAGAGCCGTTGGTATTCACAAGTAGCTGCATTTAAATTGCATCTGTACAACAGGTTGATGCTGAAACAAGAATTCAACACATGAAAAAACACCTAAAGATAATACTTCTCCAGCAAGGTGATCTGCCACTCACACTTACATCCCTTCTCCATTCCTACTCCCACCCTTAGAACAAAAAGTAAAACAACACCCCTCACCCAACTATTATTGAACCTTCCCACACCATAAAATGCACACACACCTAAGGGATAATGATACTCCTTGCAAGGAGAAAAAGAATCCCATTCATTAAACATTTAAATCTCGTCCCTATTCCAAGACACCCAAAGCAAAATACAGCAATCTAATTCCATTCATAAATACAAATAAGTAGATATATACCCCCCCCCCTTTCACACAAATGAGTTACCCCAGCAAGTCTAGCTTCACCAGTTTCTTTATAGATCTCTCTCTCTTTACAAACTTTCTGCAGGATTTACACTCATGTATTCCCACCATACCCAACTTTTGTACACAGAAAAAATCTACAGATATGAAGCATACAGAATCAATGTGAGAACCCCCACAAATGGTCAGAGTTGATTAAGGTGGTTGGCCTATGGGATGGCCCCAAGCCAGAGGCAACTTAGGAAAATGATTTATCCCCTAATTCCTGATCAAGTGGTAGTCCATGTACAATTTATAACAAACTATTGTAAAAATAGTAAAATGTACAGTAACAAATTAGATACAAGTATATGGTCAAAATCTGAACTTTAGAAAAAACAAAAAGAAACTCAGGCACCATGCCAATACATACCTTGAACCCAATGATTTGCTTCACTTTTAACCAGTCAGACGCTTTGGTAGGAAGACAGGATGATTGCTTAATTTCAAGTTTTCCCGTCTTTGCAAAGATCTTAAATGAAGAATTAAATTTATATCAATCAACCATTGGAGCTTATTTCAAGATCAATGAGGGCATCTCATCTATACTAGTGAGGACAGACTTAGAAATAAAGTACTGATGGGAAAATTAAAAATATATTGAAGATTGCTAGCACAAAATAGTGTACAGAGGAGATAGGAGTACGCAAGATTGGGAGGTTGCATGATTATCCAGAACTTGCCAAACCTCAAAAACCTTCAAAATTCAAGAGGGCACACAATCCTCCAGATGCCAACTGCAGCTATGGTTGCCCATCAGATATCTGACATTACATGGCAGGGGTAATGTTACCTTTTTTTTTTTTACTTTATGCATCAATGCCACAGGGGGGCATGCTCGGCAGTCTGTAACAGCTGTCCATTAGTCTTTAGTTTTCCACACACAAGAACTCCCCAGGCAGGGGGACCCCTATCCAAGTTTAGTTACTTTTTTTTTACATACACTGGAAGAAGGTATAGTTATTTTTCCTACGCCCACATACATGCATTTTTAAACAAAATTTTTAAAGAGCCCAATGGGGGACTGCCACCAAGGGGACAAATTTAAGTTCCCCTCTACCATCTCCCATCTTCTTTGCCAGATAGCCCAGAGGGCTACCTTGATTCCTACCATGTAGTCAGTGTGAGAGAGCAAAACACTGGTCTGGTCACCTAGTCTTCAGAGTCTTTGGTGCTATTTTTGGCTTGCTCCTACATGTCCAAGAAATTCCCCTGGCTCATGGCAACCCTGCAGTCACAGATAGAGCAAACCAGGAAGTGTGAAAAGTCCAATACACTGAGAGCACTCAGGGTGCTTTGTGATTCACTAATGATCACAATCCAGTCTCCAAACTGGGCATGCTGTGTTATCTCCAGTAATGAATGGTATGAATATTGGAACCAGCACAGCCATGAAAAGAGATGCATCACCTTGTAGAGCCCGCTAAATTTAAAACAGTTTGGATAAGGCCTGAAGCCTATTGGGGGCACTGGAAGGGATCCTGAGTGACACAAGTCTGCACTAAAAAGACTAAATGCAATACTCCCTGTGCTGTGGAAGCTTTGAGAGCAGAGGCTACACTGAGCTCTGCAAGAAGTTTCTTAGCCCTAAATCCAAAGGGCTTAGAGTATGACTGGCGTTTCCCAGCGGTATAGGAAACGTTGAGATCTGCTGTGGATACAAGTAGGCTCTCAAATGGGTCTGGTTCTTATTGAAACACCCTGCAAGTGAAAGTGTGGCGAAAAAGGCAAAAGACAGTGATCGAGATGAACAAGATGAAGTTAAAAAAAAGAAAGGAAAAAAGCTTATAATTAAGAGATAAAGTGTAGCAAGTAAGTTAAGCAATAGAACACAAAATGAAAGACTTCCTTCAACCTCCTTCATTAACCTGCGCCAGCATCTCTGTCTGATCTTCAAGGTAATGTACGCTTAAGGGGATAACACATTTCTTCTTGCATAACTTTTCATGTTATTTCCTTCAAAATTTGCATTTTTTAGTTTTGTATATCATTTTATTGCAAATTTTATGCACTTTTTTATAGTATAATTATTTTTTTTTAGCAAAATGACTAGAACAGTGAAAATTAAGATAATGCAAAATTGTATATATTCGGGGAAAATATTTCTAAAGTTAATTTGTGAGAAAAAAAACTATATTGATTTTTATATCATTTTATTTCAAATTTTATACACTTATAAATAGTATATATATTTTGTTTTAGCAACATGAATAGAACATACTGAAAATTACGATAATGCAAAATTTGATACATTAAAGGAAATTTTCCATAGACATTTAAATTTAAAGTTGATTTGTGAACAAAACGCAAAACTATACCATGCGATTTTAAATATTTGCTTTGAAAAAATCAGCGCCTGAAAACTAGTATATATTTTTAGCATCATTTGAATATAGATTGAACTAAATTCCAGGGCATTCAGAACACCACTACTATTCACCTAACACCACTTTTCCAACTGAGAACAAAACCTATAGTTGACCTTGTCCCAAATATTTGCGCGAGAATACTTAATTTGTCATAATTCTATAGCCATTTTTATGATATCAGGTTTCAAGAGGTGTCTCTGAAAGTACCCTGTGTATCTCAAAAATATCAGCATAGGTTATTATAATTTTGGCAGGAATAAAAGGGCTTTTAATGAGATTTAATTTCATATATGATAATATAACATAGTAAAAAGATGAAAAAATGAAAGGTATACCCTTAATAAAAACATTTTCTTACATTCTCCTTTATTATTTTCTTATGCATTATTTGTTATATATATATATATATATATATATATATATATATATATATATATATATATATATATATATAATTTTTAGAGCTCATCTGGCGATGCCTACTTGGGCATTAGTTGCTGTATTAAAAACTGCCTAGTAGTAGACTACTCTAAAATAAGATTAAAAAAAATGAAAAAGACAACAAACCCGACACTAAAAATTTAAAAAAGCAACGAGCACGTTCCTGCGCCGGAGGGAAGGCTGACCTCACCCCGGCGCAGGAATATGCAACCAACTAAAATAACCAAGTAGTTAAATAAAGGGGAGAAGGGCGACCTCAGCCCAAAAGTCTATAAGTCCACCAGCAAATTGCACGAACTCGTCCCGAGTATAAGGGATAGGCGGCAGTGACCCCATCCATCCCGGTACTGGGACAGGTAACATGAGCAGAGATCGCCCAGAATGGGACATTCAAGAAGAATGTGCCAAACAGTCTGGAGAAAAACGCAGTCTTCACAGTAGGACACTGGTGAGCACTCCATCAAATGGCGGTGCGTCCTGCAAGTGTGTCCAATTTGGAGATAACAGAAAACAACTTGAAGCCTTCGTGGCATTGGGGGCTAAGTCCATGGCAACAGTAGCAGCGCAATGGCATGCAACTTAAAATTCCCTTCGACCATCTCCCATCTTCTTTGCCAAGCAGCCCGTATGTCTGCCATGTAGTAAGTGTGAGGAAAAGCGAAATGCTGGTCTGGTGGCCGCATCCACGAGGACTCTTTTGGCGCCCTCATTCCCTACAATTTCTACATGTCCAGGAACCCAGCAGAAGCTCATCTCGACATCCACCTGGCTTGCCAAAACCGTGAAGTCGCAGATATTGCAAACCAGGGGATGCGGAGATTCCAATGGCCCGAGAGCACTCAGGGCGCTTTGTGAGTCGCTATAGATCACAATCCGGTCTCCGAACTGGGCACGTCGCGTAATCTCCCGTACCGAGGGGTGAATTACCACGAGCACAGCCATAAAGATAGATGCAGCACCTGGCAGAGCCCCGCTGACTTCAAACAGAGGGGGATAAGGTGTGGAAGTCGACTGCCTCTGGGATTTGGAGCCATCCGTATACACTGGGATGATTCCAGCATGACACAAGGTGTGCTGCAAAAAGGTTTAACGCAATATTCCTGGCACTGTATAAGCTTTGGGAGCAGAAGCGTGGCGACAAATAGCCAAATTTGGTACCCTCTAAGGTGGCATCCTAGGCAGAACCAGGGTTTGACTGGCGCCTCTCGGCAGCATAGGCAGCGTCAATGCAGAGAAAGCTGTTGGCGACCAAGGGAGGTGCTGGGCTGGCACAAACAGCCGAATAATGTACTGTGCACAGCGTCGAGTGAGTGGCATCTCCCCAGCATCAACTAGTAGGATCTCAATGGGGGAAGTACAGAAGGCACCGGTCGACAGGCGAAGGCCGGTGTGGTGGATTGAGTCCACCTTCCGCAATACACGCTCAGCTGTGGATGCATAAAACTTGCATCCGTAGTCGAGTTTTGAACCACAAAGGATCAATAAAAAAGTAAGGCAGTAGCTCTATCAGCAGCCCAAGCACTGAATGTCACAGAATATCCATGGCACAGGTACAAAAGACCCTAAGGCTGCGAATATGAGCCTCCCATTCAGAAACAAGTTTGGGTCAGGGTGGAGCCGTGGATGATGGCAGAAGTGTAACACCTTGATCTTGGCCAAAGGAAAACCGAAACTTATGCACTTCAACATAGTGAGACGCAGTTCAATGCCTGTTAGAGTCAACGCTGCAGAGTTGGCATCTGGGCTGCGCCAAAAGAGATTGAAAGGTCGGCAATGTAGAGCATAGCGAGAACATCTTCCAGCAGCACCGAGGTGATGCCATTGATGCTGAGGACAGAGTGTGACACTGAGGACACTCCTGCACGACACCCTCTTCCTGCTCCATTGGGCCAGAGAGGGCTCCCCCTACCCCTAAGCGGAATCAACGATCTGGCAAAAATTCAGATATAAAGATTGGGAGGCGTCCCTTCGCCCCCATCGGGTGGACAGTCTCCATGTTACCATATTGCCATGCGGTATCATAGGCCTTTTCCAGATCAAAAACCACCATGGCGTAGAGCTGTATATGAAGGAAGTCCTTGCAGATGGCATTTTCCAGTTGGAGCAGAGCATCCGAAGTGGAGTGGAACTTGCGGAAGCCACACTGTGCAGTATACAAATGGCCTCTGCTGTCCAGAAAAAAGGCTAATCTAACATTTACCAATTTCTCCATCAGTTTGCACACGCAAGAGGTTAGAGAGATTGGGCAGAAACCAGCAGGATAGAGTGATTCTCTCCCCATTTTGCCAAAGGCGAGCACAGTAGCGATTTGCCAGGAATCTGGGAGGAGACCCTCCACCCAAATCGTGTTCAACAAATCTAACACAAAGGCCATGCCTCGCTCACCCAGGTGTCGAAGCATGGGTACATGACATCGTCTGGACCATGGGTGGTGTCTGCACATGAAGCAAGAGCGGAACGCAACTAACTCGCAGTAAACCTGTCATTGAAGGGTTCTCCACCTCTGGAGGTAAAGTCCAGCCGGCGGCCTTCCACGACATCACGACATGCATTGAATGCTGATGGAGCAGCATCCCGGCTAGAGAATGTGGAGAAAGCAGCCGCGAAGGATTCTGCCACAGACTCAGGGTCCGAGATTGCAGTCCCATTCTTCTCGAGAAGGGGAAGGGGGTCCTGCAAGAACTTGCCTCGAATCCTTTTGACTCGCTACCCATGCTTCGAAATATACCGGAACCTAGCCCTAGCCCGATGAAATTCAGCGACAGTGAAATCGTTCAGGTGGGACTTCTGCTTGAGGGCCGTCTCACACTCAGCTGACCACCACGGGAGTGGTCAGCATGCAAAATGGCCAACCTTCTAGGAATAGTAGCTAGGCCTGCGATGAGGTTGCCGGAAAAGAACACAATGGCCTCATCTACCGACCTAAACTCCTTGACTGAGATAGAGAATTCAGTCATTTCCTGAAATGCAGACCACTGCGCCAACACTAAGCACCACCGGGGCGGGCTCTCGGGTGGCAGCAGCCCAGAAAATTATATTTGAATGGGAAAGTGATCACTACCATGGAGGTCATCAACCACTCTCCAATCAAAATCGGGCTCATCCACATCAGGACACCCATCTCAAGCTCGTTAATCAGGTCTGCAAGGACTTAACCCCGATGATTGATATAGTAGTCTCTCTAGGGGGTGTCTACCATTTAGATCTCCGACCAAGGAAAAGGGCCTCAGTAATGGTGCCACGAGGCGGTGGATCTCCCCCACGTCGAAGTCGGCTGATGGTGCAATGTACGCGGAAATAACAGTATACCTCCTACCAAGATGCAGATGCACAGCTACTGGCTGAAAGGAGGTATTTAAAGCGAAGAGAAGAACAGAGACATCATGCCGGGTGTAAATCGAACATCCTCCCACCCGGCCCCCATCCCATGGTGGTGGAGTTGCAAAACCCTTATACCCCAGGAGGGTGGCCAGGGGACATGCGCCCAGCAAGGTCTTCTGCAAAAAAAGATAGCTAATGGAGAATGGGATGAGACGAGCCTCCGCAGCACCTCCCAGTTAGCCCGGAGTCAGCGGCAATTCCATTGAAGGAATATTCCCTCTAGGTTTAGCTCGGAGATGCGGGGGCCCTCTTAGAAGATAAGACCCTCACAGGAATGGCCGTACGCTTCCCGGAGGCAGAACCTTGGGCGCTATTAGCTGGATATTGCGCTGAAGGCGCATCGCCTTCGCGGACTTATTCGGGGAAGGTTGGGCTTGCCATGCAAGTCTTTTTACCCCTCCAGCTGGAAACCTTGCATAGGGGTGGACTTGAGTTTGGTGCTTGGCACCAAGCCCGGATTTGCTCCCATCTGAGGCTGGGTTGCCTCAAGGACCATTTCTATCTCAGGAAGGATGGGAGGGCTCCAGTTCCCACCCCCCAGGACATCACAGGTCCTATTGGCAGATGTGTCGCGAGTTGAGTCTGGGGAGGCACAAGCGTTGCCCCCCGCGCTAGGTTTAATATTCTAGCCAGCAAGTCTTTTGAGGGAAGCGACAGATGGGGCCTGGCTTCCTTCTCCCTCCTAAGGGGGTTTGCCTTACTGAGCCGCTTCAATAGGGAGCAGTCGGCTACGGGCTGCCTGCTGGCTTTCTTGTCAGTCCCATTGGAAAGTTAACAGGGGACTGATGCTGGAAAGAGGTAGGTGCCTTCAGGCACCACCAGACAAGCGAGTGAGGGGGAGTCCCCTACACCCGTAGGCAAAGGAGAGGAGTAAGCCTCCTCTCCGGTTAGAGAGATTTGGAGGGTCCCCTGCAAGAGCACAGGAAGGGACTCCATTTTTTCTGTGAAGCTGCCTGAGGGTGGCTCCAACGGTGGACAAGGGGAAATTGAGGGAAGATTTTAGTTTTCTTATCATTGGGCACGGTGATCTTAATTTTCTTACGGGATGCAGATGCTCATCACCCCTCGCAGTAGCCCACTCTACAAGGGGTGCATACAGGGCTGGCAGAGCCAGGTGTCGCCATTAGAAGCCACCTCTTCCGCTTGGTGAGTAAGGTATGGGTGGGGATGAAGCAGGTTTTTAAAAACCCACCAACCCAAACCAGAGCTCAGGGGTTACGGAACATTGTTCCCTCCCCCCTCAGTCCCGATCTGGGATAGTTGGCTGAGAAGGTCAGCATCTACCCTGTGAAAATAAAGGCCGACCAGAGAAAGTTGTGGGAGAGGTTTTTTTTTTTTTTTAAGAGCTCATCTGGGGACTGCCTACTTGGGCATTAGTCGCTGTATTAAAACTGGCCTAGTTCTTGGCTACTTTAAAATAAAATTAAAGAGACTAAAGAAAACACCCAAAAAAGGGGGAAAGGAAGCAAGCTGGTGCGTCAGGGGAAGGTCCCCCCAGGTGCAGGAGCGTGCAACCTAAAGGAAAAAAAACAAATGCAAAGAACAAAACAAAAGAAAAAAACAAACCGTGCTTAAATAATAGGAAGAAAGCCGGCCTCCCCCAAAAAGTCAACAAGTCCACGGGTCAAAGCCTCGCAGACGGCATTTTCCAGTCGGAGCAGAGCATCTGATGTGGAGTGGAACGTGCGGAAGCCGCACTGTGCAGAAGACAGATGGCCTCCGCTGTCCAGGGAAAAGGCTAATCTAACATTTACCAATTTCTCCATCAACTTGCACACGCAAGAGGTTAGAGAGATTGGGCGGAAACCGGTCGGAGTAGAGTGATCTCTCCCCGGTTTGCGAAAGGCGAGCAAAGTAGCGATTCGCCAGGAGTCTGGGAGAAGACCTTCCACCCAGATCCTGTTGAACAAATCTAACAGAAAGGCCATGCCTCGCTCACCTAGGTGTCGAAGCATGGAGTACGGGACATCGTCCGGACCATGGGCGGTGTCCGCGCACGAAGCGAGAGCGGAACGTCTCGCTTACAGTAAACTTGTCGTCGAAGGGTTCTCCGCCTCTGGAGGTAAAGTCCAGCCGGCGGCCTTCCGCGACATCACGACGTGCATTGAATGCTGGCGGAGCAGCATCACGGCTAGAGAATGCGGAAAAGCGGTCGCGAAGGATTCCGCCACGGACGCGGGGTCCGAGATTGCGGTCCCATTCTCCTGGAGAACACGAGGGGGGTCCTGCGAGAACTTGCCCCGAATCCTTTTGACTCGCTTCCACACCTCAGCTAAAGGGGTCTTCCCGTTAAGTGAAGACACGTATGCCCGCCAAGAAGTGCACCGGGCGTGCTTCGAAATATACCGGAACCTAGCCCTAGCCCGACGAAATTCAGCGACAGTGAAATCGTTCGGGCGGCGCTTATAGCGCATGTAGGCATAACGCCTCTGTTTGAGGGCCGTCTCACACTCGGCCGACCACCATGGGAGTGGTCGGCGTGCAAAACGGCCAGACGTCCTAGGAATACTAGTCAGGCCCAGGGCGATGAGGTTGCCGGAGAAGAACTCAACGGCCTCATCTACCGACCTAAACTCCTCGACTGAGATAGAGAATTCAGTCATTTCCTGAAATGCAGGCCACCACGCCCGCGCCAAGCACCACCGAGGTGGGCTCTCAGGCGGCAGTTGCCCAAAAAAGGATATTTGAATGGGAAAGTGATCACTACCATGGAGGTCATTGACCAACCCCCAATCAAAATCATGCTGTGCATCCGAAGAGCACAAAGATAGGTCAAGGCAAGAAAATGAAGCGGTTCTCGGACAGTGAGGCGTAACAACTCATCCACGTTTACGACACCCATCTCAAGCTCTTTGATTAGATCGGCAAGGACTTGTCCCCTGGGATTTATGGAGTAATCTCCCCAGAGAGGATGCCTGCCGTTCAGATCTCCAAGCAAGAGATAGGGCCTCGGCAACCGTGCCACAACGCGGCGGAAATCCCCCGCGTTGAAGTCAGCTGACGGTGGAATGTACGCAGAAATCAGAGTATACCTCCTATCCAGGTGCAGCTGCACAGCCACTGCCTGAAAGGAGGTATCTAAAGAGAAACGAAGAACGGAGACATCATGCCGGGTGTAAACCGTGCATCCCGCGGTGGTGGGGTCGCAAGACCCTTATACCCCGGGAGGGCGGGCAGAGGGCACGCGCCTAGCATGGTCTCCTGCAAAAAGATAGCTAACGGGGAACGGGACGAGACGAGCCTCCGCAGCTCCTCCCAGTTGGCCCGGAGTCCACGGCAATTCCATTGAAGGAATATGCCCTCCAGGCCTAGCTCAGTGGAGACGCGGGGGCCCTCCTCGAACTGAAGACCTCACGTGAATGGCCGTACGCTCCCCGGGCGCTGTTTGCCGGACAAAGCACTGAAGGCGCTGTCACCTTCGAGGGCTTATTGGGGGAGGTTGGGCTCGCCATGCGAGTCTTTTCCTCCCTCCGCCTCGAAACCTTAGGCGGGCGTTGTGGCTTCGAAGGCGGGGGGGCCCTCTTTTCGAGGAACCACCGTCTCCGAGACACTCGCTCCACCTCGGGGGAGTGGGCGAAGGAGCCGAAGCTTCTTTGTTGCTGTCCTCCTTTCGGGGAACAGCTTAAGGAACCCCGGAAGATGGCCTAGCGACCATCTTCAGGGGTGTTGCCTCCTGTGAGTCTAACGACTCGGTGGAGGCGCGTGGCCGTTTCGCTTTACGGGAAACGGTCACGCTGGTGGAAGAGGGGGGAGCCCTGGTTTTAGCCGGGGCAGGGTATGAACCCTTTTTGCCGTCAGCTTTACCAGGGGAGCGCCCGGGTTGGGTAGAGCCCGCAGAAGGGCTCCAAATGGGTGCGGAAACAACCGTGCTCGGTGGCCTGGATGGGCCAGGAGCAGAGGGTGCTTTTCTAACTATTGAGGCATATGACGTCCCAGGCAGAGCCTGGTGCGCCAGGACCAGGTCCTTAGCCTCGTGGAATGAGAATCGATCCTGAGCCTGAACGGCCAGGATTTCTTTCTCAAGGAGATATGCAACACATTGCTTCGAAGAAGCGGGGTGCGGCTCTCCGCAATTGACACACTTGGCCACACACGATTTGGACTTATCGTGTGCGGCCTTGGAACAATTTACACAGACTTCGGGTGACCCCGACTTTGCACATCTACATGAGCGATTCGTATGGCCGAAGCGGTGACAGTAATAGCACCGCCACGGCAGTGGCACCAATACCTTCACGCGGTAGCGGTACCAACCGGCACGTACCGACTCAGGGAGCTTGTCACAGTCGAACGTGACGAAGAGTGTAGGGGTGGGTCTAGATGCCCCTCCCTGTTTTCTCATCACACGTTCGACCTTGACCGCCCCATGGTCGGCCAGCTCTAGGGTGATGTCCTCAATGGAGTACTCAACGAGTTCCCTTGCATAAACTACTCCTTTCAAAAAGTTCACCAAAGAGCACTTATCTTGGCCGCCTCGGCGGGATTCGCCGCATTCGCCAGAAGGCTGACATCCGAGAAACGGGTTACCTTCGGCTCTCTATCAATTGCACTAGATAATCCTCTCCTCTGATGGATCATGTTGCCCTTGGACAACATGGTACCATCAGTGGAGCGAATAAAGAGGAAGCGTTTGAAGCCAGCAGGCTCGAAAGCGCCAGGTAACCTCTGAATCAGGGGCCCTGATGTCATCGAGGCTCCGCCCTGTGCATTTTTGGTCTTCCTCAGGGGCTCCACAACCGGGGGGGCAGAGGGGCCTGATGTGCCGATCTTGGCTTGGTCGCTTGCCATAGTGGCAGCAGACCCATCCGTCCCCGCAGCCCCCGCGGATATGGAGAGGAGCCCCGAGTCTTCTTCGTCTTTTGGTCTTGGTCTTTTTCTTTTTTGTAGAGGAGGTCGGGGAATGAACCCGCTTCTCACCCCCGCCGGTAGAAGCCCCCAGGCCAGATGGATCGGCCTCAGCCAGGTCCTTTTCTGAAATGGAGAAGGTCCTGGTGGTCGCAGGGGCATCATCCGGAGGAGATCCCTCCCCCCCTTGTACTGCCTGAGAATCCCCAGCCGTCTGAAGAGGACCTTGCATAGGGGCGGATTCGGGTTCGGTGCTTGGCGCCAAGCCTGGATTCCCCCCCATGGAAGGCTCTACCGTCTAAGGCTGGTTTTTCTCAAGGACCATGTCTATCACAGGAGGGGCCTCCAGTTGGCCATCAACTCCCAGGACATCACAGGTCCCCTTGGCAGTGTCATAAGTCTTTAGTAGGGAGGCGCAGGCCTTGACCCCGGCAAGGTTTAATATTCTTGCCAGCAGGTCTTTTGAGGGAAGCGACCGAAGGGGCCATGCTTCCCTCTCCCCCCTAAGGGGGGTTTGCCCAACCGAGCCGCTTACACGAGGGGCGGTCGGCAATGGGCTGCCTGCTCTCTTTCTTGGCAGTCCCCTTAGAAAGCAAAGGAGGGACTGCCGCTGGAGATAGGGAGGTGCCCAAAAGCACCTCCAGAGAAGGGGGTGAGGGGGAGTCCTCTACACCCGTAGGCATAGAAGAGGAGTAAGCCTCCTCTCTGGTTAAAGAAGTAAGGAGGGTCCTCTGTGCAAGCACAAGGGGGGAGGGACCTCCATTTTCTCGGTGGAGCTGCCCGAGGGCGGGCCCGTTGATGTTCTTGGGGAAGTTGGGGGTTGTTTTTTTTTATATTTTCATCATTGGGCATGGTGACCCTTTTTGTGCTACGGGACGCAATAGCTCATCACCTCTTGCAGTTGCCCGCACTGCAAGACGTGCTTACAGGCCTGGCAGAGCCAGGCGCCGCCATTTTAGACCACCCCTCCCGCCTGGTGGCCTGGCAGCTCCACCTTGAACACAGCGTAAAATCAAGGATAGATAGTAAAGTGAGGAAAAGGGATGTGAGGAAGGTATGAGTGGGGATGAAGCAGGTTGTTAAAAACCAGCCACCCCAGACCAGAGTTCAGGGAACATTGTCCCCTACCCCCCTCAGCCCCGATGCGGGACGGTTGGCTGAGAGGAAGGTCAGCATCTACCCTGTGAAATTAGAGGCCGACCAGAGAAATTTGTGGGAGAGGTTGTATGAAAAGCGAGGAAACAAGTGTTTTGAAGGAAGGAGAAGAGGCTAAGCTGGGGTCGAACGGGGTGCTGAGTCCCATCAGCACGGCGGCCAGGATGGCCGAAACCTTAGGCAGGCGTTGCGGCTTCGGAGGCGGGGGGCCCTCTTTTCGAGGAGCCACCGTCTCCGAGCCACTCGCTCCACCACTAGGCGTGGGCGAAGGAGCTGAAGCTCCTTTCTTGCTGTACTCCTTTCCGGGGACAGCTTTAGGAACCCCGGAAGATGGCCTAGCGACCATTTTCAGGGGTGTTGCCTCCTGTGAGTCTGACGACTCGGTGGAGGCGCGTGGCCATTTCGCCTTACGGGAAACGGTCACGCTGGGGAAGAGGGGGGAGCCCTGGTTTTAGCTGGGGGTGGGTGTGAACCCTTTTTGCCGCCAGCTTTACCAGGGGAGCGCCCGGGTTGAGTAGAGCACACAGAAGGGTTCCAAATGGGCGCGGAAACAACCGTGCTCGTTGGCCTGGATGGGCCAGGAGCAGAGGGTGTCTTTCTAACTATTGAGGCATATGACGTCCCAGGCAGAGCCAGGACCAAGTCCTTAGCCTCGTAGAATGAGAGACAATCCTGGGCCTGAACGGCCAGGATTTGACGTACTTGGCCACACTCGATTTGGACTTATCGTGTGCGGCCTTGGAGCAATTTACACAAACTTCGGGTGACCCCGACTTTGCACGTCTACAAGAAACATTTGCGCGCCAAAGCGGTGACAGTAATAGCACCGCCGCAGCAGTGGCACAAATGCCTTAACGCGGTAGCGGTACCAACCGGCACGCACCAACTCAGGGAGCTTGTCACAGTCGAACGTGATGAAGAGTGTAGGGGTGGGTCTCGATGCCCCTCCCTGTTTTCTCATTACACGTTCGACCTTGACCGCCCCATGGTCGGCCAGCTCTAGGGTGATGTCCTCTATGGAGTAGTCAACGAGTTCCCTCGCATAAACTACTCCTTTCACAATGTTCATGGTAGAGTGTGGCCTCACACTCACCGGGGTGCCATGAAGTGTCTGAAGAGCACTTATCTTGGCCGCCTCGGCGGGATTCGCCGCATTCGCCAGAATATATAACTTCTTAATAATGGTCATTATCAATAACATTAATTCAGAAGTCTGACAGATTAATTTAATAGATATAATTTATAGCTTTTGATGAGACAAAACTATATGTATATTCTATAACTTTTGGCTATTTTAATCAAGATCAAAGGAGATTTATCAGGCCTCTATTAAAATACTAATTAATGTTTTTAAGCCTAAAAACTATACTATAAGAGCTATATACTTACAAGTAATGATGCAGAGTGATGTACACATATTAACTCAGTCACAATATCTGCATCCAATTGGCAATGCGAATCTGTTAATATGTTTAATGACAACTTTTGGAGGGAATACAAAAGTTCAAATTGCCATTTTTGTATTTCTACTTTTACTATGATTTTTTGCAGCTCATAAACATAGTGAAGGAACTTAGAACTTCGCCCCCAATTAAAATATTTTTTTATTAAATCTTGTAAATTATATGCAGCATCAATCCCTGAAATAAATAATTACACAGCTTATAAAAGATTTAGAATAAACATATGCTTTGGGAAAATATTAATTTAAAATCTATTTAATTATAATAAAGTAAGAAATTTTTTTAGATGAAACTAGAGTGGTAGATATTGTTGGTACCTGGTTCAACCAGTTATGTGACTTCTTAATTTCTATTAGGTCATCCCATAAGTAATGCAATTTTTTCAGGGTTCTCATAATTTCATATAAAAAATTAAATTATTTATATTTAATTATTTATTTACTAATTTAATAGTATCATTTCCACTAATTTCTACCACTAGTTTCCTCCATCTTTCTACTAACTTTTCAATACAATGTTTTGAAATAAGGACAAGATTCTGGGGTCCAAATCAAAAACTTGACAAAAATATTAATCAATTTATATCTTGTAATGTGTTTTTATTAATTTAAAAAATAATTAGCAATAATGTGGTTATTAAACGAAAATCGATTGGTGTTGTTAAAATATCATTCATCACAGATGTATTTTTAATGTTGTTTTGACCTCTGTTCTGTTCAATTAATTTACTAAACTCCTAAGCTCCCGACAGAGCTAAGTGAGGTGATTATAGAGAATGAGTTCATTAGGTCCAAATAGAAACTATTAAGCTTTTATAATGGAACTCTTGCAATATGAGGATGACTTAAGGAGGAGAACTATCCATTGATTAATAGTCTTTTTTTCAAGTACTGGGTGTAAATGGTTTGACTGAGCATTGTAAGCCTCTTTGGTCTGATTTGGGATGTTTAAAATAGATTATGCCATTCATACCCCATAACTACTTCATTGTCTAGAACGTTTAATATTATTGTACAAAATATATTTTTTTGTCTCTTGTAACAATTATATTAAAAAATTGTTCACTTTTTAGTCAAGAAATGAGCAAATGTTGATTCTTTGTTGCAGCTTGCGAGGAATCCATTGCCCAAATAATTAAATATTTTCTATCTCTTTCAAATGATGCTGCACACTGGAATGAGCTGAATGTGTAATTTTTCAGCCAATTGTTAAAAATTTACAATCAGACTTTTTGCATTATGTGCAACAAATGTATTAAAATATTTAAACTAAGTCTCAAAAATAAAAAAGAAGCTCAAGACTATATCATGGTTTCTAAAGATAGGTCATTTTGAATATAGTATAACTAACAGTTTGCCACAAGAACATTTCTAAGCAATAAAATCAAGGCAATTGCAAGAACTTTCTAAACAGCATTGAAAAGATAAAGAGAAACCCATTGAAAAATTTCAAGAAATATTACAAAAGACTTTAAAATTGTAATAGAATGATTAATTTGAATTGGAATGTGAAATATTTTATTTTTTCTCCAAACATGACATTTTTAGTGGTATATTATAATTCATTTATAATGTCATTAATGACATTTTTAATGATATATATAATTCATAATGCCTATATGGTAACTAACACCAAGGGCATAGTTGCCACAATCAATTAGACTAGACTCTAGGCCAGTAGTTTCCAACTACTGTTCACCTGTTTGGATTTTCCCATCCATATAGTGGAAAGAAAAAAGTAAAAACTGTCAAAACCAAAATTATTTGCGTGATGATACAAACATAAACAATTAGTTATTCAATAATTTAAAGTTCCTTTCTTTAGTTGTGATGTTTGAACTCATCCCCAAAAAGTTCCAAGTGAGCAATGATTTCTCCCTTCAGTGGGTCCCTGATATTGTTTGCACCAAGTATGTCACTTATGCACTGAAAAGCTGCAATATTTTAAATTCCATTTCTTAGTCAACTTCCCCAGAACTGAAAATTTGATCTGAAAGCATTGATAAGCATCATTTTGCACAATCAAATTGCTCCTTCATCCATGTAGTTTCTTATTTAATTCATATAGAGCTTTTAAAGATATCAGCAAGAGATAAGCCAGTCGGGCTTCAAATCCTTGATTGTTGAAGGTAGACAACATGTGCACCTTGTTTGTAGCACTCGTAAACAGTTTAACTTCTACCTGCAGTTCAAAGATCTGAAAAAGCATATTTCCTTTTGACAGACATGAAATTTAGGTATGAAATAAAAGAGCAGTGTTTGACATCTATGTCATTGCAGAGTTTGTGTAAGAAAGAAGTGTTGAAGGCGGATCCTTTCATGTAGTTTACATTTATGATGCCAATCAAGTCTGCATGAATGTTCTTCAGAATTGCCTTTGAGGCAAGAACTTTAGTCAAACTATTAGGGCCACCATCCATGAAAACCCCTTACAATTTGATTCCAAGTCAGCCACTTTGAAGAAACGTAAAAAAAACTGCCTTTTATTTATTTTTATATATATATATATATATATATATATATATATATATATGTAAAATCCTGCTATAACTTCAGCACTAAATTCAATTCAACAACTGTTATAATTTAGTTTTGAGTTAAGTTGATAACTAACCTAAGTTTCTTTCTCTATCAAAGTTCAAATATTAAAGAAAAAGTATGAAGTAGATAATGTATGAAAATGTACGATATTGTATGAAGATCATGCAGTTCCTCTACTAACTGGACTCCTAGGTTTGTGAAACCAACATTATGCCACTTATACATATTAAATATTTGTTTGTGAAATGTACATATGGCTATATTTGTGTGTATGCTTATATGAGAGTGTATTCATTATATCTATTATTTTCTTTGTATACTTTTGTTCTGAAAATTATTTATTTCAGTGAAATATAAGCCAACATTTAGTCTTCTTTCTCCTTTGAGCTATTTATTTCAACAACCCACAAAGGAATTGAAACAAACTAATGTTTTGAAACAGCAAATCTCAAGACAACTTCAGATTTGTTTGAGAGGCAGAAATTTCTTGTATTTAGTTCTACAATGCAGCTATCTATTTCAAGTTTTATGTAAAGACTATTTTATATTTATTGCAGACTTACCACAAAAGAAGCTTTGACAAAACTGGATAGGAAAGATAAAGAATACTTGGCCAGAAAACACTTAAGATTTTCTGATGAGGACACTTTATCAGATGAAGATTCTGAAAAATCAGATAGTAATAGAAGAGTTGTGGAGCATTTAGAAATATATTTGTTAGCAGTGCAATCTATTATATATTTGGGGGGAACCAAGTAAATAAAAAAAGAACTAAAAAAAATTAGGGGTAATGCAAGAACTAATAAAGAAAAAAGCTCTATGTTTTTAAATTACATGGTGTGTGACCAGTTTATCAGAATTTTTAAAAAAATATGCATTAGCTGATAATACAATTGAAAAAATAGACGCAAGCAAAATTAGCAACACTACTTGACTGCCTTCAAATAAAATTGAGTGGGAAATCCACTGTCACAGATAACATGGCCGTTGATGAAAGTATAGTGCCATATAATAGACTTCTCATAGGAAAGTTTATCAGAGGAAAACTCACTTGATTTGGATTCAAACTTTGGCCACTGTTCCAGCAGAGATGACAAAGACCATTGAATTCTAAACGAGAAGAGAAGCTAAAAATAAGCCTATTTTACAGTTTAGGTAATGCTGGCAATATTGTAATGGAACACATACGATCAGCTGACAGGAAAGATAGAACTGGTTCTATGGAATACTTTGACAACTATTTCACAAGTATAGCTTTGAACAATGGGAACCAAGCAGTGCAAATGATGATGCAACTGCTGATGGAATCCTTTTTGAAAAATGAAGGAAATAATGATATTCTGGTCTCCAACTTTGGAACCAGTGAAAACAGAAAAACCGTATGAATGTATGATGAAGAAACATTGAAACCGGACAACCAATCAATTTCCAAACATTCAACAAACACATGGGCTATGGCTATATCAACTTGATATACCAAGGTTGACAAGCTATTTGAACCTATCATGTAAAAATGGCGTTGGCCAATATTGTACATCTTGGAGTTATGATGGATAATACTGGGCTTTGCAAAAGTTCTGTTCCGTTCAGTTTTTGATCTTTTGAGAGGTTTATATGTATGATAGAAAAAGTTCCATCAAATAAACTTAAACCAATACTTTTCCAGCATGCGTGATTAAACATCTTTTTCATTGTATACAGGTGTGTTGAGATGGAGTGAAAAGAATAGAGATCTTTGTTCTCCTCCATGTGGGCCAAAGCATGTCTGACATCGCAAGAGGCTAAACATCAGCCAGATGAATGTCCACAGAGTCGCAGAGAGGCTGAAGAATGGGGGAGAGCTCAAAGATCCACCTCATTCAGGCAGATCTCAAGTTGTCAACTATTTGCCTGTGAAAAGGCCTTCGAAAGTGCTCCAAAGCTCAAAATGACTGCACTTGCAAAGAACATCCTGTTGGCCACGGTGTCCAGGGCTGTCAAGGAGGAGGGTGGCAAGAACTTGAGATGCTCACCGACTGTATACAAGAATGTCAGGAGCACAGTCATGGCAATCAAAGTCTCATTTTTCTTAGGAAATAAATTTAATGGCCAACCCAGTTATCAACAAGCAGAAAGACCGAGTGGTAAGCTTTGGCCAGGACATCTCTGAAGTCCGCTATGCGTCCATGACCAGGCAGCAACTTGCCTCTATGATGAGAAAATGCTGCTGGGTTTGTGGCCAGTTACAGGCTCACTGTGGTGGATTACAGGGACATCTTGGCCACGAAAGTCCTGCCCTGGGTAAGAAGGATCACAAAGGTAGAATACATCTCTCAGCAGGACAGTGCCCCAGCCTGCGCAGCCAAGGCCATGCAAGAGTGGTTGGGGTCGAACACCAACTTCTGGTAAAAGGATTTTTGGCCACCGCAGTCCCTTTGACTACAGTGTATGGGCACATGTTGAGGGCCAGGCCTACATGGTCCACCACAGTAATGTCACCGAGCATAAGTCCTCTATCAACTGGGTATGGGCCAGCATAAGGAAGGACTTTGTCTGCATATGTGACCGGCCTTCAGGTCTAGCCTGGAGCAGAGGCTTGCTGCCAAAGGCAGACACATTGATTAATATTACAATTTAAACACATTTATATGTTAAAACAATAAAAAGATATCTAAGTGCACCAAAACTATCAAAGTGTAGTTTGTTGAGAGCACCGTACTGAGTGTAACAGGACTTTTGCAATACCCAGTACATATTCTGTAATGACTGACACTAGTTCTAAGATAGCCTATTTGCCGTTACTTGACAGCATTAGATAAAATATAAAGATATACGAAACACAGGAGGAAAGAAGAAAACATTTAAAACATCTCAAGTCAGTGATGTCACAAGGTATGATTGAATGGTCCATCTCATCATATTTGATGAGAAGAGCGGCTGCCATTGCAAAGCTTGTAGTGTATAAACAAATTTCTTTGTGAACAAGGTTTGCTGACCAAAGTCGCGTGCTCTCCCTTATTCTGATTTATGACCTTACACCTTCAAAACTTTCAATAATTCCTGAACTAAAATTCAAAAGAAAATGTAAAACAACATAAGGGTTTCAAATTTTGTTAGAATCAGCTGAATAGTTACAATGTTATTACTAAAACAAAAAAAAACAAAAAAACGGAGAGTGACTGACATAGTGAGATATAGAGTGGACTGTGACTAAAAATACCAGGTTTCCTTGCATCCCAAATGTTTACAGCGGTATCATATACAATGGCTATTCCAATAACTACATATTTTAAGGTTTTTAATCAAGGAATTTAGTCTACTTTTGTATTTAACTTAAATTCCTATTACATTTAATTTATTATTTACAAAAAACAAAGCTTTGCCTTTAATGGGTTAAATGTAATTAACAAATATGGTGGCCACCTCAATTAATCTAATAGAGCACAAATGCATACAGCATTCATAATATTGTGTTCAAACTGACTGATTAATTTCTACTTTTATTTTAGTACCTCTTACAGAAACAGAAGATTTAGGCCATAGCAAAGATCTTGGGAGTCTATCCCTATTAAACCACAACTAAATGCATCCACTACAGAAGTAAACAAAAGAGAAACAATTTATGTAAAATTTATATCAAGCATCCAGGCTCTTGTAATATGTGTTCTACCAATGTGTCAAAATTTTATTAAAATAATTTTATGGGGGGACATTTACAATTCCTGCTTTTCAGCCTGCACCCAATTAGATAATGAGTTTGTCTTGGGACATTTTTTTGCTTTTGTAAAAAAGATAAGGGTATCTCTGCCATATTTTTTTTAATTGATATAGATAGGGAAAATTAATATGTAAATAGTTCAGGTTTCCAAGTTAGTAGTAAGCAAAGGAAAAAGTTGTGCACAGTTAGACTAGAAATTGCAATTCAACTGCACAATTTTGTGATTGGCACAGTAAAAAGTATCAAAAGAGAGAGAACCTGATTGCCATGGTTAGCAAAGACTTGTAATTTAACAAGAAGGGTGCTGAGATATTAAAAAAAGCTTACAAAGTACTGTGATTCATATAGCCGTACTTACAAATCAAAGAATATAACTGCATCTGTTTCATGGCCCCTTAAGAGAATACGATAGCAATAATATTTGGAAAAGGATATAATAAAGGCTGAAAAGGTTAAGCATCATGGCACCAAATTCACATCAAGCCTGAGACACAAACTTAAAATTCCTTCCAAATGAAACTATTAAGATAGGAACTAATTCAAGTCTTTTTAAATCATGAAAGGTTTCAACTACATTAGAACAGAAGAATCAAGATGGCCTATTGCCATAGAAAACCTCATCAATACCAAATAAAGGATGATGTATTATTGACTGATGAGGAACAAATATATACGAAACAACACAGGGATGACAAAGTTCTCTCGTAATTATAAACTTTTGAAATGCTATGGTTGAAAGTGATTGCTAATAGCAACAGAGTCCAAGCACCATTTTGAAGAACAATTTTCACAAGATAATAAACCTGGCCTTAATTAAAAACTTTCTGATCATTTCACCCTTGAAAGATATTTCAAACTGTGATTATGAAATATATTTTAAAAGATCATCTTTTCAACTATCCTGATATTTCTCTATATTAATTCAGTCTCTAATGTCCATGTAACCAATGTTAAAAATGAAAATATAACAAATTGAAACATTTCTATTGTTTTGAAGATTGTTACTTTGTGGATTTTGCCTTGCTTGTAAATAGCATATGTAGGAAATAGAAAATGAAAAGAACTCATAATTTACCAGCTATGATAAAACTTGACCAATTATTAAAAATAAACAAAGAGCTTTAAGCATCAGGAGAGGTCAAGTCAGTATACTAGAGCAGGAATATGTAAAAATTTGGATTTAATTCACAGACGAGAAAGAAAGCAACTTTTCAGGAATGAATAAGGGATTGGCAGCCTATTGATTCTTTTTAATGAAATTCAAACCCGGGTGTATTGAAGAGAGGGAATGCAAAAATCATCTCCGAAAAATTAAGATATGATTTTTACAAAGTGCAATTATCTTACTTACTCTCACATATATCTTGAAAGCCAAGTTTAACTGCCGTTTCCCAAATCCAAGCCTTTATTTGATCATGATGATTATCAGTAAGATCTCTTCTACTTGAGTTAGAAATATCTTTTTCATTATATTTGGCCATGTGATTATAATGCCAAAAAATAACCTGTAAAAATAGTATAAACATTAAAACAAAGTAATAATGGCGTAGGAATTTTATTTTAAGCATTTAACAACACATTGTGGTGATCTAAGCTTCATGTAACCTTATATGTTTAATTGCCTAATGGGTTGCACTACATTATTTTGTTTACTTATATTGTTTCTCTTTTACTTCCAGACTGTATTGATGTTTTGTTAGTTGAATAAAGCCTAGAAAAAGGTATTGACGCTTTATTATGATCACCACACACATCAAGATTTCTTTTTTGAAGTAATTCTTAGTGGAAGATCCAAATTTAATACAAAAAACAAACGTGAATTAAGATTATCCAATGCCTAATCACAATTTGTGAACTAAGAAGTGTCACACATACTTAACTTGGCTGAAGCCTTTAAAAGTAATTAGGTGTGAAAGAACACATAATCTGTTGCTAATTTTTGTCTAGTATTATACAAGCATTTACTTCTAGGATGAAGTTGAATCAGCATTTATTTGGTAGGGCTTGATAGTTATTCAGAATTTATTAGTGTCTAGTTGTTGTTTTAAAATGTCCAAGAACGCTTGCTAATATTAATTTTGTTGAATCAGTACTTGAATGGTGCAAGTTGGTTCAAATGTCTAACTTACAGGTCATTCTGCAACCTGGAAGGTTACATTCTGGAAAGATTTTTGTTTTTTGATTTATCAGCCACCTGGAGACGGCCTACTTGGGCATAAGTCGCAGTAATTCTTTTAAAGCCTGCTATCAGGCTAGATTAAAACACATGTATGCAAAAGGCACACAAAAGCAAAAAAAGGCAAGAGAAAGAAGGTAGCATATTCCGGCATCGGGAAGAGGTCCACCACCACCTTGGCACAGGAACATGCGACTGAGAGGTCCACCACCAGCCCCGTACAGGAACATGCGACTGAGAGGTCCACCACCACCCGGCACAGGAACATGCAACCTACAACAAAGAGTTAAATAAAATGGAGGAGCACCTAAGGCAAACAGGTAGGCCTCAAAAGGATCCTTGCCCAAAATGAAAGTCTTATCTCTGATGTGTGAGAGGAGGTCCTTCCCCATTGGGAGGCCCAAATCATGTACAGGGGCAGATCAAGACTGGGCATACAAGCAGTTATTCCCCCACTAAGAGGCTCTAACCCAGCACTTCTAACAAAGTACGACTCCTCTTTCACTGTAGTAGGTCCATGTTTGTAGAACTCTCTGCCACCAGAGCTGACATTGATTGGAAGTCTTAATGCATTCAAGACGCAGCTAATCAAGTCTCTCTTCTCTATACCTGACGAGCCACTGGTACCTGGTCTCCCCTGGGCTCACAGCAACTCTGTGACTGATTTAGCGAGAAGAGGATGGCGGTCTCGAAAATGAGATGGCCAGGCGGGGTCCGTGCACCTTCTTCAAGTATTCAAGTAAGTAAGGTTCGGTATTTGGACCTGAGCCTAGATTTACCCCCATAGAACATCCTGCCATAGGGAGCTGGGTCACTTCAGGGGAGCCTCCATGTGACCCCTCCACCTAAGGCATCATGGATCCCATTTCAGTCAGAGCCTAGTCTCTGGCTGTCCCCTGTGATAGAAAAGGAGGCACTGCCACTGGTCAAAAGATCGAGTCATCCATGAGTAACACCACAAAAGGGGTGAAGGTAAAAAAAAACCCTGCACCCATAGGCTTAGGAGAGGAGTGCATTTTTTGTCATTTCATCCACCCTGACACCTAGGGAGGGCAAGGCCGCACTTGGGGGGTGGATCCCCATGCGCAGTACCACTATTGCCTTCTATTGTCACCATATTTGAAGAAAAAGAAAAAAAGGACACATGGAAAGTAGATCCTGTGACCTCCCAATGACCTGGGAGGTTAAGAGAAAAGTCTCCATAGGATCAGATTATGATCATTTACACACACTCGGTCCACAGGTCAAGAGTTGGTGGGCTTTGCCAACCCGGCCTACCATTCAGACAATGTCCTGGAGCTCTAACCATAAAGAATGGTGCTGGCGTAGCCACCTCAAATGTCTAGTGGAGGAAGGTAAGCAGAGTTGCTCGCCCAACACACACTCAATACATAATACTTGCCCTAACCAGTGGGTTTTTAGCCTTCACAGCAGGTAGGGACTTTACGGTATATACTGGCACTCGACTATGGCTCATAAGAGGATGAAAGTCCATGGGGAAATCAGAACCTGTGATAGAAAAGCAAGTTACCATTTTTGGGTGGTAACTCAAAAAAAGTTCGGATTTTGCAGCATTTTGCCTTATGACCATCAAAAATGAAGGGCCGATTTGGATAAGAAAAACAGATAAAACGGTTCCAAATCACAGTATTCCAGAAAAACAAGGTCTTGGAAATATAATTTACATCCACTACAAGTCATAATGGAAAGCTTTCCAATCCAAAACAGACAAATGGGGAAAAGGGAGGATGAAATAAGCTCGGTCAAAATTCTATAAACAATGTGACTTCCCACTGTGACATTACAATTAAGGAAAAGAATAAATATTGAAATTCAAACTTATTATATTAATGTAACACTGTATGTTCAATAAATTCTATATAAATAAATTGGCAAAAAATGTTATTTATATTGGTTTTTAAGTGATTATGGTTTCTTAAATATTAATTATGATGGGTAAATATTCGTTTCAAGACATCTCTTCTACGGAATTTAAAAAATGTATTTTGCTTATGCAGTTTTGCGTACTTTTCAGATCTGACACTCATTTGTTCCCGGAAATGCATACTTTTCCCATAATCTACTAAGGGTCTATAATAGGAAAAGTATGTTTCCAGCAAAAATGAGGTTTCAGATCTGAAAAGTACACAAAACTGCATAAGACAAACATTTTTTCAAATTTATTTAAAAAATCCAGAATCAGGCATGATCTAACCTTACCTTACCCTAATGATAGTTTCCTCAGCTTCTTTTGCTTAAAAAAGTTTTGTGCAGAAAGCCGTCTTTAAATTTAAGGCTAGCAATTGGTTGAATGCGGGCATTAAAGAGCCACGTGCCTTTAAATCCACTAACTGAAAATTTGCATTTTACAGCCTTTTGAATACTTTGCAATTCATGTACAGAAAAATAAATTGCGATCTTGTCTAAATTTACAATTACTGGGGCATGTAGGGCATTTAATCTCACAGAATTACACTGTGAACCCTACATATTTCTAAGGCCTGAGCATCATCCTCAAAAACTTCTCATATTAGTTGGTATCGCGACCTAGAACTAAAAACACGGACATCTGCGAATCATCTGAAATATACAAAATACAGTGATACCTTTTACTTACCAGTTAAATTCGTTCTGTGACTGAGCTTGTAACTCAATTTGCTTGGATATCAAAGCAGTTCCCCACATTGAAATTAATGGAAAGTCCATTAATCAGTTCCAGCCCCTTAAAACCACACCAATTTTTTTCAGAACAAGTTCTATCGATTAACTTACTTGCTAAATTTAATTTACTCGCTGCACTTTATCTCTATTAATTAAAAGCCATTTTTCCTTTTTTTTTCAATCTTCTTGTTTTTCTTCATCACACTTTCCTCACTTTCAATTGCAGGGCATTTCAATAAAAAACCTGTCCAACAAGGTTTGTTTCTTCCTCCCTTTCAAAATGTTTTGAAAATGATGAGGCAAGAGTCATTACATAGCGCCAACTTTTTCAGGGTGTTTCTTTTTGATAAAGTTTGAAAGTTTCTCCCACATTCCCAACATTTCCTTAATCTCACTTGTAAGGATAACCGCCTCTGTCTCCCAGGCGTTAATTTCCTGCAAAATCTCTGTATGCTGCTGCTGTAGCTCCTTTAACTCCTCCATTGTGCTCCTTGACAAGGTTGTTAATGTCTCTTTCATCCAACTGCAGGCTCATGGACTTCCCAAGGGATACAATCTCCCCCCCACCCCTATTACTTTAAGTTCAAATCCTTCATAGTCTCATTTGGACACAGCCTCTTGCACCCATAGTTTAAGGTCCTCCTTGTAACACCTTGCAGGCTATGTCAATAATTCGGAGGCAGATCACGATATTGTAGTGCTCCTTCCAGAACTCTAGAAGGATGAGGTTTGTGTTCATGGTAACCTCAAAACAGTGGCAAAATAGGTGCTTGGTGAAGTTTCTTGAAATTTTAAATCACCTGCTGGTCCATGGGCTGCAGGATAGGGGTGATGTTGGCTCAAAATTATAGGACCTTAATAAACTTGAATTCTTCAAGGATGTCATATTTGAGGTTAGTGGGTGCATGGGAGCATTGTCAATGATGAGAAGGGCTTGCAGGGTAGGTTATTCTTCAAGAGATACTTTTTGAGGGCAGGACCAAAGACCAAGTTTACCCACTGCACAAAGAACTGCCTGGTGATCGATTCCTTTGGGTTAGCCCTCCACATAACCTGCAATTTACCTTTAAGTATCTTATGAAGTAGCAATGTTTCCTCTATATCCTAAATCCTGGTGGTAAGTCATTCAATAAAACCAGCTAAGTCCAACACTCATGTTGGTATAGTGAGACTATGACCCATACTAAGAACTCTCATGTCTCTCACCAGTCAAATGTTTCATCCCGGCTACTAGATCATCTTCCACCCACAACAATAGTGTCCCTCCCCACTCCACACCTCCCTCCAAGAATGAAATCAAATTCCCAAGTGGTACTTATAAACTTAATATTGGTAAAGAGGATTCCCTAAAGTGTGAACTCTGTCAAGGCTAGACATATGGCACCCAAAAATGCTGTGGGTTTCCCCAGAGTTTTCAAGACAATAGTAGATTTTGGCAACTTAGGTGTGACTTACATCTGTACAGACAGCCGCCTCAAAAAAGGTCAAGCAAATGTTTTGCATGATTCAATGGCTCAGTAGTGCTGTTTCCAATCTTCAGGAGCAAATAAAAACATTAAAATTACCCGCCTCCCCCACCCTAGTCCAGCAAACACCTATGCTACCACCTCCACCCATTAGAGGATTGGGATGCAACCCCCAACATTTTTTTTTTTAAGGGGCTATCTGGCGACTGCCAACTTGGGCATAAATCGCCGCAAACAAACAGCCCAGTTCTAGGCTAACAGAAACAACAATAAAAAAGGATAATCAGAGAGCAAGCTCCGGCGTCAGGGGGAGGGGGACCTCCCCCCCGGTGCAGGAGACTGCACCCTACAAAAAAAAAAAACAAGTTAAATACAAGGGAGAAGGCTGGCCTCCCCCAAAAAGTCTATCAGTCGACAAGTCATAGGGCACGCACTCGACCCGAGTACAAGGGACAAGCGGTAGCGACCCCACCAATCACAAACAGTCTGGGGGATGACGCAGTCATCGCAATAGGGCGCAGGCGAGCGCTCCATCAAATAGCGATGCATCACACGAGTGTGTCCGATTCGGAGACGACAGAAAGCCACCTGAAGCCGTCGCGGCATTGGGGGATAGGTCCATGGGAACAGTCGCGGTGTAATGGCACACAACTTTAAGTTCCCTTCGACCGTCTCCCATCTTCTTTGCCAAGCAGTGCGAAGAGATGCCCGTATTCCTGCCATGTAGTCGGTGTGAGGAAGAGCAAAATGCTGGTCCGGTCACAGAGTCCTCGCGGACTCTTTGGCGCCCTCATTCACCGCAATTCCTACATGTCCAGGAACCCAGCAGAAGATAATCTCGACATTCGCCTGGCTCGCCAAAACCGTGGCGTCACGGATATCACGAACCAGGAAATGCGGAGATTCCAATGCCCCGAGAGAACTCAGGGCGGTTTGTGAGTCGCTATAGATCACAATCCGGTCTCTGAACCGGGCAAGTTGCGTGATCTCCCGTACCGAGTGGTGTATTGCCACCAGCTCGGCCGTGAAGACAGACGCAGCACCTGGCAGAGCCCCGCTGAATTCAAACAGAGGGGATACGGCGTGGAAGCCGACCCCTCTCTTGGGACTTGTAGCCATCCGTATACACTGGCACAGATCCAGCGTGACACAAGGTGTGCTCCAGAAAGGTCGAACGCAATATTCACGGCGCCGTACAAGCTTTGGGAGTAGAGGCATGGCGACAAATAGCCAAAGGTGGTACCCTCTAGGGTGGCGTCCTGGGCAGAACCAGGGGCGCCACCGGCCCGAGAGCTAGATATAGCTCTCGAAGGAGTTTCCTGGCTCTAAACCCAAAGGGCTTAGGGTCTGACTGGCGTCTCTCGGCAGCATAGGCACCATCGATATCAGCTGCGGATGCAGTGAGAGCTGTTGGCGACTGAGGAAGGCGCCAGGCTCACGCGTACAGGCTCTCAATGGGGGAAGTGCGGAAAGCACAGGTCGCAAGTCGAAGGCCGGTGTGGAGGATCGAATCCACCTTCCACAATAAACGCTCGGCTGCAGATGTATAAAACTCGCATCCGTGGTTTGAGCTTCGAACGAACAAAGGATCGATAAAAAAGTAGGGCAGTACCCCTATCAGCGCCCCAAGCACTGAACGTCACGGAACGGAGAGTGTCCATAGTGCGATGAGCTGCGGATGCTTGTCTCATCCCGTTCCCCGTTAGCTATCTTTTTGCAGGAGACCATGCTAGGCGCGTGCCCCCTGCCCTCCCTCCCGGGGTATAAGGGTCGCGACCTCACCACCACGGGCTGGGGGATGCACGGTTTACACCCAAGATGATGTCTCCATTCTTCCTTTCAGGCAGTGGCTGTGCAGCTGCACTTGGATAAGAGGTAATCTATCATTTCTGCGTACATTCCACCATCAGCTGACTTCGACACAGGGGACTTCTGCCGCGTCGTGGCACATTTGCAGAGGTCTTTTATCTTGCTTGGAGATCTGAACGGCAGGCATCCTCTCTGGGGAGATTACTCCATAAATCCCAGGGGACAAGTCCTTGCTGATCAGATCGAAGAGCTTGAGATGGGTGTCCTAAACGTGGATGAGTTTACGCATCACTGTCCGAGAACCACTTCATTTTCTTGCCTTCACCTATCTTTGTGCTCTTCGGATGCACAGCCTGATTTTGATTGGGAGGTGGTCGATGACCTCCAAGGTAGTGATTACTTTCCCATTCAAATATCATTTTCAGGGCAACTGCCGCCTGAGAGCCCACCTCGGTGGTGCTTGCCGCGGGCCCGGTGGCCTGCATTTCAAAAAATGACTGAATTCTCTATCTCAGTCAAGGAGTTTAGGTCAGTAGATGAGGCCGTTGAGTTCTCCGGCAACCTCATCGCCGTGGGCCTGACTACTATTCCTAGGATGTCTGGCTGTTTTGCACGCCGACCACTCCCATGGTGGTCGGCCGAGTGTGAGACAGCCCTCAAACAGAAGCGTTATACCTACATGCGCTACCCAAACGATTTCACTTTTGCTGAATTTCGTTGGGCTAGGTTCTGGTATATTTCAAAGCACGCCCGCCGCTCTTCTTGGCGCACATACGTGTCTTCACTTAGTGGGAAGACCTCTTTAGCAGAGGTGTGGAAGCAAGTCAAAAGGATTCAGGGCAGGTTCTCGCAGGACCCCCCTCCCGTTCTCCACGAGAATGGGACCGCAATCTTGGACCTCGTGTCCATTGCAGAATCCTTAGCGACCTCTTTTTCCTCATTCTCTAGCCAGGAGTCTGCTCCACCAGCATTCAATGCACGTCGTGATGTCGCGGAAGGCCGCCAGCTGGACTTTACCTCCAGAGGCGGAGAACCCTTCAACGACAGGTTTATTGTCAGTGAGTTGAACTTAGCTCTTGCTTCGTGCGCTGACACTACCCATGGTCTGGATGATATCCCGTATGCCATGCTTCGTCACCTGGGTGAGCGAGGCATGGCCTTTCTGTTAGATTTATAAAACACAATCTGGGTGGAGGGTCTTCTCCCAGATTCCTGGCGAATCGCTACTGTGCTCGTCTTTCGCAAGCCGTGGAGAGATCATTCTACTCCGACCGGTTTCCGCCCAATCTCTCTAACCTCTTGCGTGTGCAAGTTGATGGAGAAATTGGTAAATGTTAAACTAGCCATTTTCCTGGACAGCGGAGGCCATCTGTCTTGTGCACAGTGCAGCTTTCACAAGTTCCACTCTACGTCGGATGTTCTGCTCCGACTGGAAAATGCTGTCTGCGAGGCTTTCCTTCATAGACAGCACTACGCCATGGTCTTTTTCGATCTGGAGAAGGCCTATGATACCGCATGGCGATACGGTATCATGGAGACTCTCCACACGATGGGGACGAGGGGACGCCTCCCAATGTTTATATCTGAATTTTTGTGAGATCGGCGATTCCGCGTATGGGTGGGGGGAGCCCTCTCCGGCCCAAAGGAGCAGGAAGAGGGTGTCCCCCAGGGAAGTGTCCTCAGTGTCACACTTTTTGCCCTGAGCATCAACGGCATCACCTCGGTGCTGCCAGAAGATGTTCTCGCTACGCTCTACGTGGATGACCTTTCGATCTCTCTTGGCGCGGACCAGATGCCAACTCTGGAGCGGGTACTCCAACAGGCATTGAACCGCGTCTCTCGCTATTCCGAAGCGCACTGGTTTCGGTTTTCTTTGGCAAAGACTAGGGTGGTGCACTTCTGCCATCATCCACGGCTTCAACCCGACCCAGATTTGTTTCTTAATGGAGTGCGCCTTGATGTGGTTGAATCGCACCGTTTCCTGGGTCTTGTATTTGACCGACGCCTCAAAACCTTAGGCAGGCGTTGCGGCTTCGGAGGCAGGGGGGCCCCTCTTTTTGAGGAACCACCGTCTCCGAGCCACTCACACCACCTCTAGGCGTGGGCGAAGGAGCCAAAGCTCCTTTGTTGCTGTCCTCCTTTTGGGGGACAGCTTTAGGAAACCCGGAAGATAGCCTGGCGACCAGCTTCAGGGGTGTTGCCCCCTGTGAGTCTAACGACTCGGTGGAGGTGCGTAACCATTTCGCCTTACAGGAAACAGTCATGCTGGGGAAAGAGGGGGGAGCCCTGGTTTTAGCCGGGACTGGGTGGGAACCCGTTTTGCCGCCAGCTTTACCAGGGGAGCGCCCGGGTTGAGTAGAGCCCACAGAAGGGCTCCAAATGGGCGTGGAAACAACCGTGCTTGTTGGCCTGGATGGGCCAGGAGCAGAGGGTGCCTTTCTAACCATTGAGGCATATGATGTCCCAGGCAGAGCCAGGCGCGCCAGGACCAAGTCCTTAGCCTCACAGAATGAGATTCGATCCTGGGCCTGAACGTCCAGGATTTCTTTCTCAAGGAGAAATGCACCACATTGCTTTGAAGAAGCAGGGTGCGGCTCTCCGCAATTGACACACTTGGCCACACATGATTTAGACTTATCATGTGCTGCCTTGGAGCAATTTACATAGACTTCGGATGACTCTGACTTTGCACGTCTACAAGATCGATTCGTATGGCCGAAGCGGTGACAGTAATTGCACATATGCGGCAGTGGCACAAATGCCTTCACACGGTAGCAGTACCAACCAGCACGCACCAACTCAGGGAGCTTGTCACAGTCGAACGTGACGAAGAGTGTAGGGGTGGGTCTCGAGGCCCCTCCCTGTTTTCTCATCACACGTTTGACCTTATCTGGGCTGCCTCAGCGGGATTCGCCGCATTCGCCAGAAGGCTCCCAGCCAAGAAACGGGTCACCTTCGGCTCTCTACCAATTGCACTAGCTAATCCTCTCCTCTGATGGATCATGTTGCCCTTGGCCAACATGGTGCCATCAGTGGATCGCATAATGAGGAAGGGTTTGAAGCCAGCGGGCTCAAAAATGCCAGGTAACCTCTGAATGAGGGGCCCTGATGTCACCGAGGCTCCGCCCTATGCACTTTTGGTCTTAGTCAGCGGCTCCGCAACCAGGGGGGGCAGATGTGCCGATCTTGGCTTGGTCGCTTGCCAAAGTGGCGGCAGACCCATCCGTCCCCGTAGCCCCCGCGGATGGAGAGGAGCCCCGAGTCTGTTTTGTCTTTTTTGGAGAGGATGGCGGGGAATGAACCTGCTTCTCACCTCTGCCGGAAGGAGCCCCCAGGCCAGATGGACCGGCCTCAGCCAGGTCCTTCTCCAAAATGGAGGTCAGGTCCTGGCGGTTGCAGGGGCACCGGTCAGAGAAGATCCCTCCCTCCTTGTACTGCCTTGGAGGCCCCAGCCGTTTGCAGAGGACCTTGCATAGGGGCAGATTCGGGTTCAGTTCTTGGCGCCGAGCCCGGATTGGCTCCCATGGAAGGCCCTACTATCTGAGGCTGGGTTGCCTCAAGGACCATGTCTATCACAGGAGGGGCCTCCAGTTGGCTATCCCCTCCCAGGACATCGCCGGTCCTGTTGGTCGAGCTGAGAGCCAGGTGCCACCATTTAAGGCCACCCCTCCCGCCTGGTGACCTGGCAGCCCTTCAGCATGGTGGCTCCACCTTGGGTACGGCGTAAAATCAAGGATAGATGTTGAAGTGAGAAGGAAAAGGGATGTGAGGAAGGTATGGGTGGGGATGAAGCAGGTTGTTAAAAAAAAACATCCAGAACCGGAGCTCAGGGGTTAGGGAATGTTGTCCCCTCCCCCCTCAGCCCCAAACCTGGGACGGTTGGCTGAGAAGAAGGTCAGTATCTACCCTGTGAAATTAGAGGCTGACCAGAGAAAGTTGTGGGAGAGGTTGTATGAAAAGTGAGGAAACAAGTGTTTTGAAGGAAGGAGAAGAGGCTAAGCTGGGGTCGGACGGGGTGCTGAGTCCCGTCAGCATGGAAGCCAGGATGGCAAATCGCCGCGCCCCTTATGGGGGGTGAAGACAAGATATAGGTCAAGGAGACACTGAGGGACCTGGGTATGTGGATAAGTAACGACTGCAGCTTCAAAGAGCATATAATCTACACCACCAAGACAGCCAGAAAAATGAGTGGTTGGATCCTCAGGACTTTTAACACCAGAAAACTTGAATAATCTCTTGCCCCTGTGGAAGATGCTAATAATATCAAGAATGGAGTACGGGTGCCAGCTATGGTCTCCATACAAAATTAAAGACATATAAGAGCTGGAACAAGTTCAGAGAACATTCACAAGGAGGCTAGTCAGTGACACCCTGAATTATTGGGAGGCTTAAATATCTTAAACTCTACTTCTTGCAAAGGCAGAGAGAGAGAGATATAATATCATATATGTCTGGAAGATCCTGGAAGGCACTGTACCAAATCCAACACACAATGAAGGGAATGGCATCACAGGGAAACACCACCCCAGGTTTGGTAGGACCTGTCTAAGAAAATCTGTAAACAGTTGCTCCCAGAAGATGAAGACTATTCAGGCAGAGAGCTTCATTAGTGTTGCTCCAAGACTCTTCAACTGTATCCCTAGGGATATGAGATCTGAAGGGAGTCAGTAGTGAAGCCTTCAAGAGGAGGCTGGACAAATTCCTAGCTGCAGTACCAGATGAGCCTCCAGTTCCACATTGCCCAAATTCAAGAGGAGCGGTAAGTAACTCCATCAATGACCAGCTCCAATACGTGAAAATTGGGCAACGGTGTGGCAGCGGTGAGTCACCAGACTGGCCGTGGTGAAAACACCTAAATCATTGACAAGTAAGATTAAGTTCCGTAAGTTAAAAAATGGCATTGGTGAGCATCATGTTAAAAATTAAAAACGTCTGTCTTTCAAAAGAATAAAATCGTAAATGTGTTAAAACGAATCTTTACCCATCGCGGTGCGAAAACTAAAACTCTATACTGTTATTAACAACATAATTTAACTGATATCAAAAGCCACAAAGGCATATCAAGGATACCCGAGTCAACACAACCCACATCAACTCCATCTACAATATTAGGCGCGAACTACTTAAAAGGTATGACAACTGTTTTTGAGCGATTAAATGTTTATGGGTTAAGCAAAACAAACCAGAGAGGAACACCAGGGGTGCCAACTTTAGCAACCTATAATGTCCGGAAATTATTGGAAAGGTTCATTGTCGGGGTAAGTGGGTTGCGGCAACTAAGGGTTAAGGAATTCAGATAAATTTAGTGAGCAACAGGCGAGGAAATTAGCAGAGGGCTGTTAAAACGGCTAGTGATTGGCTAAAATTTTTAGGTTATTATGATACCATATAAACTCACCAATCGAGATTAATCTAATTGTACCTGAGGGGACATTGATCATAGGTAATGAGGATGTGAAATTAGAGGAAAATTTAATTAGCAAGACGATTCTTTCAACAAAAATTGATAAAATTAAATCTAGCAAAGCACCGGATCCTGGCGAGATTTTCTAGGATTTTGAAAGAATGTAAAGTGTGTTAAGTGAGCCTCTAACGCGCATATTTATAAAATCGTTAGAGACTTTCGTTGTACCAACAGCGGGGAAGTAAGCTAACGTAATACCTATCTTTAAGAAGAAGTATAAAACGATTATGTTACCGGGCAAAGAGTTTGTCATTAGTGGTGGGGAAAGTCGTGGAATCTGTAATAGTGAAATTAGGGATAACATAAATAATATAATTTCACGGATAACAAAAGCCACAAGGGCCTATTGTAGATAGAGGGGAGTAGGGAAGGGGGCAAAGAAAAAATAATAGCATAATCGAGTTGCAAACAGCTTCCCGCGTCGCTGGACCACTGTTAGCCAGCGGCGAATCCACTCGGCCATCCTGAGTCTCAAAAAAGACTCATTCAAGGAAAGCTTTTAAGGCGCTCGCCTGCACTTCTCGTACTCTACACAACCCCCCTCCTAGAAGCGGAGCGTGAATGAAGAAATGAAGAGAACCCGTTTGGAAATGTTATCCAAGGACTAACGCTCCCCCTCCCGGGTCTGGGCACCATTGTAGATAAGGGGAGTAGGGAAGGGGCAAAGAAAAAATAATAGCATAGGCGAGTTGCGAAAAGCTTCCCGCGTCGCTGGACCACTGTTAGCCAGCGGTGAATCCACTCGGCCATCCTGAGTCTCAAAAAAGACTCATTCAAGCAAAGCTTTTAAGCCACTCGCCTGCACTTCTCGTACGCTACACTATCAAAGTTCATCCGCATCTGTCAAAACCCACCCACAAAATACAAGGTGCTTCAGGAAAGGTAGTATTTTTGTTGCCCACCTTTGTACTGACTCTAGAAGATTGCTGTCATGTCTAAAGTGTGGTAACCATGCGTGTGTACAGTACTCTAAATGTGGCCTAACATACGAGTTGAAGAGTTTAAAGATAACCTCTTTACTCTTGTGTCTAACATTCCTGTTAATGTATCCTAGCACCCTACTTGCTCTATTTTTTGCCTCAATACACTGCTTTGAAAACTTCACTGACTTATCTACTACTACGCCTAAGTTCTTTTCAACATCAACTTCTCAAATTCACCTCTCATTTTGGATAAGTCCGAAAGAACAGTGGTCCATTGACCGGATTTTTTCCTAAGCTGGTGAGATCTGTAGTCAGATCATACAAAGTAGTATTACACAGGAGAAACAGTTTTACTTACTCGAATTGCAGCGTAGAAGCGGATCGACGGCGTCAACGTGAACAAATCTTTTCTAAACAATAACTCTACTGCCCCGCGCAGGTAAATCTCAATCCTGACTGCTCCCCAACACCTTAATCAACCTTGGAGCAAATCAGGACCACATAGCCACCCTCAGGATCTGCCACAACCATAGGACCTCACGACCAATGCACTTTTTGCCAACTGCGTTCGAGCCGGCGTGGTTTCTCCCTCTCGGCTCGGCCAGACAGGTCATTCCACCACTACCAAATCACAACATCCTTTGGTGTGCTTCCCTATAAATACACGCCCCTTTGATCTCAAGATCATAACTCAGGCCATAAACTAAATCTATTAATTAATTACGAACTTAAGAAAAACTTTTGCCAAGAATAACTCAAAACCTTAGGACTAAATAACAAAATTAAGAGACATTTAAGCAATATAGTCTTCAATCCAGAGAGGGGCTTCCCTTACTCCCTGGGGATATCGCAGTTCACCACTGTCTGCATCGTTCCCTTCTTCAACATCTTCGGAGGGACGTATGATCCTTCGTGCTTCAAACTCATTTCTTCCTCTTCATTTTTTTTGTGTGGATGGACTGCTCTACGCACATCAAGATCATGTTGACATATACAACGAGCATGTGACGGTTTCACTCAAACTTCCTCGTCCAGTCTAACCAACGAAACCTATCCTTCCCCAACCTTAGGTGGCATGGTGCATGCAGAGTGTCTCGAATCGTATCGCAATATGGACTTCTGGGGGCACTGATTGTTCATTTTGTCCAGACCTAGGGGACATGTTATACCAAAAGACGGCCTCCAACGCGCAAATACCACCTCGTTCTGCCATCACCTTAATCGTGCTGTGATGCCTCTCTACTATCCCATTATCGCCTCGTCGATAAGCTGCTCTGAAAAACCAGTGAACAATCTATTTGCTGAGAAGCCTTTCCAGTAACTCTGACCGGAAAACCACAGCATTGTCCATCAAAAGCTCATCTACTGGACCCCTCTCTAAAAAAACAAGTTATTCACTACTGAAGTTATACACTCAGCAGATTTACTCTTAAGCTTATTCCAGATGGTAGATCTTTCTGGCCCACAATCTATGATGGACAGATATGCAACCTGTATATAGTGGGAGAAATCTACAGCTAGCCTCCTCCAATTCTCCGGTACCCCAAGCTCTCCTCTACGATGCATCACAGGAGCAGGGTCAATCGTTTGGCCCCTCTCACAGATTCTCACCGCCTGATGCACCGCACTTCTAGTTACCGTGGGATCTATATTCCTGGCTAAAAACAATAAACGGTCCACTCCTACATGGTGCGAATCAGGAATCTCTTTCAGGTCAACTGCCGCAGCACATATGTTTGAATCTCTCCTCATGGGATCTTCCTCTTTGGTTGCCAGCCACCTTTTCTTCACTATTGTTAATGCATTGGTTTTATTGTTAAATGTTGGGACAAGGGTGACTATTATCTTTAGGTTAAACTCCTCACTCAGATTTTTTCAGAATGCCCAGGTGTCTCTTGATTATCATTTATGCAGTCTCTTTCGTTCGGATTCTCTTCTCCTCTGTCAGATCGGAGCAACTTTCACCCATCAATGCACTGTTGTAGAATCTGTCATGAGGTTAATCTCTCCCAAGCCCCATAGTAATTCTAAATTAACCCCTTTTTGCCTTCAACTCTGCTACATTTATATGATTATAATAACTTTCGTGACTTTCCTTTCTTAGCCAGGCAGCATCCTCTACTACTCCATCCGTCGATCTCAAGTAATACCCAAAGAACGATACTACTAGCACGCACCACACAACACCACCGTCTTTCTTTGGAACATACCAATTCCCATTTACTAGGTATGTCCTTCTGACTTCTTCCAATACTTCTTCTATCATACGCATTGTGTCCTCTCTCACAAAGTCATCCCACCTTTTTTCCTCCACTCTTCTCTTAATATAGCTACAAGCAACTCGCAGCCATCCAACCAGGTGGTAGTGCCCGACCAAACTGCCCCATACAGAGTCAACTCCTTCCTTGTAACATTTTCCTCTATGCATGGCAATTCATTCCACTTGAGAAAAATAAGCCCACCTATCTCATTCCTTTGGAATTTAAGTCCATGTGTTGCTCACCCATCCAGAGGTCCTGGCGATTTGTAACCATATCAAACCTATTTAGATGGCCAACTAATTATGTAGTAAACACCTGTGACTCATCTACCAATATGTCATCAATGTGTGAACTTGTGGCCAGCTGTATCCTCTTTGACTTAGAGAGCACTGTTTTCAGGATTTTTGCAAAATGCGTGGTGCACAGTTTAACCCAAAGTCCAACCGCGTCAAGTAAAATGTTCTGCTTTTATACTTGACCAGTTGATGTTTCCATAATTCATTTGCAACCTTTATTTTCAGATATGCGGATTTAAGATCAACAAGAGTCATCTCACTCCACCTGCCTCCACTCATGCATAACCTCACTGCACACATCAGTCACCTCATCTCCGGTGTGACTCTTTACATATACATTCAACTTTCGATAATCCAAAACAGGTCATACTTTTCTCTTAGTCGGCTGTTCAACTGCCATTAGCGGCGGCAACGTTAACAAACCTTTTCTAAACAATAACTCTACTGACCCGCGCCGGTAAACCTCAATCCTCACTGCTTTCTAACACCTTACGAGAAAGAGAGAGAGCTTAATCAACCTTGGAGCAAATCAAAACCACCTAGATAACCTCAGTATCTGCCACAACGATAAGACCTCATGACCAACGCGCTTTTTGCCAACTGCCCGCGAACCGACGTGATTTCTTCCTTCCCAGCTCGGCCAGACAGCTCACTCCAGTATTGCCAAACCACAAAATTCTTTGGTGTGCTTCCTTATATCACTCATGAGCGCGAGAGAATGATGAAATAAATCCAACTTCACCGCGTGCTTAACTCAATTTCTCCTTTATCCTTTGAATCCCCAATTAGTTCTCTTTCTCCTTCTCGTTCGACCATGCGAAGCGTGCTTTGAAAAGCTTGTCTATTCGGAAGATTTTTGTCTTCCGCGTAGCCGAGTGATCTAAAAGGCGGTTTAATTGAGGTCAAAGCGGTTGCTCGCTGCCTCAATGTGGACGGTTCGAATCCCACTCCAGCTCGGATTTTTCCGAAGAAGAATTATTCCGTTTTCTCTTTCTTTCGGTGAAGTTGGATTTATTTCAGCATTCTCTCACGCTCATGATATATATATATATATATATATATATATATATATATATATATATATATATATATATATATATATATATATATATATATATACACTTGTAATTGATTTGTTCCTTGGAAATCTGATACGTAGTGGGAATATGAAGACCTCAGGAGAAAACACTAATCATTTATTATTGGCCGGACGTTTTGGACCTTCGCTAGGAACATCTTCAGCGACTGTATCAACTAATGATAAGAAATTCTAACGATATCAGTTAAACAGTTAGAAGCACACATTATATAATGGCTAAAAAACGGGGGTAGGTAAGTTAAAGGAATAAAATTGAGATTAAAGTAAAACACAAATACAAATATATGGAATTAATTGATACTATCCAGTGTAATTTTGAAAAATAATAGGAAAAAGTGAAGTTTTAACATAAACTGACTTGAATATAAAAAATTAAAGGTAACTGGAATAAACAATAAAATATCATATTATATTAAATTATAAACCAAAAACCGAAAACAAATGTGAACTAATTGTAATAAACAGAGGGACTAGCCTTTATCGTAGGAGTTGTGAAATATACTAACAAACTATAGAAAAACTACTATTGAGATCGGTTTGGTTGGTCGGTTGGCTAGTTAATGTATTGAGTTGTTGGTTGGTTATATAGTGAATAGTTTAATTGAGGAGGAGTAATTATTTAGGTTTAGATTTATTTAATTGATGTACAGTGACTCTAAGATTTTCAAATCGAGAGAAGTTAAGGCTGAAGATACGAATGGTGATACTCATAGTGTTGCCTGATGGAAGAGGCTTCAGGTTTAGAAATGGGGATACCAGTCCTATCGTTTTTCTATCATTTGTTAGTTGATTTCACAACTCCTCAGTGGTGGGCGTGATAACGAAAAAAATGTATCACGATAACCGATAAATCGATAAGGATAAGCTTATAGGCGATAACCGATAATCAATAACTGGCGATAAAGTTATCGCTCGATAAGGTGATAACTGATAAATCGATAGATCCAAAATTCCCAGGGCATCATGCCCTGGGCCATGATGTCAAAGGTCTCGGTGATGGACATCTGCCCCTACTTCATGCTGGTTGACCCGCCGTCGTCTTTCTGACCGGACCGGTTCCTGCTGCGGCTACCAGTCCCAACGTTGGCCTTGTCAGGATGAATCCTGTTGAAGTTGCTCTTCAGGTTGGCCTTGGTGCCCTTCTTCACCTTCATTTAAGTCATCTTGGGGAGGCAGGGCAAACACTGGAAGATGTAGCTGTCGCCAACTATCTTCTTGCACTTCACCCACTTGCCAAGGAATGGCCAGGAGGACTGATACTCAGCCTCACTGAGCTCAGAGTCAATAGACTCCGCTGAGTCTCTTTGGCTTGATGCCGGCACAGTTTCTTGCAACGCCAGTACTAATTCAATACTACAAAATAGCAAAGCACTGCACTACTAAATTACAATAAAAATAGGATCAGGTTAGAATAGGGGCGTAACTTCGTAAGTGTTCAAAACGTTAATAAACGAATATTAAATAATAGCACCGAATAGTACATGCATTTATATACACATCCACAAAAAAATCGAACGGAAGAAGCACGGGAGCATAGGGAAAAAATCATCAAAGAACGCGTAAAACCAGTAGGGCGCAGGAGCAGCACATCGTGACCTCTCGTCCGACAGCTGCTGAGAGACTGAAGCTGAGCGAACGTTTTGAGAAGACATCAAGACCGGCCACCCCGCATTCCGTTCAGTATACGTTCGGTTCCCAGCTCAGACCTACCTATTTCTGCTTCTAAGGCACACGCGGCTCACCACTGTGCTAAATTGGAACCAAAAACTGAAATTATCGATTATCGCTAGTTTAGAACCAAAAGTATCAGCGATACCGATGAATCGATAACGCGGAGAAAAATATCAGATAACCGATAACCCAATATCGTTATCGCGATAACGCCCACTTATGCAACTCCTACGTTGAAGGTTAATCCCTCTGTTTAATTCAATTAGTTCACATTTGTTTTCGGTTTTTGGTTTATAATTTAATATAATAGGTTATTTTATTGTTTATTCCAGTTACCTTTAATTTTTTATATTCAAGTCAGTTTATGTTAAAACTTCACTTATTCCAATTATTTTTCAAAATTATACTGGAGAGTATCAATTAATTCCATATATTGTTATTTGTGTTTTTCTTTAATCCCAATAATTGTCAATTTTATTGATTTAACTTGCCCACCCCCTTTTTTAGCTATTATGTAATGCATGCTTCTAACTGTTTAACTGATATCGTTAAAATTTCTTCTCATTAGTTGATACAGTCGCTGAAGATGTTCCTAGCGAAGGTCCGAAACATCCAGCCAATAAATGTTTAGTATAATCACCTGGGTCTTCATATTCCTAATATATATATATATATATATATATATATATATATATATATATATATATATATATATATATATATATATATATATATATAGAGAGAGAGAGAGAGAGAGAGAGAGAGAGAGAGAGAGAGAGAGAGAGAGAGAGAGAGAGAGAGAGAGAGAGACAGACAGACAGACAGACAGACAGAGACAGACAGAGAGAGAGAGAGAGAGACAGAGACAGAGAGAGAGTGTGTGTTTTAGGTAAATATGACCTCTACCTAGAATGCTATGAATAGTGCTAATAAGGCTGATTGGGACGAGCGTGAGAAATAGGAGTATTGGTGTCATTCTGAAATTGTAACTGGCATTAGCTAGGCTTCATCTTGACTATGCAGTCCAATTTTTGGTCACCCTATTATAGGAGTGATATTGGTTAGTTTGAGTCTATGCAAAGCAGGATGACTTAGATGATTCATGTGTTGAGAGACTTACCTCATGGTGAGAAGTTTAGGAGACTAAATCCACATACGTTAGGAAGGATAAGATTCCGTAGGGACTTAAGTGAAGTCTTCAGCTGGGTAAAAGGTTATAATAAAGGAGACATGGGTAAGGACGTGTAGCGATGCGTTTAAACTGGACAAGTTTAGGAAAGAAGCTGATAGAATTGGTTTCCAATCGAATGGTAGATAAATGTACTAGGCTCAGTAGTCATGTGATAGAAGTGTCTTCATTTGTGGAGTTTTATGAATATGCTATATAGATTTATGGATGAGGATGCTGCATGGGAGAGAACTTCGTGATGGGAACAGGAACTGTCTCGTATAGGTTATTGATTAGCTTTTTGCAGACTCCTTCTTTTCCTTTCTAAACACAATGGGATCTTGGAAGCTTCGACCCACCCGAGTGTGAACAACAACCACCTGGAGGAAGTTAAGCCAAATAATTATTGGTTTGTCGCCGAATATAATCTGATTCTGCTTGGTGTTTTTAAAGGTCACTAGTATTTACGACAATATTTTTTTCACCGATAGCGGGGTGGACTTATGAAATAAATTGAAATGTATTCAGGGGTATGTTAGATGAGTGTATAGTGAAGAGATGATAGCAGTTTTTAAATTATATTTGGCGCCAAGTATATAAATATTTTAACCGATATTTTATTTATATATTGTTGCTGCATGATTTGGTTTTTTTACATGCTTTGATTGGTGCTGCTTTGGAATCAGTATTCTGGACATAACCCTGGGGATGAAGTTATTGCGGAATATAATATTTCATACAGTAACTCTGATTGACTCGAAGGATCTCTGATAGACCCTTGTGTCTTTTGCCATCCGTTGAATTATATTATGTTTTGGTAAGGGCCATTTTTTTTAAATTTTAAGAGCTCATCTGGTAACTGCCTACTTGGACATTAGTCGCCGTATTAAAAACTGCCTAGTACTAGGCTATTTTAAAATAAGATTAAAAAGCCAACAAAAAAAACAACGCTAAAAATGGAAAAAAGGAAAAAGGCAATAAGCAGGAAGTAAGAGCCGGCGTCTGGGGGAGGTCCGCCTCCCCCCGGTGCATGAACGTGCAACCTACTAAAATAAAAAACAAACAAAACCAAACTAGTTAAATAAATGGGAGAAGGCCAGCCTCCTCCAAAAAGTCTAAAAGTCCCCAGGCCGGTATGCACGATCCCGTCCCGAGTACAAGGGACAGGCGCTAGCGACCCCGCCCATCCCGGTACTGGGACAGGTAACGTGCGCGGATATCACTCAGACAGGGACATTCGACAAGAATGTGCCGAACGGTCTGAGGGGCGACGCAGTCGTCACAATAGGGTGCAGGCGAGCGCTCCATCAAATCGCGATGCGTCACACGAGTTTGTCGGATTCGGAGATGACAGAAAGTGACCTGAAGCCGCCGCGGCATTGGGGGATAGGTCCATGGGAACAGTCGCGGCGCAATGACACGCAACTTTATGTTCCCAGGGACCGTCTTCCATCTTCTTTGACAATCAGTCCGAAGAGATGCCCGTATTCCTGCCATGTATTCAGTGTGTGGAAGAGCAAAACGTTGGTCCAGTCGCCCGGCCTGCGGACTCTTTGGCGCCCTCGTCGGCGCGCTCATTCCCCGAAATTCCTAAGTGTCCAGGAACCCAGAAGAAGAAAATCTCGACATCCACCCGGCTTACTAAAACCGTGGCATCACGGATATCACGAACCAGAGGGTGCGGAGATTCCAATACCTCGAAAGCAATCTGGGCGCTTTGTGAGTCGCTATAAATAAGGATCAAGGCTCCGGAACGGGACGTCGCGTAATATCCCATACCAAGTGGTGTATTGCCACTAACTCAGCCGGGAAGACAGACGCAGCGCCTGGCAGAGCCCCGCTGACTTCAAACAGAGGGGATACGGCGTGGAAACCGACTCCCTCTTCGGACTTAGAGCCATCAGTATACACCAGCACGGTTCCAACGTGACAGGAGATGTGCTCCAAAAAGGCCGAACGCAATACTCCAGTCACTGTAGAAGATTTGGGAGCAGAGGCATGGTGACAAATAGCCGAAGGTGGTACCCTACAGGGTGGCGTTCTGGGCAGAAACAGGGGCACCATCCCGGCATGGGCACTGTTGAGATCAGCTGCGGATGCTTTGAGAGCCGTTGGCGACAAAGGAAGACGCTGCGCCAGTGTGTACAGGCGAGTAATGCACTGTACATGGTGAATAGATAATGGCATCTTTCTCGCATCGACAAGCAGGCTCTCAATAGGGGAAGTGCGCAAGGAACCGGTCGCCAAGCCAAGGCCGATGTGGTGGATCGAGTCCACCTTCCGCAATAGACGTTCGGATGCGGATGCATAAAACTCACATCCATAGTCAAGCTTCGAACGGTCAAAGGATCGATAAAAAAAGTAGGACAGTAGCTCTATCAGTGCCCCAAAGGCTGAACATCGTGAACGGAGAATATCCAAAGCGGGTACAAAAGACCCTAAGGCTCCGAATATGATCCTCCCAGGTGTTGCGTCGGTTAAATACAAGACCAAGGAAATGGTGCGACTCAACCACTTCCAGGCGCACCCTATTAAGAAACAAATCTGGATCGGGGTGTAGCCGTGGATGGCGTCAGAAATGGACCACCTTAGTCTTGGCCAAGGAAAACCGAAATCTGTGCGCTTCGACATAGCGAGAGACGCGGTTCAATGCCTGTTGGAGTCGACGCTCCAGAGTTGGAACTGGGCCGCCCTAAATGAGATCGAAAGGTCGTCCACGTAGATCGTAGAAACAATATCTTCTGGCAGCACCGAGATAACACCGTTGATGCTCAAGGTAAAGAGTGTAACGCTGAGGACACTTCCCTGCGGGAAACCCTCTTCCTGCTCCATTAGACCGGAGAGGGCTCCCCCTAACCGTACGTGGAATCGACGATCTCGCAAAAATTCAGATATAAAGATTGAGAGGCGTCTCCTCGCCCCCATCGTGTGGAGAGTTTCCATGATACCGTATCGCAATGCGGTATCATAGCCATTCTACAGATCGAACAATACCGTGGCAGAGTGATGTCCACCAAGGAAGGCCTCAGAGTCGGCATTTCATATTTGGAGCAGAGCATCCGACGTGACGTTGAACTTGCGGAAGCCGCCTTGTGCAGAAGACAGATGGCCTCCGCTGTCCAGAAATAAGGCTAATTTAACATTTACCAATTTCTCCATCAAATTTCACACGCAAGAGGTTAGAGAGATTAGGCGGAAACCGGTCGGAGTAGAGTGATCTCTATCCCGGTATGCGAAAGGCAACCACAGTAGTGATTCGCCAGGAGTCTAGCAGGTTACCCTCTACCCAGATCCTGTTAAACAAATCTAACAGAAAGGCCATGCCTCGCTCACCCAGGTGTCGAAGCATGGCGTACGGGACATCGTCCAGACCATGGGCGGTGTCCGCGCACGAAGCAAGAGCGGAACGCAACTCACTCACCGTAAACCTGTCATTGAAGGGTTCTCCGCCTCTGGAGGTAAAGTCCAACCGGCGGCATTCCGCGCCATCACGACGTGCATTGAATGCTGGCGGAGCAGCATCCCAGCTAGAGAATGCGGAGAAGCGATCGTGAAGGATTCGCCACGGACGCGGGGTCCGAGATTGCGGTCCTATTCTCCTGGAGAACGGGAGAGGGGTCCTGCGAGAATTTGCCCCGAATCTTTTGACTCGCCTCCATAGCTCTGCTAGAGGGGTCTTCCCGTTAAGTGAAGCCACGTGTGCCCACCAAGAAGAGCGGTGGGCGTGCTTCGAAATATACCGGAAACTAGCCCTAGCCCGACGAAATTCAGCAAAAGTGAAATCGTTTGGGCGGCGCTTAGAGCTCATATACGCATAACGCTTCTATTTGAGGGCCGTCTCACATTCGGCCGACCAACGCGGAATGGTCGGCGTGCAAAATGGGCAGACGTTCTGGGAATAGTAGTCAGGCTCTCGGCGTTAAGGTGGCCGCAGAAGAACTCAACGGCCTCAGCTACCGACCTAAACTCCTCGACTGACAGAGAATTGAGTCATTTCCTGAAATACAGGCCACCGCGTCCGCACCAAGCACCACCGAGGTGGGCTTTCATGCGGCAGTTGCCCTGGAAATGATATTTGAAGGGCAAAGTGATCACTACCATAGATGTCATTGACCACCCCTCAATCAAAATCAGGCTGTGCATCCGGAGAGCACAAAGATAGATCAAGGCAAGAAAATTAAGCGGTTCTCGGGCAGTGATGCGTAAACTCATCCACATTTACGAGACCTATATCAAGCAATTCGATCATATAGGCAAGGACTTGTCCCCTGGGATTTACTGAGTAGTCTCTCCACATAGGATGTCTGCCAATTCAGATCTCCAAGCAAGAGAAAGAGCTTCGGCAACCGTGCCACGACGCGGCGGAAGGCCCCCGCGTCGAAGTCAGCTGGCGGTGGAATGTACTCGGAAATAACACTATATCTCCTATCCAGGTGAAGCTGCAGTTACTGTCTGAAAGGAGGTATCTAAAGTGAAAAGAAGAACGCGAGACATCATGCTGGGAGTAAATCACACATCCTCCCGCCCGGCCCCCTTCACGTGGTAGTGGAGTTGCAAAACCCTTATACCCCGGGAGAGTGGGCAGGGTGCATGCGTCCAGTATGGTCTCTTCCAAAAAGATAGCTAACTGGGAACGAGAGGATACGAGCCTCCGTAGCTCTCCCTAGTTGACGCGGAGTGCACGGCAAATCCATTGAAGGAATATGCCCTCCAGGCCTAGCTCAGGGGAGACGCGGAGGCCCTGTTTGAAGAGAAGACCATCACGGGAATGGCCGTACGCTTCCCGGAGGCACAACCCAGCACGCTATTAGCCGGACATTGCGCTGAAGGCGCTGTCGCCTTCTAGGACTGATTGGGGGAGGTTTTGCTCGCCATGCGAGTCTTTTCATCCCTCCGCTTGAAACCTTATGTGGACGTTGTGGCTTCAGAGGCGGGATGCCCTTTTTTCGAGGATCCACCGTCTCCGAGCCACCCAGCCCACCACTAGGTGTGGGCGAATGAGTCGTAGCTCCTTTGGTGCTGTCCTCATTTTGGGGGGCAGCATTAGGATTCTCTGAAGATGGCCTGGCGACCAACTTCAGGGGTGTTGCCTCCTGTGAATCTAACGACTCGGTGGAGGCGCGTGGCCGTTTCGTCTTACGCGAAACGGTCACGCTGGGGGAATGTAGGGAAGCCCTGATTTTAGCCGGGGCTGGGTGCGAACCCTTTGTGCCGCCTAGCTTTTCTAGGGAAGCGCTCGGGTTGAGTAGAGCCCACAGAAGGGCTCGGAATCGGCGAAGAAACAACCATGTTCGTTGGCCTGGATAGGCCGGGAGCAGAGGGTGTCTTTCTAAACATTGAAGCGTAAGACGTCCCAGGCAAAGCTGGGCGCGCCAGAACCAAGTCCTTAGCCTCGCGGAATGAGAGTCTATCCTGGGCCTGAACGGCCAGGATTTCTTTCTCCAGGAGATATGCACCACATTGCTTCGAAGAAGCAATTGACACACTTGGCAACACACGATTTTAGACTTATCGTGTGCGAACTTGGAGCAATTTACATAGACTTCGGGTGACCCCGACTTTGCACGTCTACATGAGCGATTCGTATGGCCGAAGCGATAACAGTAATATCAGCTCTGCGGTAGTAGCAGGAATGCCTTCACGCGGTAGCGGTACCAACCGGCACGCACCGACTCAGGGAGCTTGTCACAGTCGAACGTGACGAAGAGTGTAGGGGTAGGTCTCGATGCCCCTCCCTTTTTTCTCATCACACGCTCGACCGTGACCGCTCAATGGTCGGTCAGCTCTAGAGTCATATCTTCCATGGAGTAGTCCACGAGTTCCCTCGCATAAACTACTCCTTTCACAAAATACATGGTAGAGTGCGGCGTCACACTCACTTAGTGCCATCAAGTATCAGAAGAGCACTTATCTTGGTCGCCTCAAATGAACCCGTCGCATTCGCCAGATGGCTTTCTTCCGCGAAACGGGTCACCTTCGGCTCTCTACCAATCACACTAGCTAAAGTTCTCCTCTGATGGATCATGTTGCCCTTCGCCAACATGGTACCATCAGTGGAGCGAATAACGAGGAAGTGTTTAAAGAAAGCAGGCTCCAAAACGCTGGGTAATCTCTGAATGAAGGGACCCGATGTAATCGAGGCTCCACTCTGCACTCTAGCACTTTTGGCCATAGTAAGGGGCTCTTTACCCGGGATGGGGGAGTGGCCGAAAGTGCTGATCTTGGCTTGGTCGCTCTTCGAAGTGGCAGACAACCTATCCGTCCTCGCAGCACCAGTGGATGGAGAGGAGCCATGATTCATTTAATTCTTTTTATCGTTGTTTTTTTCGTTTTAGGAGAGGGTGGTGGGGAATGAACCCTCTTCTTGACTCTCCCAGCAGGAGCCCCCAGGCAGGATGGACTGGCCTCAGCAAGATCCTTCTCTGAGATGGAGAAGGTCGGGCACCCTTCGGGGGAGGAGATCCCTCCCCTCCTTGCTGTACTACCTTAGAAACCCTAGCAGTGCTTGGCACTGAGCCCGGATTCGCTCTCATGGAAGGCTCTATCGTATGATGCTAAGTTGCTTCATGGTCCATGTCTATCTCGGGTGGGGCCTCCAGTTGGCCATTTCCCCCTCCTTCAAGACATCACAGGTCCTAGTGCCAGCAGTGTTCTGAGACTTCTCTTGGGAGTGACGGGCCTTGCCGCCCGCTAGATTTAATATTCTAGCCAGTAGGTCTTTTGAGGAAAGCGACCGAGGGAGCCTGGGTTTCCTCTCCCCCCCTAATGAGGTTGCCCTACTGAGCCTCTTTAATGGAGATCGGTCAGCTATGGGCTGCCTGCTGGCTTTTTTGGCAGTCCCCTTGGAAAGTAAAGGGGAAACTGCCGCTGGAATTAGGGAGGTGCCTGCAGGCACCTTTAGTCAAGGGGGTGATGGGAGTCCCCTACATCTGTAGGCGAAGGAAATGAGTAAGTCTCCTTTCCGGTTACAGAGATTTAGAGGGTCTCCTGCGAGAGCACAGGGGTGGAACCTCCATTTTTTTCTATGGAACTGCCCAAAGGCAGCTCCCTTGATTGTGAAGGGGAAAGGGGAAGGGTTTTTTTATTTTCATCATCGGGCATGGGTACCCTAATTTTTCTTCGAGATGAACACGCTCATCACCCTTCGCAGAAGCCCGCCCTGAAAGGGGTGCGTACGGGGCAGGCAGAGTCAGGTGCCACCATTCAAGGCCACCTCTACAGCCTGGTGACTCGGCAGCTCTTCGGAATAGCGGCTCCACCTTAGGCACGGCGTAAAATTGATAGAGTGTCAAGAGAGAAGGAAAGGGGATGTGAGAAAGGTATGGGTGGGATTGAAGCAGGTTGTTAAAAACTCACAATCCCAAACCGGAGCTGAGAGGTTAAGGAACATTGTCCCCTCCCACCTCAGCCCCGATCCGGGATAGTTGGCTGAGAAGAAGGTCAGCATCTACTTTGTGAAAATAGAAGCCGACTAGAGAGAGTCGTGGAAGAGGTTGTAGGAGAAGTAAGGATGTGGGGGAGAAATACAGGCTCTCTAAAAGAAGGAGAAGAGGCTAAGCTTGGGCCGGCGGGGTGCTGAGTTGCGTCAGCACGGCGGCCAGGAAGGCAAATCGCCGCGCCCCTTACCGGGTTGGTAAGGGCCATATATTGTAGCAACTCAATGTTCGGATCGCACAACAAAATATCGTACAGGCCTCAGTGAACTTAGTGGTTAATAAGCTGTAAAACTAGCAAAAAATTAAGAAACACACCTCCCATTAAAAATTAAACCCTATCACGTCTGAATACTCCTCAGATGTAATCCCGATTCGAGGCAACGTTGTAACAACTGCCACATCCTGTAGTGATTGTGCATGTATATCCGGCTAGATAACAATTCAAAAACACACCAAAATATCATTGACTAAAAAGAAGTAACAATTCTGGGTTATATAAAAAAAATAATATACCAATCATAATTAGCCTTGAAACGAACACTCATGGGAATGAGATCACAAATCAATCTTTTCTTCCTAGGAAATATAAATAAGGTAAGGACCTGGAGGATGTAATTATTACAATAAATGAATTGTCATTTAAGGAATTTTTTCATTTGATAAAATAAATAAACAATACAAATATTAAATGGGATAACTCGATATTGATTGCGTTCAGTATTGCTCGGTAGACACATGATAATTATTTGAACAATTAAAATAAAAAAATTAAAAAAACAATGACGATCAAGTGAATTAACCTGCCTAAAATTAATCAAAGTTTATTTGACAATAAAGATCTAGAGAACAATATAATTGATTATATACTATTTATCACTGATTTCTGGCGTATTCACAAATATAATGGCTAATTTATACAAATGGGAAGTACCAACCTTTCACGGCAAACATAGGACTTTGTAATGGTGGAACAGAAATTGGCCGGTTTTCCTTACTCATTTATTGTTATCAATTGTACATTTTCTCTCTAACCAACTAACCCAACTTTTCAGATAAGTTTTTTATGTGAATGTCAATAATAGTTAGCATTTAACGTTAATCCGATAACATTTACATACGTTAACTTGGAAGTGAAACTATTGTAGAATAGCATATTAAGATATTCACAGAAATTAAATATATGGACTGCCTCATCACTCTCCCAAGAGAATTCTGCCTTCCCCTAAGTACCAAGTGATCCTTTTAACCAGCCTGTTATGAGCGTTATTTTGCCTTGGCTATATTGAAAGTGAGGCGGTACGAAGCCTCAATATTGATTTTTAACTAATGCCATACACTGCAGCGAGAGGCAAGCAAGGTCTCAGTTGGAATGAAAATGATCTGCTGATGCCTTTATTTCGAAATAAAGGATGACGCGGTACAAGAATGGTGGGCCTTTTTGGCCGAAGGTGAGGCAACCACTGGAGTCGAGGACCGATTTTGCTCGGCTACTGATGACGACGAGGATTCCTTCAAAATAGGCCGAGGCATTTGCACTTGGGCGGGAGGGGTAGGGTTGATCGAAGGAGGATAGTCAGAAAGGATATCAGAAGCAGCGTATCCAATCACCTTAAACTGGCGTCTGTGAAACGGAGGTTAGCTTTGACCTGGAGGTGAAAATATTTGACTAATCCGTTGGTCGGAACGTGATAAGTCGTGGTATGGATTCGGAAAGATCTAATAACTGACAGGAACGATTGTTACTGATGTGATTCGAACTGAATCACAAGATCAGTCAAGATCGTAGAAGCTACAGCAATCTAGAAATACAACCCGAGGGGAAAGTTTGAGTAACGCTTGAGGATCTTGTGTCAGTGATAGACAGGGTCTCATTGCCAAGGAGGGATATGTTCAATCCCATACTGGATGAGATGGCCATGAATTATGTCGTAAACATGGCAGCAACACTTTGATTATACGAAAGTACAGTTGAGAGACTATACCTGTTGAGAAAGCGGTATCGACGCATGATGACAATTCCAAGGGTGACAGGGGTGTGTGTTCGAGAATACTGAAATACAAAAAAGGCAGCTTCTGATGCGACGTTTAAAGAGCCAGGAAAGCGAATATCGCACATGAGCTACAGGAGGAAGTCCAAATGACAATATTCAAGTGAAGGTTTCACAGAAGAATATCGACACGGAAGGAGATCATGCAGGAGGGTTAAGATCAGTTAGGACAGTATTTTTTTACAGGGCCCATCTGCCATTGCCACCAAGGGCATAAGTCGTCGATAATAAAATTTCATCCTAGTGCTAGGCTACTCTAAACTTCACGAATAAAAAAAACAACAACAAACCTAAAACAAGAAATATGGAAGGCAAGAAAAAGAAGGAAGCATGATCGGGCGTTTGGGGGAGGCCGCTTCCCTCTAAGGCAGGATCATGCGACCAAAGCCAAAGATAATCAAATAAAGTGCAAGATGCTAACCTTATAAAAGTCAAGTAGTCAACACGTGTGTGTGTATGTACGAATCCCTCCTGATTACGTGATAATCGATAGCGATACTGCTTGCTCCGGCACAGGGACAGCTAACGTGCGCAAAAATCACCCAGACTAGGACATTTAACATGAATGAGTTGAATAGACTATTGGGAAAACTCCCTCGATGTACAACAGTGCAGGGAAGCAATCCATGAAATGACAGTGCGTCCCGCGAGCCTGATCAATTTCAAGAGGACTGATAGTGACCTGAAACAGTCGCCGCATTGGGGGTAGGGCTATAGGAACAGTCGCAAGACAATGGTACGCAACTTTAAGTTCCCTCTGGCCTTTCACCATCTCCTTTGCAAGGCAGCTCTTCCGGGCTGCCTTGATTCTTGCGATGTAAACGGTGTGAGGAAGGGCGTAACATTGGTCTGGCTGCAAGTCCTCGCGGACTCTTTGGAGCCCACATGGATGCGCTCATTTCGCGCAACTCACACATATCCAACAACACAGCAGAAGATAATCCCACCATGGTGTCACAGATACCGCGAGCAAGGATGTGGGTAGTTACTAATTCTCGTAGAGCAATCAGGGCATTTTATGAGCAGCTAAAGATCCCACTCTGGTCTCCAAACCGGACAAAAAGGATTACTTCCTGTATCGAACGTGGTAATGTAATAGGCGCGGCCGTGGTGACAAACGCAACGTGTAGTAGACCCTTGTTGACTTCAAACAGAAGGAATACGGCGTGGAAACGGACACTCTCCTGGGACTTGGAGCCATCTGTGTACACGAGGACAGATCCAGCCTGACACAAATTGTGCTCCTAAAAGGTTGAGCGCATTACGCCTGGCACTGTGGGAGCATTGGGAGTAAAGGCGTGGCGGCAAATAATCAAAGGTGGGACCTTTCAGGGTGGCGTCTTTAGCAGAAGCAGAGGCGTCACCAGCAGGAGAGCTACACCGAGCTCTCGAGAGAGTTTCCTAGGCCTAGACCCAAAGGAACATCTCAGAGGCCGCATATGTACCGTCAAGATCGGTCGCAGATGCTTACAAGTGCACAATGCACTAATCGTGGCACATACTAGAGGCATCTCCTAGGCATCGATAAATAGGCTCTCTATGGGCGACACGTGGAAATCACCGGTTACCAATCAGAGACCGGTTTGGTAGATCAAGTCTACCTACTGCAATACACACTCGGGGGCCGAATTGTGAAACACACTTACGTAGCCAAGCTTTGAACGAACCAATGAACGGTAGAAAAGTAAACAGTAGCCATATAAAGACTGCCAAGTGCTGAACGTCAGGGGATGAAGAATGTACATAGCGCCGGTACGAAAGACCCTAAGGCCACGAATATGAGCTTCCCAGGTGAGGCGTTGGTTGAAAACAAGACCAAGTAAACGGTGAGAATCCACCACGTCTAAGTTAGCCTCGTTTTTGGGTGGAAGAAATGCACCTCCTTAGTTTTGAATTGCCATCAGGGGCGCACCAAAAGTAATGAAAGGTCATCCAGGTAGAGCGTAGTGCGAAAACATTCCAGTATTACCAAGATTATACCGTTGATAATCATTGCAAAAAAGAATATTGCAGTGAGGACACTTCCCTGCGCGACGCGCTTTTCCTACCTCATTGAGATAGAGAGAGCCCCCATTCCTTACGTATGCCTAATCGACGCTCGCACAGAAATTCAGAGATAAAAATTTGGAGGCGTGCCCTCAACCCCATGTCTGGAGGGTCTCGATAATAATGTATCGCCATGCGGTATCATAGGCTTTCTTCGAATCGAAAAATACCGTTACGTAGTGCTATCTATGACAGAAGGCCTGTCAAATAGCATTTTCTAGCTGGCTAGAATATCCGACGTGGTGTAGAACTTACAGAAGCCGCACTGTGCTAAGGTCAGGTGGCCTCTTTTGTCTAGGAAAAGGGCTGATCTAACATTTTCCAATTTCTAAATCAACTTGCCCACCCAGGGAGTTCGAGCATTTGGGCAGAAACCGATTGGAGTAGAGTGATCTCTCCCCAATTTGCGATAAGCAAGGACGAGAGCCATTCACCAAATGTCTGGGAGGATACATTGTTTACAAATCCTGTTAAACAGATCGAACAGAAATGCCATGCCTCAAAGAAGAATAATGCGGCTCTATATAATTGACACACTTGGCTATACACGATAAGGACTTCGGGTAAACCCGACCTCTCATGCCTAGACGAACGACTAGTATGGCTGAAGCGGTAGCAGTAGTAGCATTTCCGCGGTAGTGGCACGAATGCCTTCACGCGGTTTCGATATCAACTGGCACGCACCGACTCAGGGAGACTGTCACGGTGGAACGTGACGACGAGTGTAGGAGTGGATCATGAAGCCGATCACTGTTTTATAATCAGAAATTCGACTTCTACTGCTCCTTGCTCAGCCAGCTCTTCGGGTGATGTCTTCTAAGGAGTAGTCCGCCAGTTTCCTCGCATAAACCTTTTTTTCCAATAAGTTTTTGATAGAGTGCGGCGTCACACTCATTATTGTTTCATTGATTGTCCGAAAGCCACTAATCATCGCCGCCTCGGAAGGGTACGACGCGTTCGCCAGAAGGCTCCCCTCCGAGAAATGGGTCACCTTCACCGATATACCAATCAAAATTGCTAAGTTATCTTCTGATGGAACATGTGACCTTGGCCAACAGCTGCCATCTGTGGACCAAATACCTAGAAAACTTTTGAAGTCTGTTGGGGTAAAAATAACAACACCTATTAATCTCTGAATGGGGTACCCTGACGTAATCGAAACTTCGCTCACCGCAGTTGTGAATTATGTCTATATCTGGATCTCTTTAATCGAATGCCCCTCGGGGTCAAACGTGCCGGTCTTGGACTGGTCGTTTTCTGAAACGGCAGGTGATCTGTCCATCCCCGGAGCCCGCGCGGTTGGAGAAGATTTCCTTGTCCTCTTTGATTTTTTATTTTTATTTGGAAAGTAGGCGGGGAGAGAATCTGCTTCTCTCCTCTCCCGGAAGAAACCCCTAGGCCGGTCGGGCCCGCCTTACCCAAATTTTCGCTGTCAAGGGGGAGTTACTAGTCGGGGGGGGAGGGGGGCTTCTCTTCTTGAGGGCCTACGGTGGCTCGTGCCGCCTGAAGAGGGTTTTGCTAATGGGCAGACTGAGGTTCTATGTCTGCCACCGAGCCAAAGTTCGCCTCCTTGGAAGACATTGCCATCTGGGGTGAGTTCACCTATGGGACCATTTCCACCTCAGGAGGGGCCTCCAACTGCCCTCTCCCCAAGGTGTCTGGTATCCCCACAGGGGACCCCCAGGGCCTATGGCCCGTCTTGAACGCTACTGGGGCTGGAATGCCGACCTGCGTTGGAAAGAGAACGAGAACAAGCACGTTGCTCCCATTAACGTGACAAAAATTGGGTCGATGAAGTGCCTTGCCACCTTTTACGACGCCACCTTTTACCCCTCTAAAAGTGTTGAGTTGGTCATCTGTCCCCATCGGGGAGACCAGGAACCGAGGCAGCTCGTCCTCTGCCTCGTCGTTTTCTCGGAAAAAAACCCTGAGAAAGTAAATAGGGACCCACCTCAAGTGGAAAATCGCTTGGAGTCAATTCAGAAGGGTAGTAAAGCTGGAATTCCCGAACCTGTTACGATTGGAGAAGGGAAAGCGCTCTCTCCGATAAGAGAATCTGTGGGAGGTCCAACAGTAGTAACTCTGCACAAGGAGGCAAGGCGGAAGACCCAGAACGCATATCTATTGCCAAAGGAACAATACTTTATCCTCTAATCCTCTAAGAGAAACTCTGAAGCGCCTCTGAGACAGACAGGAGTTGTCACCTCCTTAACTAAGGCGGAGTTCTCCGTGGCGACTCCAGAAAGGATATAGGTGATTATCCTTTATAGGTTGAGGATGATGAGAGGGAGCCCCTGCACCAAGATTAATAATTCACTGTGTAACAAAATTTCACTTTTGTCTTGTCCTTGGGCTAAAAGTGTTATTCCCCAATTGTTTATGGCTCTATTAAATAAAAAAAAGTCAATTTTAATCCCAAACCTTTGCTTTTGTGGCTAGGATATTAAATTTTTAAATTAAGCTGATTTATGGTAAATAACATTATTTTGATGCAAATAGTAAAAATATATAAAAAGTTTCAAGGGATATGTTTTTTTTTCAGTTATGGTATAAACATGATATACTGTATTTAAAAGTTATAGAAACATAAATACAGTAGTAATAGCTATTATTTCCCTTATATTTTCTTTTTACGTTCCAAATAGATTCAGAACGAATTTGGTGAAAAATAAACTGTAGAACTTTCGAGATCTTTTTATATGTTTGAAGAATTTCTAGAACATTCTGGCAACGTAGATGACTATATAATTACAAAGCAGGTCAACTCAACAGATCAGTTTAACTCTAGCCGTCACAGCGCAACATCATCACTCGTCATTAATAGAAGCACTCGTTACACATGGCATCAAAATGTTGTAAGCACCCGACCGACGCATTTTGCTATGTATGCGGTGAATTTATTAAGGCAAGAGCGAAAAAGTACTCTGTAGAGAAATCTGCTAAATGTGTGAGGCCAACGAGGCATATTATTTCGTCATGCCAGTCAAAGATCAAGACAAACCTTGGGCACCTCATTTCACCCTCGAGCTCTGCAAAAGAACTCTGGTAGGTAATATTATATATATATATATATATATATATATATATATATATATATATATATATATATATATATAAATATATAAATATATATATATATATATATATATATATATATATATATATATATATATATATATATATATATAATATGTTTTGTTTATTCGGATACTGGATTTTTTTAAACATTTCTAATAACACGAAGAAAAAAGTATTTGTATATTTATACTTATGTTTTCATTTTTATTTTTTTTACAGTATAGCAATGCCCTCTGGCATTCCTATAAAATATTACATGTATCAATATGCCATTGCATCAATTTACATATTACCATTACTTAATATCACTTTAACGTAATGTACATTGTGCATAAATATTAGCATACTTTCCTTTTTAAATTCAATGTAAAATTATCCATTTATTTTCCCATTTAATTTCTACAATTTCTATTAAATCTTATGTAAGATTTCAACTTAGTTATGTCTAAATAATAAATCCAAAATATCAAATATTTTGTATATTTATTTTCAATATATCTTTTGTAATATATAATTGCCATCAAAAAATCATGGCTAAGATACATTCTTTTCAGTGACACTTACTCTAGTCAAACACACAGTAACACGCTTTCAGCTCAACTACATTGAACATAAATATTCCTCACTTGTCTCTCGTCATTCTCAGCATAAAGATCTCAAGTCACAGTCCATCATAGTTACCTTAGTTATTTTTCCATACCTTACCTTAGTTACTTTACCATACTTTACCCCACTTAACCTTACACTTCACTCTACTTTTCATTACATTCATACGTTGCATTACGTTGTATTCCTTAACAATTCTCATTTTAATTATATCATTCATTCGTATAATTGTAATAACCGCTCACTAGTTATTTCATAATTCAATTCTCTCATTGTGCATTCGTTAATTTTATAAATATATTTATTTTGTTTATCGTCCGTTTTCTTATAAACCTAGCGCCCGAAGTTTTCTAAATTCAGTTCACGTCAGTCGTTAGGCCTAAATATTAGCAGACGACTATTCCATCCAATTTTTAACAAATTTATGGTAATGGTTTACAAATAGCTATCTAGGCTGATTTATTAACTAAAATCAATCCCACTAATAACCAAAAACACAACAGGATGGTACATGGTTGAAAAGAGAGCTATGAATTTCGCAATCCCACAAATTTGGATGGGACCAACTGACTGCTCAAGCAATTGTTTCTTCTGCATGGCGAACCCTTCCAAACGTCGAGCAGACAAAACTGCGCCTGTTATCATGTATCCAGACCTTCAGTCATCTATTGAGCCAGTGAAACACAGTTCTGAGCTCCCCGTACCCATTCCTCCAAAAAGAGAGAAGCAGGTTTTAGAAAGGAAAATCAGTTCAGAAGAGGATGAAGTCATTGATCCAGATTACAGATATGCAACTAAGGAGAGAAACCTATACTACCCCAATCAAAAATATCTCCACGACCTTGTCAGAGATCTTGGTCTCACAAAGTCCAATCCGAGCTTTTAACTCCCAGACTCAAGCAGTAGGATTTGTTAGATAACAGTGCGCAAATATCAAGTCAGAAAAAGCGTCACCAGTGTTTTTCAAGCTTTTTTACACGTCAAGATGAGCTTTGTTTTTGTCACAATGTGACTGGTCTGTTTGAGGCAATCGGAATCGCCTGTAACCCCAACGAGTGGCGCCTCTTTATTGACAGCTCGTCCGGGAGTCTCAAAGCAGTGCTGCTTCATAACGGGAACATGTATCCATCTCTTCCCCTTGCTCACTCGATCCAGCTCAAAGAGGAATAGAGCAGTGTCAAGATCTTGCTAGATGCATTGAAATATGAAGAATATGGTTGAGATGTTATCGAAGATTTGGAAATGGTGGCCTTCTTGATGCGTTTCAAAGGTGGCTTTACCAAGTTTCCTTGTTTTGCCGTTGGGACAGAAGGGACACCGTGGCACACTACCACCAACGGGATTGGCCACAACGGGCCGAGTTTAGTGTGGGGAGAAACAACGTCAAATGGGAGCCTTTGCTGGACCCCCGAAAAGTACTGTTTCCTCCACTGCACTTAAAATTAGGCACTATGAAACAATTCGTTAGAGATCTAGATAAGGAGTCTGAAGCTCTCAAGTATCTCCAAGATTTCTTTCCTAAGCTATCTGTGGCAAAGGTGGAAGCCGGAGTCTTCGTCGGTCCACAAATAAAGATCATGGAGTGCAAGGAGTTTCTTGAAAAGCTCACTAGGACGGAAAATGCAGCGTGTTACAGATTTATCGCCTCGTTCTGGGCTTCCTAGGTAATCACAAAGGCGGGAACTATGTAGACTGTATACCATGTTGAGAACTTGGTGAGAAACTACGGCAAAATGAGTTGCAGGATGTCCATGAAAGTCTATATTCTTGATGCTCATCTTGATAAGTTTAAGCAGAACATAGGAGCGTACTCCGAGGAGCATGGCGAGCGCTTTTACCAAGATATACTGGACTTTGAACGCCGCTATCAAGGATCGTATAATGAAAATCTGATGGGAGACTATATTTGGGGGACTGATTCGTGGAAGTAATTTACAATATAAGCGTAAATCATGGAAAACTACTCATTTATAATATTTTAATTGTCTCACCTATTTATTCTAGAATAAATAAATGCTATTTTTAAATCATGTCGTTTTGTTTCTACTTTATGCAAATGAAAGTTCAAATTCGCCACTTCATTCCAAAGGGAATAGGTAAATTTCATATAAATATCATTATCTTGGACAGACAAGCAAAGTTTGAAATGAATAACAGTGTTTTTTCATGTATTCTAGACATAAGCAATTAGAAAATAACAGTTGCTACCCAAAGGCAAAAACGTGTTACACAGTGTAATCAACAAACTAGAGAGTGCATGGGGAGAGTTGGGAGGGAAGAGGAGATGCACTTCTTTTTATTTTAAGTGTAACTGGTCTCTTTGAGTTTTAAGGCGTTGATTTTAGAAATAAAGAATTTGTTAGTACAATATCAGAGCTGACTCCATCCGTGAATGTTCTTTTTAGGTGGTTTTATCGTCGACGGGACTAAAAACCTGACAAAGGCATTAGATGTCTGGTTTCCAGTAACCAGTGCGGATGCCCGTTGGCGCAGATAATGTCCCTCTTCTAAACAATACAGTTGGCGTGCCTGTGCAGGCGCTGGGCTTTATGTAGATGGGCTACGGACATCCTCTCTTAGGGGTTAACCAATGCAGACCGTGGAGGACGTATCCTAGTCTCTTTATCCTTACCTCATCCCTTCTTTGTTCAAGCCCGATCCCGTGGAACGAACACGACTGCTGAGTTCCACCCCTTCTTGGCAGCAAAACAAAAGTCGTAGCGAGAGGGAGAGAGTTGGTAGCTACCACCAATCGACTGAGATTACCAGGGACGCAGACTTAGGCCAGTCCCAAAGAATGATGCCTCCCCACGACTAGTTACGAAGCCGAGTTCGAACTAAGAAGGCGCAGCTCTATCTAGTCAAACCAAATGCTTTAAGGGAGAGGAGAGGTGTTACAGAAAGGGAGAAAAGTGTTCGCGGAAGGCAGAGAGGAGGTAAGTAGGGGCCAGACAGGGCGCTGAGTCCCGTCAGCATGGCGGCCAGATAAATACATCGCTGTGCTCCTTACGGGAAGAGGGAAAAGTCAGCAAAATCACGACATTCCAAATAAAGGTATAAGTGACAGACTGCAAGGTAAACTCCAAACACTTCTCGAGAGAACGCACTTTTCCTCTTTAGAAAATCAGAAAAAGAGCGAGAGAAGAAAGCTAGAGGCTATCAAATGGTACCAACCCACTTCTGTCGGGTCGCTCCCACTTGAGTGGAGGAAAAGTTTGAGGCAAAGCTGATGGGGGGCCCAGAAAAATGAAGGGAGTGACAAACCAGAGGCAAAAGCCTTTTGTCTACAAGAAAATTTTTGCCCGACTCAGGAGATACCTGAAGAGAAGAGTTTATCTTAATTTTAGAGAGCAGAACATTAAATGTCCGTAAGACATGGTCACATTAAAAGGTGAAATTTGGGTATAAATTAACCAAAAACAAAAAAACGTTGAGCAATTTGACCTTAGAATACAGCGGAAAATTACAAATTGCTGCAACCTTGTCCTCGCCAAGACCAATTCTGTTAGGAAAAAACATTTTGCCCATGGAAGTAGAATTGCAAGTTACCAAAAAGAGACTTAGAAGATTTGATCACGATACCGTAATCTTCCGGACGAGTAAACACCTTTTGACGGCGAAAAATATGGGCCTCCAGAGACTCAGATGCTATCAGGGAGTCGTCGATTTAGCAAAAAATGAACTAAATACCTCTTAGAAGCTATCAATTAAACGGTGGTAGATCTGACCATTGTCCTGAAGTACATAAGGCATTCAAAGCATTTTGAAAGGACTGGATTGATAAGAGCTGTCTTTGGAATATCCTCTGAATGAACTGATGTATAGTTGAAAGATCTAACCAACTCGGGACAATAGAAGAAAGAACACCTGAAAAGAGAAGTGAAATCTAAGAGATACTGAAATGGAGTATCAATTAGGAACAGTGTTCGGGTTCTAATCCTAGTAATCGCTCACAGGCATAAAGTCACCCAGATGTAGACTTCGGTCCCCAATGGAATGGATAAGCCCAAAGAGAAGTTGACTGACGAACTATGCCTGATTCCAGCATAAACTGGAACTTATTGCACATTACTGAGAGTCTATCAAGGATTAGAGTCTAAGCCGTTCGAAAAATGCTCCTCGTGTCTTCTGCATAGTTTGTTTATGAGCCTTTCCGTCGAAAGAGGCAGTTTAGAATAGCGATATCCTGCAGAAGGTGTTGAAAGTAGGTTTCGACCAAAGGTAAACGTACAAAATGAGATAACTTTAGAAAGAGCCGAAAGAGCGACAGACTTAGAGAGGTGGTGTAGTTGAGAATGCTCAAAATCTGGCAGTAAACCTCTGATATGGCGAATGTCTATAAAAAAAATTGACAAGATAGAGACTTGGAGGTTACGCCTCTATAACTCGTGATATCAGTTGAGTTAGCTGCGCGAAGGATAAGATCCACCAGGAGAAAGCGGAAGAATATTGTACTCAGTGCCATTGTCTGCCAGAAAAAAACCCAGAAAGTAAGTCGAATAGTATGAAAGAAGTATCAATCTGAAGTGAAGAAATGATGGAATGGTGTATTACCCCTAAATTCGGTGACTTTTATAATTTAATAGATGAGTAATTGAAGCAGATGACGAATAAATCAACAAAACAAGCCCGTATCGAAATAACAGCATGTCTGTTTACTCTATACCGCTTTGTTACCGTATTAGCTGTGGTTCCAACACAGAAACTATGAGTGAAGATGATAATGGAGGTGAAGACTGACTGAAAAATACGAAGAAGATTTGTTATAATTCAGCAACATATCAAGGAGCCCCTTCAGGATCTCCTCAATTTATGTGCTAGTGCCGATGGTGGAAGGTAGTGTTTCTTTTTTAATCCGCGTCTGTTGTGCTTAAAAACGTATTTATATTCTTGAATGTGATAAAGTGTAAAATTGAATTCATATTTTTTTCAGTTCTTTTATTAATTAATTAAGCTGCAGAAATTTATCTTGAAAAATAATCTAGATGATGTTCTTAGTGAAATTACGAAACTGATAAAAATCCTCTTGACAATTCCCATGACTACATAAGAGGCAGAACTCTGCTTTTCAACACTGAAAAGAAGAAAGTCTTTTCTAAGGGGCACTATGAATTCTGAAAGACTAAATGCACTTGCAGTGCTTTCAATGGAGAAAAAATTCCTCAGTAATCATCCAGAGATCAAAAGGAGAAATTAATTAATCTTTTCGCGCAAATTCAAACAAGAAGAATGGATTTCGTTTTAAATGAATGGATCAAGCTTGAACTGTAACAATTTAGGCAGATGGTAATTTTTTTAAAATTTTGTTCTGTTTAGGATTTTACCAAGGTTATCTATAAATTTTCTTTTAATATGTTTATTTCCTTTTACACAATATTAAAACAATGCTAAAAAAAATTCTGATGCCGCACACCGAATAATTTTAGCTACGAGCCGCCATTGCTCATGACGTGTGCATATAGTATACACGCAAGAACCTAAATAGTGGCTCCGTTAGATACGGTAAGGTGAGTCTTGATTTCTTCAATCTCTTTTATAGTGGCTTTGACTACCTATGCGTGTGTTGTAGTTTGTTTTCTGTATGTATCTTCTCTTAACATCTTTCCAATTATCTCTTTCCTTTTGGGGGACACCATTGCCATAGTTGTTAAGGTCCCTCCCAAGCTTAGGCATTTCCTTTTAGTTTTATTGCAGTTCTTCCATTAATGTGCTTTTTTTGCAATTTACGAACAGCTTGATTAAGTTTCTAAGTATTATCTCGTTCTATGTCATTCCATTTCATAACAGTTGAAGTATACTTCAACGTTGATATGCTTCTCTTTCTCCATATGATCGGGTGAAGTTCGTATGTTAAATTACAAAAGTTCATTTGATGTTACTCTATTGCACATTTCTGTATTTGCTCACACCATCTTAAACATGTGCTTGTGATTTCCAAACGTTATTATTTCCATTGTTCTAATTCCAGCAAGATAATTATCTATTTCTTCCTCTGCCTGATTTTTATTATAGGAGCTTACCAACCTCTTAATTCTGCGGCAGTTTATGCTTCTATGTCTTAGCAGTTATTCGTCGCGAGATCCGTGGGGCGAATCCAATTTTTTCTAGGATTTAGATTATATCGATAGCTATGAGCTTTACTACATCACTTTCAGTGTTGCTGATAACTAGTCATTCGCTTTGGATGTCCATTATTCCTATGTGAGTTTCAGTTGCGCACAGCTTTCATTTTTCCGATTTACTTCCCATGTCGATGGTCCTGAGGGAAACTCGGAGGTGCTCGAGTCTGCCCCAATTTGCATGTTGCAGGGAGCGTTACACCCAGGGCGTTATGTTTTTTGTTCCTCCTTCATGGTTTTGTGTCTGGTTCACTTCTCCGAAAAAAATAATCTGAAAAAAATGATAAAACGGCCCTATACGATTATGCCGTACATGGGTCCCTATTTACCTTCCTCTGGAAAAAGCATTTAACGACCACGAAACTAACTGGGCCTAATACAACCAGGCCTCTCCACAAATCTTTCAAGTTCCTATGGATCCTCTTCTTCACGTCGCTTACCGTGGCTTGCTTCCCGAGTGCAATAGGTGGTTATGTTATATTGCGTAGTTCTAAAAAGAAATAAAGGAAGAGAGCGAATAATGATAGTAATTTTCTTAGGGTACTAACTACCCCGTCAACTGAAAACAGGAGAAATCTCCAATCAGTTTAGAAGACACATAAACTTCTTCACACTTCTCCGGTGAAAGATACCTGCTGTTTCCTTCACCCCCGTTGAGTCAAAAACGAGATAATGATATCAAGAGGGAGAAGACCTTATGCTTCACCCTTGCTCGTGTGTGGAGAATCAGCTAGGGAAGAGGATAACCATCAGGGAGAACCCCGAAGGATCTGGTGTTAGATGAATGATACAAGTAAAACGCCAGCTTTTCGGGAATCTTTATGGCTAAAGGAAAATCACCTCAGCAAACATCATGTGTTTGAGGTGACGTACAGTTAGCTAAGCATCGGTTTCAATATTTTTTTAGCTGATTCGTGGTTACACAGCGATCTGCCATAGATACTCCGACCTAGAGAAATTAACCTCAAGAAAAGACATTATTGAAAGATATCCGGCTAGAACCAAAACCTACTCGATCAATAACAGTGAGAAGGCTATTATTTGCAGACATATAAAAAAAACACATGGATAGAGGAAAGAGCCACGGAACACATTGAGGCAGAGTTCAAAAGGAGCCGCAGAAGATCCAATATTTTAGCAGTACTTAAATTCGGAAATCTCACCCATGCCATTAAGGTGGTTTTTAAAGAAGTCCAAACGGTGGAAAGGCCAAGCACTCTGGTTTAAGCCTGTTCATCATGGTCACCATCCCCTACAAATAACGCAAGAGAAACACTAGCGTCTTCTGAAGTGCTTCTTCTGCTAAAAAAATAGATGACAATTTTGCGTTGGGGACTGTCCACAGAAATGAAGAATAACTTGATCGAAATGCGGCCAAAAGGGACGCATATGGATGCACTATCTTACAGAAGCAAAAAGTGCGTCAATTGCTCTGTCCTGCATAGAACGATGGATATGTACTTCTCAATGCGGCGTCACCATCTGGACAGGAAAACAAACAGGAAGAAAGAACCTTCCCATCCTTAACGTACGCAACTGCTGTTAAAGCACAGTCGCAAGCCAGCAACAGTCCCTATCCCCAAATTTTACTTCAATTGGTTAAAGTGACCCACATACCAAGCTTTTCTCCTACATCTTGTATGTTCATGTAATGAACTTTGTGGTACTAGCTTCGTTCAGTACATAAGTGATTAAGATTCTGAAGAAAACGGTATAGGACCACTCAAATTCCCCTTGAATGAATCCACGGTGAGATAAATTCAGTTTGTATTCAGCGAGGCAGCTATCTATACAAGGAAGGAGAAATAATGATAACTGTCTCAACCATGGAACACTAGGAGTAGAAAACAACGATTAATCAGGTACTACACAGACCCGCAATAAGAACCATCCACTCAAATCGCGAAGGAAGCTAAAATGAAAAACTTGCACTGGGTACCAACCACCAAGAAGGCGGTACCTGCCCATCCATAAATTGATCACCATCTTCGGGAAGAACCCTTCTGTCATTTTGTCTGGCAACCTCAATACTAGAATTAAAGTTGTAGACAACCCAGGGGAGAACCTCGAGTTTCTACTCAGCTGCGACACACCGAATTAATAGGGCAAAACTTCCTTACATTCCTGTGCCTTGAGTCAGCTACAAACCTGAACATCCTGCTCACTTATCCAAAGTTCCCTTTCCACTACTTTCTTCAAACATGATCTCTCATAGCTAGCAACAACATACTTATGGTCAATCACGGCAGCTGCATTACCTATATCCATCCCATCGCCGAAGGGAAATACTTTGCAGCTCTGGATGGTAAATCTACAGAAGGTCATTTTCATCGAATATCCTTGAAATGGAAAAGGCCACGCGGGAAGAAATCGATGCCGACGTGAGCTTAATCACAAGATGCATCACAGAAGATGACAGGTGGCATTCTCTCTGACAAGACACAAAATTCTCGTCACAACTCGACCAGCACGGGAGATGATCATCCTGCAACCGCAATTTCAACAGATATACGCTCACATAAGTTGCGGGCTATACGAGGCCCGTGGAGTCTCGTCAGGTCAAGCAACTGAAGCACCTAGTGAACGTTGAGCTTTTGTGGGAGATAAAGTTCGAACGCCACCGTATGTCGAAGTATGGCCCAGTGTAAGGGAATATACGCACAAGGACTCTAAGGTGGGCTAAGCAAGGCCACAAATATTATTGTTCTAAGAGTTCGATTTGAATAGATAGCTGCAGCTGCGTGATCAATGAACATTCCAAACACAACGACAAAAATAGATTTTAATCTTCACTGAATAAAAGTCACAAAATAAATATGGATATATATAGGTACATGAATAGGACGGAATTAGGTTCCGAATACTAATTGGATAACCAGGGTTATTGAATAGTGATAATGGGAGATTTAGGGTGGTGATCGATTTAGTTCCTTTGAACCTCGAGAGTAAAGCGGGGCGAACTTGGGGGTTGGTCTTGGTGACCTTGTTTACTCATGGGTGTAGCTGGGAACCCGCAGAGGGTGGTGTTGCTTTCTCCAAACTCGGATCGAGCGAGATGCGGAGGTCACCGGACGAACTTCGAAGGGGGGGGGTGACTTCTCCAAATTTGGATTGAGTGAGCTATCGGGCCTCTTGTCCTCAAGAGGTCACCAGAAGAACTTCGGAAGACGGCTTCTCTTAATCCTTGATCCGAAGGCGGCTGAGAAAAGCTGACGTTACTTCATGGGACTCTTCTCCCTGATCCGAAGATACGAGTATGATGTCCAGCTCTTCCGTGACTTGGGACCTTCACTAAACACTTCTCGGGAGAGAGCGTCGTTGAATCGAACTCCTTTCGGGGAAGCGTTGTCTAACCGAATCTGTCGGTAATCCTTGGGAGGGTGCATATATACCCAGAGTTCTCCAAAACAGGGGGAGAGAGAGGCCTTTTCGAACCCTCATTATCGGCCGGGACAACCGAGCGTCTTCTTACGGGAAAGTGTAAAAGGCCGAGATCAGCGGGTCAGACGGAACCACCAGTGGCTGGAGCCATAAAGGTTGTTCGCGGCAAACCTACAAAAAAATAGATGAGTAATCTCCCGACCCAGGAGGGGGATTAATACGGCGGAGAGGTAGCCTTCAATTTCAGTGTCATGCCTCGGTGTCAACTTCTCAGTGACCTGGCGGCAAGTCCAAAAAGGGTGAAGTCGGGTGGGAGGGAGGGGGGGAGTAATGGCTCGCTTTCTCTCCCGAAGTAATATCTTAGGACGTGGGGAAATACTACTATTTTAGCGGATTCCTCTACACCGGACAACCAGTCGTAACGTCCAAGAAAAACTCAAAGCCTTTTGGAATACCATCAAAAAGAAAAACGGGGAGTTGGAAAAAAATAGAATTCTCTATTTGCTTATAATGACTAGTACGCTAAATTTCGACAGAACAAATTGATGCTTATCATCACAAACACCCGAAGGAAGAATAAAAAAGATAGAGAGAGCTCCACGACTCGGTTGGATTACCCCCCATCAACGTGGCACTCCACGATAGAGCAAAGACGATCTGGCAAGCCATTGACACCCGTCTGTATCCTAAGTTCTCTCGTACACAAATATGATGAATGGTTATTGCATTGATGGTTTCCCATGGTTCAAATCACTTACAAGTGCCTTTGAATGGCTAAATGAAGCTTCTATCTTCACCTGGCGCTTCGCTGCAGGTAAAAAGATCGATAACACAGGCCTGCGTTTGAAAAAAAATTTTATGTTCCCCAGGATTTTTTTGTGGTTTCTTAATGAATCCAACCTCCTGAGCTCAAAAATGAATGTATATTTGTTCAATCAGGTCAGATTTTCTCAGTACAGCATACACCATTTTCATTGAGATTACCTCATTTTTTCTGAATTTAAAAAAAAAACACTTTCTCTATCTAATAATGCATTATTACTGTTATATCATATAAACAGGAATACACGTATGTAAACTATAATTCTTTTAATAAACAAAAAATAAAAGAATGCAACATAATAAAGAAAATAATTATAATTTCGAAGAACAGACGCCCTTGACGATTTTCGTTTGTGCCTGTCATCTGGTGCATCACGCTTCAAACACCAACAGTAGTCAGCAAGCATGTTTCCGTTCCATTTACACTGGTACCTGGATTCCATTGTTTTTATGTCCTGGTGGAATCTTTGCCCCTGTTCTTTACTGTAATCCCCGCAGTTGTCGGAAAAATAATCCAGATGGGACTGTAAAAAGTGTATCTTTATAGACATTCGAGCTCCCAAATGTTTGAGGCTTGTTAAGAGCTGATTGACCAGGGCAACATATTCTTCTATGCTTCTTTTATTGCCTAGAAAATTGTTAACTAGAGCTTTGAAAGCTTTCCAGGCATCTTTTTCTATGTCCTTCATTGATGCATCAAATTGCTGATCAAGTTCCTGATTTGAAGTCCATCAAAAATTCCCCCATGGAGCTTAGCGTCACTGATTTGTGGAAATTTTTGGAGAAGAAATTTAAAAGCTTGGCCTACTTTATTAAGGGTTTTGACATAATTTTTCATTATGCCAAGCTTTATATGCAGTGGAGGGAGGAGTATTTTTTGAGGAGGCACTAAAGGTTCAGCTATCACATTGTTTGATCTAATTCTAAATGCTTCTCGTGGAGGCCAAACCTTCTTCTCATAATGCATACTATCTGCACGACTGTCCCATAAACATAGGAAACAGGGATGCTTCGTGTAGCCTGTTTGCGTCCCAAGCGTAAAATTAGCACGGTATGTAAATTCAGTGTAATATTTCTAAAAACAAATTCAAAGTAATATTTCTTAAAACAATAAGAATATGAATATGTACTGAAAAATCCTGTATGCCGATGCATTAAATCATCGTATTGGAACTAATTGGATATATGTACATCTTATTTTGAGTTTATTGAGTTGTGTTGTATACCTTCTCAATTAAGATTAGTTCCCCATTAACCCAATAGGATGCATTAACCTATAGGGACACACTTCAACAAAAAATATAACTCAAAAATGACTCATGATTTCCAGATTTGCATTCTTGTAAAATGTAAGTTGACCAAAAGGTGTATACAAGTATTAACAATTAAAAATGAAAATGTCAATATCAAAAAGCTTAGAAATGCCAAATGTAAAATGATCTTACCTTTAAGTCGCCACATATCCTCCACTTATAGCTAAAGTAATTTATTGCATCCAGCAATTTTTTCATATTTTCATCACTTTCAGTAAGTTGGATTGAATGGCCTATAGGAACGGAAGCTATCTTGTTACCAATATTCAGTAACACAGCTTTTAAACTTCTACTGTAGGAATCTATGAACAGTCTCTATTCTAATGGGTTGTAGGGAATTCCAAGGGCCTCAACAAGTCCTTTAATATTGGCGCAGTATACTAAAGAGCTGGAAGAATGCTGTAAAAAATAGCTTCGAAACTCTTGTTCTCTATTTCTGTACCCCCCTAAATGTTGTTTCTTAGCGAGAAGATTACTTTCACGAAGTCGAGAGCCAAGAAGTTGTGTATTCGCCTTTGAAACCCCCAGATCCCTGGTCAGGTCATTTAACTGAACTTGAGTGAATGGTCTTGCGACCATATCATGTGTGGAAACCTGATAAGACTCAGATGTGTCATAATCTTGGTCAACTTCCATATTAATCTCTTCATGTACCTCTATATGTTCAGGGGGAGAAGGTATAGGAATTCCTGGGCCATGGGGCAGGGGTTTGATGGCAGAAGGAACATCCGGATATGCCACACTATGTTTATTCTTTTTATTTATACCTGTGGAAAATATAATTGCATATTACATAAAGGAATTGATTTGGAGTTGCAGATAGTACATAAATGTTTAGTAAAGGATATGTTCATGCTGAAGTGAACTATGTTAGTTTTTAATTTTATGCTAAGTCTTTGCATAATAATTACATTTTCAGGAGCCAGTATAATACAGAAAGCTTAAATACTTGATACAATGCTCACCTTTAAGATTGTCATGCAAAAATAGCAGTCCGTAGTGTGGTCCTTGCCATCTCTCCACACCATGGGAACACCAAAAGAGAGGGACTTCTGTTCGCCCTGACTCCAGCGTCTTAAACTTATGTAGCATCCCTTGCAGCAGATATGTGGTGCAAAACTTTTATCTTGATCCCTTAGCCTTACTCCAAAATATGCATGATACAAAGATTTAATTACAGGAGGGATTGTACTTTGCTGCTCGGGAAAAATCACTTTGCCGCAAACATAGCAAAATCTGTCGGAGCTATTCTTACATTTTCTGTTCATTTTTAACTCAACCACTATTATTATTATTATTCTTATTATTATAATGCTAAGCAATTTTTAACCTGCAAAATATAAACCTATTTGCATAATTACTTAAAATGTACACAAAATTTACTGCGAATAGAGCAGTGCAAAAACTATTGAAATTTGATGTAATATAGGAGATGTATAACCTTTAAAATTATTATCACCCCCTGTATCGCAAAAACTGGAGGTGATAGAGAAAAACGGATGACAGATTCGGATTTAGGAGGTCAATTTTATTAAGAAACACTATAGAAAACCTAAGGTACATTTTTGACGCAGACGAGTGTAATCTATAGGCGCCTTGACCCATGGGTCGGGAAAAAATACAGCAAAAGAAATAAAGAAAGAATTAAAAAAAGGTACAGAACTGGGCAAAAATTGACGACGTGGTCAAATTCAAGAACCATAATGCGGAAGACCACAGCCATGTCTTCAAGGTTATATTCAGATCGGCGCAAATTGGCGAAGAAAGCAGCAGAACAAGAACTGGTGCTTTCTACACAAAAATCTCTCCAGATCAAATCGAGAGGGAAACCTCCGTACAAGTGTGTTTTACGTGTTGTGCCTTCGACCAGCATGCGACCAAAGACTGCACCTACAAAGAAAAAGCATACTTCGAATGCGCACGTCACAAAAATAGATTGGAAGAATGCAATAGCACTGAAAAGAAGTGCCTGAACTGTGGAAATGCACATATGTAGATCCTTGGCTATTATCATGCCCAATCAAAAAGCAACTGCTCGGAAAAAAGAAGATCGAAATAATCGCGGAGAAAGAAAGAAGGAAAAGTACTGCCTACGCCGCAGCAACTGCAAATGGACAAACGATGACACCTACCTCACAGACCACAAACGTGAATATTGAAGAGAACATGATCCTTCACCTTTTTTTGTGCATAATGCACGCCCATTTTGTCAACATAGCGAAACCTAGCTCATATGCAAAAGAACTCAATACTATGTGGGAAAGAACGGACCTAAAAAATGTGGTTCCCGAAGAACCCACCCTTAAGCAAAGTCTACAATATAAACATGATCCCCAAAGAAGATACACAAAATACCTAACACAAACCAACAACAAGACAAAACGGAAATGGAAACAGAATCTGAAGAAAAATCAACTGAAGATGAAATCCTGAAGGCGACTTGCGAAATCGCCGAAAAGCTGGAAAAAGAAAAACAAAACCAAAAGCCAAAAATAAATACCCAGGAACTGAGCATAAAAATTTACGGATCGCAAGCATCTCCAATCCCCCCAAAAACTACAAACAAAAAGAGATTGTAGAGGGCCTCTTAAAAGGTAGATTCAGGTGGGACTACGACGCAGATTCCGACGAAACAGAAGTACATAATGTACTGAAACAAGGAATGATACATATCGTCCCAGAATCGCGCCAAAACCTTTCAAACGGAGAATTTAAAAAGAAACAAAATGGACGCACCCGATCACTAGGCCAATCAGAAAATAACAAAGAAGGGAAGAGAGCTGAGATAAACAAGAAAACCAACATGGACACGTACCGGCGTAAAATCAAAATATTCGCGCTCAAGATAACGGCTGGAAAGTAAAAGGACTGGCCTATTCGAATATTATATGAGAAGAAGACCCAGATTAATCATCCTAACAGTACATGGAATAAACACAGAAACGGAAACTATAAAAATCCCAAACTACAAATTCATCACGACGAATTACATCCAGACAAGATATGACGTTGTAGCGATTGGTGTTAAAACCAGGATTCATTTCAGCGAGTTAAAAAACTTAGAAGAGTCCTATCTAGTCATAAAAATAAAAATGACTACTACAGGAGACCTAGTTATAGCAGCCTGGGTATACCAACCCCCAAGGCGCCCGTATCTCTCAATTCCCAATTTTCTTAAACTCTTCCATCGACCAGTCTCAACTATATTGACCAGTAATCTCAATGCAAGATATAGGGAGAAAAGTAACACCACCCATACACATGGAACATGAAGAACCCTCCAGCTTCTATACAAAGAAATCTGATAAATAGAGAAGGACCTTACTTCCCCACTTACTTAACAGGCCGGGCAATCAACTACTCCGGACATCATACTTACAAACCAAAATTTTAACCTAAATCACCATACTAAACCAGGACCCGCGACTCTTACCGACCACCTAAGTATGATCACCACCATCTCAACTTCGCCCATTCAAATTAAGTTACCACGTAGAAAAATAACTAGCAGAACAGACTGGAACAGAAACAGAGAATATTTAAGTACAATAGAAACCGGTCCATTAAAAAAACAAGGAGCAGCTGAAATAGTAAACCGGTTGCAGCTTATCACCAAGAAAATCAGTGAGGCAGACAAACTATATACTCCAACAACAGAATACAGAACCCTACCTGCAGCTAGGGGGAACGAAGAGATCTAGGGAAAAATGGAAGAATTTGATAACTTAACGAATGGAATAATGGAATTGGGAAACACAATGGAGAGATATCGGATAATGACGCAAATCAGAAGGCAGATAGGTACGCATATTACAGAAAATTCAAAATCTTGTCTGAAATACTATAATAGAGAAAATGGACATAGAAAAAGATCTCATGAAATTCTGGAAAGAATACAGAAAATCACTTGGATCATAACCAAATGATAAGATAAAACTAAAAATACAGAACCAAGAAGTGCAACAGAAAGACCAGTTCCAGGAACCCTTCCAAATACATTGGAAAGAAATATTCACCATATCACCGGAAGAGAACCAAACATATGATAGAGAATACGAGGAAGAAATTATGCAAACCATAGAAGCACAACACGAACACATAACACCATACAGACACGTCGACGAGGAGAGACGCAACCCCTTAGGAAAGGAATGCCCTTCACAATGGATGATTACCTAGCAGCAGTCAAGTCTTTTAAATTAAAAACATCAGGTCTAAGCGGTATAACAAAGGAACACCTGACTAATGCTCCAGAAAACATACACGAATCAATAGTGAAGATCGTTAATGCCTGCCTAAATATTGGGTACTTTCCCCAAGCAATTAAAACGGAAAAGATGATTTTTCTACCAAAGTCGGGTAAACCGAAACACCAAGTTGGAAGGCACCGTCCTATCTCGCTAAAAGAGTTCCTTGGAAAAGTCCTAAAAAAGATCTTTAATGAAAGCTTAATTAAACACTTTGATGATAATAACCTTTACAATTCTCAACAACATGGGTTCAGGGACAAGCGAGGGACGGAGACCGCGCTAGCAATTATAGCAGAAAAGATCGCCACAGAAACAGCGCGAGGCAACAGAGTGGACATAACACGCCGCGATGTTGCAAAAGCTTTCGATAAGGTGTGGTAACTGGCCTGAAAGCTAAGATCAGCAGCCTTAATTTAGATATCAATCTTTGCAAAATGTTATGCAGCTACCTAAACGAAAGAAAAGTCATATTATACATAAACGATCAAACAGGTGACTCAATCGACTTACAAGCGGGTGTTCCTCAGGGAATATGCCTATCTCCAACGTTGTACACTAAATACTGAAAAAGATTTAACACATCCAACACACGAGAGTGCGATGTACATCCAAATAGCAGATGACATCACAGAGATAATCACCAGCGACAAAAAACAAACAAACAGACAGCACAAAGGACGGCAAGAGATATAAAAAACTGAATGACTACGAGAAGAAGAATAAAATAGACAAATTCAAGTTAATCTCCGTAAATTGGAGAAAAACAGCCGCTGTTAGAATAGATGCTAAGGCATATCTATACTCCACAGAAGTACGCGTCCTCGGACTGAAGCTAACAACAACTGGATACATCGCCCATCTAATGCAGAAGATCTCAGAAGCAAAAATAACCCTATCATTGCTGTATAGATTCCACAATCTTTCGGGAAATAATAAAAGAAAACTATACATGACCCTACTTTGCCCCAAGATACTCTATCCAATAATACTGACGAATACACTAAGCAACTCCCAAATGAAAAAGGCCCAAAATACAAAACTGGGCCACAAGATTTCTTACAAATACAAGAAGACAAGATCATGTAACAGAACTCCATCTAAGAACCAAAATGGAACCCCTAAATATAGTCCTACAGAACCGCGCAAGTAAGCTGTGGGAAAATCTGAAAAACATAATACCACAAAATGAACTAAATAAAATCATCGTACCGAAAAATTAAATCCGTTAGATCCAATTACAAGCAAAAATTCGACGGAAGTTGTAAAAGAACAATAAATGATACCAACCCGATCTACAAATAAAAAGAATTATAAGTCACGAACGAGACTACCAAAGATGTAATTAAAACTAGATAAGAAAACCCGGAATAGAATCAACCGAATGTGACAATAGATAATACAAACAAAATTGTGAAACACTATGAGAAAACAAGAGAATAAAGAATAATAATAAAACAACAAAAAATAAAACACTACTGCAAAAAAACGCAAGGAGCATAAATAACAAAAGCAAGCGAAATTACAAAGTATACAAAAGCTCAAAAGATATATCAGGTAGTAAGGTCAAACCGAGAGGCAAGAAAAATCTTAATTTACCCATCCCTCTCCTACTTCGTCATTGGTGATTTCTTGTCTTAGAGGCGGTCCTTTATCTTTTACTAGCTTATATATACCCTTATTATTTTATTTTTTCTTATAGTTATCCTTGAGAATGAACTGAATACAGTTCGAAAGTATTTGGAAGCACCTCTTCATTTTTCAAGCGCGAAATTGTCTGGAGAAATCAATATCGCGAGGACAAACAAACGCTAATTTGGTTACACAGCGTCAACAGTTACGTTCCACATGGTCCAATACTTTACCCCTCCCCCCTTCTCTTTGCCCCGCTGTCCCCAAAATCCTCGAGATCGCTCGCAAAAAAGGAGTACCATCAGCAGATTTCGTAGTCCGTAAATATAAACAAAGGAGGGTGGGATAGCCTTTAGAATAATAATCTATGAATAGGTTCACTGTCCTCTCTTATTCTTTAGGTCTATTTTCGCCAAATAGACGAAATTTTACTTTCTTCGACCTTAACCAGAAGGGCGAGGGGTCACAACGTTGAAAAGTGATGCCCTAGGAGAGAGATTTAAAGGTGTGCCCTCATCTCCCCTCACCTCTCCTTCCCCCCAGGAGATAATCGACGTATATATAGTTCGATCTGGAAAAAAGAAGAAGAGAATCGCGGTAGCAATCGAGAAAAGAAGAGCAGTCCTTGAGTAAAATAGGGAATCAAGAAGATGTAGAACCGAGCGGGATTTTTCTTCCCGAGGCTGTTCTTGCCGTCCATCGAAGAGTAGACCATCGGTAAAGAGAATCACTGTAAAACGAATCTCGTTCTGAGAAAAACCCATATCTCAGTTTTCTGAATAAAAACAGAGATATTCCTCACCATTAAGGAATACCAATGTGAAGTTCCACTCGAGAAAAGATTCACCTTCTTGGTCAAGTCTCATCATCGAGAGGCCCGTAAGTGTAACCCAAAGATTGGAATAATTGTACAACCACAATCCCCTTACTTATATCGTCAAGTCTCATTATCGAGAAGACCGCAATTGTAACCCAAGGATTGGAATAATCGTACATCCGCCATCCCCTCGCTTATATCGTTATGTCAAGAAGCATCGCTACATTCTCCACACTTACCTCTGGATAAGCTATTTTTCCCGAATAGCCTCCACCAACGTAGCCTTCGCTCAGAGGACGGACAGCTCGGTGTCCGAGTCAGCCTCATGCCGCGAACCATCGCATCAAAGAGGTTCTCATTCAAGGTTATCCAACGCCAGATTCCCTCTTAGTTAAAGGTAAAAGGATTCCAACTTATTTATGTTCGTTACTTACCATTCCGTACTAAAGTTGATTTTTTTTGCGTCAACCATCGCGTAGTAGTACTCATTAGTAGTATTCATTTTTATTTAGATCTTCTTATTATAGCCTTATTATATTTAAAGTTTTAATATTTCATTTTTCTTATGTAAATAAAAGTATATTCTTGCGCTAGTTGTTTAATTACATCCTCGAAACGCTGCATATGGCAATATATATATATATATATATATATATATATATATATATATATATATATATATATATATATATATATATATATATATATAATATTACAAATCTTCTCTGGTTAAAGAATCAAAAGCTAAAGTTCAAAAAAGTAAAGCACTCTTAGAAAAAAAGGAACGGAGTTTTTCATGTACGGAACAAACGTACATACATACTAGGACGTATACCTCGTCATTATAAAATTGGTGTCAGGTGTGGGGTATTTAGAAGAACTCAATAATAGTTAACTGTGATGTATTCCCTTGATTAGTAACAAATTTTTGCCTAAGAGTTCGAGGAAAATTAAACATAATAAGAGGAGAAAGTCAGTCTACAAATGTTTGTTAATTGATCGTGGTTAGCCTGTTAATGGTGTTAATTAGTTTTTTTTGTGTGTGGCATTCCAATTAACCGAAAGTATGGGTGATATGGTTGGGTTAGGCACAGCGCTACTTGTTTCTTGGTTGCATAAGTACCTTTAGCGTACATCGGTGAGGTTTTTTTTCACGGATATAGGTAAAATGTTGTCGTTTGAAAGAGTCCACCAACAAGGCCCAACTCTTGGACAAAAAGGCTAAGAACTAGTTGCCTACGTCCTGGAAGAACAGAGGATAGCAAGAGAACAAGAAGACAGACAAGTGGAAAGAGAAAAAAGAAGAATACGGATGGAAAGAGAATCGGAAAAAAAGACAGATGGGAAGAGAAGCGGCGCAAGCGGAAAGAGAAGCCGAAAAAAGAAGAATATAGATGAAAAGACCAGCAGAAGAAACAATAATACAGCTGGAAATAGAAGCAGAGGAAAGAAGAATACATATAGAAAGAAAAGCAAAAGAACTAAGAATACAGCTTATAAGAGAAGCAGAAGAAATAATACAGATGGAAAGAAAAGCGAAAGAAAGAAGAATACAGATGAAAAATAAAGCAGAAGAAAGACTAATGCAGATGAAAAGAGAAGCAGACGAAAGAAGAATACAGATGGAAAAAAAGCAAAAGAAAGAAGAATACAGATGGAAAAAGAAGCAGAAGAAAGAAGAATACAGATGAAAATAAAAGCAAAAGAAAGAAGCATAAAGATGAAAAAAGAAGCAGAATAAAAAAGAACACAGGTGGAAAGAGAACAGGCGCAAGCGGAAAGAGAAGCCGAAAAAAGAAGAATACAGATAAAAAGAGAAGCAGAAGAAAGAAGAATACAGATGGAATGAGAAGCAGAAGAAAGAAGAATACAGATGGAAAGAGAACAGGCGCAAGCGGAAAGAATAGAGAGAGAACGAATACTTGCACATGAAAGGGCATTGAGCAAGGATCAGGTGGAAGTCAAGGCCATTGTATACTGGCCTGGAGCTACGCAAGTACCTACGACGAAAACCCAGCAAAATATGGTGACGATGGATGAAGAAGGACCCATGGAAGCGTTATACCCATGTGAACCTCCTCAGTTGGGAACCACGGTATAGGTAGAGTCGGATAACGATTATCCCCTACCCTCATTAGACTTCCCCCACGATGACCCATCCACGGAGTTAGATTTAAATCCGCACCTTGGCCCTCTCATGGATTCACTAGTGTCCGCTTGAGTTTTGGAAAAATTAAGTTCAGCCCCCATCCTTCGACTACCCAATCCCCCAAAGAAGTTTGGAATCCGGACCGATGCTGGTGGTGAAGAAATCGGTTGTGTCCGGGTAAAAGATGATGACGATGATACCTCTGGAATTCAATCACCGGAATAGGTCATATTGGCACAACAACAAAAGCCAGGACGGCAGACTCATGCGATTGAGTCTATCGTTCATAGAGTACCAATTTAATATAAACTATATAAAAGGCGCCGATAGTTTTATAGCCAATAACTTCAATATAAACTATATAAAAGGCTCCGATAAGTATAGAGCCCATAACTTGAGCCGAAACCCCACACAGGACTAATTAAACTCCCTTTTGTCATAAGACCCAAGTTTTTTGTGTAGATATTAATGTGCTAAGGTTTATTTGTGTACGGAATTAACTGCCTAGATAAGGATTAATAGTCATTTTCTTTTTCTTGTTCGTGGTTGTAATCGATTTGTTGTTTTTTTGTTAAATTGATTTATATGATCCGGACTGCTTGGCCTTACGAAGCAAGGTTAAAGTCCGCCGTTCACCTGTCTATGTACGTGCACGCGTGTGCGTACAATGTCAATAAGCCTTAGGTTAGTAGGATGGTTGACCACTGTATTTTCACGGTAACAGTCTGACTTGGAATTAAATTCTAAGACAGGTTTTTATGTCGTTTATTTTTTTTTTTGCACTTAAGTTCTCCCCAACCCCTCCATTACCTTCCTTATAGGGAAGAAATGTGGGTAAATCAATATCGCGAGGACAAACAGACGGTAGTTTGGCTACATAGTGTCTAAAGTTTCGTTCCATAGGGTCGGATACTTTACCTCACCCCTCCCTTTTTCCCCGCTGTCCCCAAAATCCTCGAGATCGCTCACAAAGAAAGAATACCATCAGCAGATTTCGTAGTCTGTTAATATAAACAAAGGAGGCTGGGATAGGGTTTAGAATAAAAATATATGAACATTCTCACTTTCCCCTCCTATTGTTTAGGTCTATTTTCTGCCAAATAGACGAAATTTTACTTTCTCCAACGTAAACCAGAAGGGCGAAGGGTCACAACGTTGAAAGTGATGCCCTAGGAGAGAGGCGAAAAGGTGGCCCCTCATATCCTCTCCCCTCCCCCAGGGGATAATCGACGTACATATAGTTCGATCTTGAGAAAAGAAGAAGAAAATCGAGGTAGCAATAGAAAGTAGAAGAGCAGTCCCTCAGTAAAACAGGGAATCAAGAAGATCTGGAACCGAGCGGGATTTTTCTTCCCGGGGCTGTTCCTGTGGTCATATCGAAGAATAGAACATCAGTATAGAGAATCACTCTCATGCCAATCTCGTTCAGAGAAACCCCATATCTCAGTCTTCCGAATAAAAACAGATATATTCCTCACCATTGAAGAATACCAATGTGAAGTTCCGCTCGAGAAAAGATTCACCTCTTAGTCAAGTCTCATCATCGAGAAGCCCGCAAGTGTAACCCAAGGATTGGAATAATCGTACATCCACCATCCCCTCACTTATATCGGCAAGTCAAGAAGCATCGCCACATTCTCCCCACTTACCTCTGGATCAGCTGTTATTCCCGAATAGCCTCCACCAACGTGGCCTTCGCTCAGAGAGACGGACAGCTCGGTGTCCGAGTCAGCCTCACGCCGCGAACCATCGCATCAAAGAGGTTCTCATTCAAGGTTATCCAACGCCAGATTCCCTCTTGGTTAAAGGTAAAAGGATTCCAACTTATTTATGTTCGTTACTTACCATTCCGTACTAAAGTTACATTTTTGCGTCAACCATCGCGTAGTACTCATTGGTAGTATTAATTTTTATTTAGATCTCCTTATTATAGTCTGAGTATATTTAAAGTTTTAATATTTTATTTTTTTATGTAATTTAAAGTATATTTTTGCCCCAGTTGTTTAATTAAATCCTCGAAACGATGCATATGGCAATAAATATATAATATTATGAATTCTCCCTAGTTAAAGAATAAAAAGCAAAAGTAAAAATAGTAGAGCACTCTTAGAGAAAAAAGGAACCGAGTTATTCATGTGAAGAACAAACGTATATACATACTCAGTCGTATACCCCGACTCATTCATATATATATATATATATATATATATATATATATATATATATATATATATATATATATATATATATATATATATATATATATATATATATATATATATATATATATATACACACTTTAAATAATTGTAAAGTAAGTGTTTATTGAAATACATTTTATTTTCAAAATTTAATAGAATCTACGGACATTATTTTATTGTTTTTTCAATAAATTTTAAATGTATACACAGTTTAAATAATTATAAAGTAGGTGTTTATTTAAATGATTTTTTTCTTTGTAGAATTAATGATGGCAGTCAGACTAAACTTTGAAGAAAGGAAGTTCATTCTAAAATGCTACTGGAAGTGTGAAAACGTAGTTGAAGTACAAAGGCAATTTAGGAGGGAGTTTCAAAAAGAACCACCAACGCGCCTTATCATCAGTCGAATTAAAGATAAGTTAATAACCGATGGAACTGTTCAGAACGTCCATGAGAAGCGTTCCAGAAGCCTACAAACATTGTCATCCCCTACAAAGCAAGAAAGAGTGTTGAAAACGTATCACCGAAGTCCAAAAAAATCTGTGCGGCAAGCCAGTCGTGAGGTGGGCATTTCAAAATCGTCTGTCCATCGCATTTTGAAGAGTTGTCAATGGAAAAGTTACATTCCAAGATTAGTCCATGCTCTTATTGACGATGATCCAGACCGAAGAGTGCAGTATTGCAAGTGGTACTTGGAACGATGTGTCGAAAATGCACACTTTCTAATAAAGATTGTGTGGAGTGATGGGGCCACATTCAAATTAAATGGTTCAATCAACAGCCACAATTACATACACTATTTGGGATCTGAGAATCCGCATGTTATGGTCGAAGACCATGTTAATTTACCAGGAATTACAGTGTGGTGTGGCTTATCATCAAGATGATTAATTGGACCGTTCTTTTTGGATGTTACTGTGACTGGTCCCGTTTACTCGAACTTGCTGCAACAGTCTGTCATGCTAAGTATTAGGGATAACTTTGAAGATGAGGAGTTTTATTTTCAGCAAGATGGGGCACCGTCATACTACCATCACGATGTCAGATCTTTCCTTGAAGAGAACTTGCCAAACAAGGGATTTCATTGAATACCCCCCGCGTTCAACAGCCCTCACACCACTAGACCTATTTATGGGGATACCTAAAAGACAAAGTCTACGCTATGAAACCTGCAACAGTCACTGAATTGAAAGCAGCCATTAAACGTGAATGCACGCAAATACCAAACGATTTTTTTCGTGATGTCCACGATTCCATTGCTTCGCTTTTTAAGTTGTGTCTGGACCAGAACGAACTTCAGTCTGAGAACAGGCGTTGACAAAACAATAAAATAATGTTTGTAGATTCTATTAAATTTTGAAAATGAAATGTACTTTAATAAACACCTACTTTACAATTATTTAAAGTGTTTAAATTTGGGGGGACATCCGGTATATATATATATATATATATATATATATATATATATATATATATATATATATATATATATATATATATATATATATATATATATATATATATATATATATATATATATATATATATATATATATATATATATATATATATATATATATAGAGAGAGAGAGAGAGAGAGAGAGAGAGAGAGCGCATGACTACATAATTCATAACACGAAAGAAAGATTCCCCATTCTCCCTTCGGTCATACACCTTCCTCCCAAATCACAACAGCCTCGGTCAGACGAATCTGTGATTTAACCATTTCCTTCTATTTATATATTAACGTCAACCCACTAACATAAAATCCTCATAAAAGTGTTTTCCCACACTACCTTTGAACTTATTAGAAATCTTTTTGCCAGCAGTTATTTGTCATCGCATATAAATTCTTTGATAACCAGTACACCTAATTTTTGCTCTCTCTCTCTAACTATATATATATATATATATATATCTCTCTCTCTCTCTCTCTCTCTCTCTCTCTCTCTCTCTTTATCCACTTTCAGACAAAGCCCCTCCCCGAGAAACCCAATTATTGAAAGCTGGTCACTCCCACTTTCTTAAATAGACAAAACTTTAATTTCATTGAGAGACAATGATTATTATCTAGTCAGTCACTGTATTCATTATTCATTCAATCAGTCTCACTTATTCCTATCTAAGTAATTCAGCCATCCTACATTAGAATAACTTCACGCATTCAGTTTGCTTAACTTTAAATCACATCATGTACAGATTCTTAAATCAGTAAGTCTCTGCTCCCTCATCGTCGACGGTCTCAAATTTATCACTCACTCACTTAAATCAAGTTACAAATAAAATTAGTTTTACTTAATTGTTTATAAAGCCAGGGGATACTTTATTTGGTGAGCACCTTCAGAGACCAAACCTGAATCCAGAATTTGGATTCGTACGCAAGAGAAGACCCTTGTTCCTATAGATTTGGTGACCATTCGGTAGCCCCTATTAACTATGAAATTTAAAATAATCAATCCATCACTCCACAACCTTGGGAGATTCTTTTGAACAAGACAGGAAATCAGTCACTTCACAACAAGTACGATATAAGATAGTGTCGAAAACCGAGGTTCCTTGCTGCCATGTGCCCCGTCGAAACCACGAGGTCAGGCAATGCCGAGCGAGATCCGTGGGAACAGTCCGAATATCAAACTGATTTCAGCGATAAGAGAGGGATTAGAATGTCAAACGCGCGCCTCTGTCGCCTCCGTGGAAGTTACCAAGAAACCCCCGCGGGGGTACTTCTCATCCCTCAGCGCTGTGTTTGACCAATGAGAGCCCCCAACCCCTTGGCCTGAGGCAGTAACGGTTTCGGCTGGACCCTATATATTGTTTTCTCGACTGGGCCTCGATAGTATAGGCCTGACACTTTATTCTCGATCGCGCTCCCTTTCCTTACGAGCGCGAAGGCAAGAATTATACCGAAGGATCTGAGCCCCAGTCAATTGACCCATCCTAGGTTTCGGTACATTTCGTTTGGCACGAATGCGCCCTCCAGTTAGTGTTACTACGAGAGGTTACACTCCCTGTGGTTAAAGTCACTCGAGTAACCAACCGTTTCCCATTTCATCTCTTAAAGTCTCGAATCCAAGCCATGCTGAGATGAATCATCTGTGGCATCCTTGCCAGTCATCCCTAACTGTGTACATACATACCGAGGCTCGTTATAACCTCTAGAACACTCACGTAGAGCTCGCCCCTGTTCGCTCCAAGTAGCTCTGTTAGATCGATTACTGTAAACATCGAGTATCCATTGCCATTATTTAATTCTAAATATTTATTGTGTATTGTGTGTAAATTATTAAAGCTTATTTTTGTTTCTACCTTTTCATAAGCCGTATAGCCCGCAGCCTCCATAAGTTTAGTAACGGCCAACCGCACGCTATTGTTTGTTATTTAAATTCCTCGAACTCATTTTGGGAAGGTTGTTCCCTCCTCCCCTACTTTGACACTCATTTCTGTCGCGACCTTGAACGCCCACTCATTTCTGGTAGAAGTAAACATATGTTTGTGGGTCATTCTACGACATACGGGTAACTGAAGACCACAAAGAAGGCATTCCATTACGTCCGATTATCTCTTGCATTGGTTCTAATAGTTATAAACTATCAAAATGGCTTTTGGGGATTTTATCAAATGCTATGGGTAGAATCTCTCAATCACATATCATCCATTTCACTGACTTTATTCCTAAAATTTAAAAAAAACTTGACCTCAGTGGGAAAAAAATGTTAAGCTTTGACGGAAATTGTTTGTTCACCAAAGTCTATGTCGATAAAGCGCTTGATGTTTTATCGAGATTTCTTCCTATTCTAGAATCAAAGATTGGTTTTTTCGCCAAAAATATGTGCTAAGCATAGATAATCCTCTTTTTCCTATACTATGCAATCTTTTTTTATGGAAAAATTTGAAACGTCCCTCCTTCCCAGAATCCATTCCCATCCTCTTATCTGGTTCCGATATGTAGACGATATCCTATCGGCATGGCATTTAGATAACAACAATTACCACGAATTTTTCCACAACCTGAATTCATTACACCCATCAATAAATTCAAAGTAGAATGGGAACAGAACAATTGTTTACCGTTTCTGGATGTAAAAACCCACCGTTCAAATAATCGGATACAATGCTCTGTCTATCGAAAACCTAACAATTCAAATGCTTACATACATTTCTTCTTATTGCATGACAAATCTGTTAAGATATCCATTCTTTCTTCCCCTTTCCTCCGAGCCTATAGAACATGTGACCCAATTTAACTTCAGAATGAAATCAAACACCTTAGTTGCAATTTCATTAAGCTAAAATATCACATTTATTTTAAAAATAAATGCCATTCTAAGGGCAGAAAAACTTTTATTCTACTTCCGCACACACATACACACATTACCATCTAAAATTCTTTGACCAAACTGCGTCCCACTAACCAAGACGCAGGTATATATTTAATCCTCTGTAAATATTATGACAAATTCTACACTGGTGAGTCGGGTCACTTTAGTAAGAGGATCAAAGAACACCGCGCAGATATCAGGAGAGGCTCACTTTCCTCCAATCTCTTCGTTCATATGCAAAATTATGACTATAGAATCGAATTCAACCAAGCCAAAATTATTTATAAATCCAACAATTATATAGAAAGGAGGATTGCTGAATCAATCACTATTAGCAAGGTTGATAGCTTTAATATTTCTGAAGGACCATATAAATTTAACAGATATATCTCGAATACCGTTGCCCAATCCATTTATAAACCGCCAAAATTGCTCAATTCCCGGGATTAACAGTTACTTCCCCATCCATAAACATATTTATATTTTTCATTATATTTCCATTGTTTTAATTGTTTTAGTCTGATTTTTCGCCTTTATATACTGGAGTCGCATATCCTACCTTTCATTATACAGTTAATAGTGACAAAAGCCAAAACTAGTTCTGTCGTAAATAATTCGGATTAAAAAATTGTGGTTTATTATTTCTTGCACCGAATATATATATCTCGTTAATGTATACATGCTAAGAACGGTTGAAGATACCAAATCCGGCTTCGAAATACAAAATAACACGAGTATTTGTATGCCCGATCTGGAGGGGAAGGGGGAGTTTGGAGAAAGGTAGTCACAAGCTACAAACATCTTAATCCAGAGGCGGAGTCGATTTATCATTTAGTAGCGAGGTGCGAGACAGCGCGGCTCTTTCTCACCTCGTCACGGGGGGTGGGGGAGGCTTGGGACGAGTTCGCAGGATTGGGAAATATTTTCCCAACGTGCTCAGGAGTCGAAAATTCGAGAATGTTCGAACAGGAAATGACGTCGTCCATGGCGTGATAAATTGGGGGTGGGGTCAGAGTTTGTTCTTTTACATATCAAAATATATAAGTATATAAATTGTAAGATAATTTTATTGGAAATTATGTTTTTAACTACCAATAAAGTGTTAGCGGTCTGTTCCGGACTTCATTGGTGGCTAAAAATAAATATTAGTGCTAGCATTAGCGGATTTGTGATAGCGGATTAGCGATTAGCGGAATGCCCAAGGAATTTAGCGGAATCTCAAATTGCGAACTTTTTAAAAAAAAATAGCGGCTGCCCACCTATGGGAACCATATAATAGCAAAGACCAGCAGACACCAGATAACAACTTGGAAATAAATCATGAGGAAGTTCCACTGTGAAATATCTTATTTTAAAGTCCCCATCCGGTGATTGCCACCAAGGACATTAGTCGCCGTAATAAATCGAGCCTATATTAGGGTAAATAATAATAATAAAATGAAACAAACAAAAAACAATACACCCACTTTATAAAAATAAGTAAACGAAAACAAAGCAAACAAACGAGCAAAGAAAAAACCCAGAAGAAGAAGCAGATACACTTCGGCGTCGGGGTTAGGCCCGTCTCTGAACAAGACCAGAGTATGCACTCAACAACAAAGAGAGTCCACATCTCTATGTTCAAGAATCCGTCTCAATCACAAGGGAAAAGTACTAGAGACCACGTTTGTCCAGGTACTGGGACAGGTAACGTGCGCGAAGACCCCCTCCCCAATGCTCAGACTAGGATATTCAACAAGAATGCGCCGAAACTTTTGCGGGACAACGCATTCGTCGTAATAAAGTGCAGGTGAGTGCTCCATCAAATGGCGGTGCATCCGTCAATGTACTTGATTCGAAGAAGACAGAAATTGACCTGAAGCTGCCAAGGCACTCGAGAGTAGGCGTACGGAAACAGTCGCGGTGCGATGTCAGGCAAATTTAAGTTCTCATCGGCAGTCTCCCATCTGTGCAAGCAACCTGGACAGTTGAGTAAATTTCTGACGTGTACTCAGCGTGAGGAAGAGGAAACGCTTACTTCAAACAGAGGGGATACAGCGTGAAAACTGACCACCTATTCGGAGTTGTAGCTATCTGTGTACGCTGGCACGGATCTATTGGGACATGATGTGTAATTCAAAAAGATCGAACTCAATATTACTGACGTTGTGGAAGCGTTGGGAGGGGGGGGGGGGGCAGAGTCGTGGTAACAAAAAAACAAGCGCATAATGCACTGTGCACGGCAAGTGACCTCTCCCCGGCATCGACAAGCAGGCTCTTAATAGAGGATGTGTGGAAGTCACCGGTCACCAGACAGAGACCGGTGTGGTAGATCGAGTCCATCTTCCGCAATTAACGCTCTGCTGCGGATGCGCAAAACTCGCAGTGAAGTTTTGAACCAACAAAAGAAAGATAAAACAGCAGAACAGTAGCGCTATCAACACTCCATCTGCCGAATGTCAGGAAACAAAGAATGTCCATGAAGAAGGTATAGGAACCCCTGAGGCTGCAAATGTGGGCCTTCCCGGTGAGGCGTCGGTCAAAAACAAAACCAATGAAACGTGTGTGAGTTCATCACTTCCAGCGAGCCCCGTTTGGAAACAAGTCCGGGTCAGGGTGAAGCCGCCTTGTGCAGAAGTGTTGGCCTCCATCATCCAGTAAAAAAGCTTATCTAACATTTACAATTTTATTCATCAACTTTCACACACAGGAGGTTAGAATCTTTTTGCGAAAACCTACCGGGAAGGAGAGATCTCTTTCTGGTTTGGAGAGAGATCTGGGAGGATACCCTCTTTCCAGGTCCTGGAAATACAAATCTATCAAAAAACCCATGCCTCACTGACCTAGGTGTCGAAGCATGACATACGGGACATCATCCAGAAGAGGAGCAGTGTCCACACACGAAGCGAGAGCCAAAAAGAACTCATTCAGCGTAAAACTCTCGAAGGAAGGTTCTCCGAATCTGTATGTAAAGTCCAGTTGGTGGCTTTCAGCAATATTACAACGTGCAATGAATGCTGGCGAAGTAACAACTCGGTAGAGAATATGGAGAAGGTAGTTGCGAAAGATTCCGCCACGTACACGGTGTCCGAGATCCTTATGAACAAATCTAAAGACAAGCCATGCCTCGCACACCTAGGTAGCGAAGCATGGCATACGAGAGATCGTACGGACCAGGGGCGGTGTGCGCGCACAATGAAAGAGCCGAAGGTAGCTCACTCAATGTAAACCTGTCGTTGAAGGGTTGTCTGCCTTTGGAAGTAAAGTCCGGTCGGCGGTCTTCGGCGACATCATGACGTGCATTGAATGCTGGCGGATCAGCATTTCGGTATAGAATGGGGGAGAAAGCAGTCGCGAAAGACTCCGCCACGCACGCGAGGTCCGAGATTGCGGTCCTATTCTCCTGGAGAACGGGAGGAGGGGCGGGGGATCCTGCGAAAGCTTGCCCCAAATCCATTTGACTCGCTTCCACACCTCTGTAAGAGGGGTATTGCCGCTAAATGAAGCCACGTATCCCCGCCAAGGAGAGGGGCGCTTGCCTTTCGAAACTTACCGGAACCTAACCGTCGCTCGACGAAATTCACCGACGGTAAAATAGTTCGGGCGCCGTTTATAGCGCATCTAGGTATATCGCTTCCCATTTCTAACCAGTACAGTAACTGGTTTTCAAGTGGCAGCGGCCTAGAAAATGATAGTTGAATGGGAAAGTGATCACTACCATGAAGGTCATCGACTACTTCCAATCCCAAATCAGGCTGTGCATCTGGTGAACACAGGGACAAATCGAGACAGGAAAAAGAAGTGGTTCTCTGGAAGTCATGCGTAAATTTATTACTATTTAGACGTGGAGTTGCATTGGCAACTCTTGTCCTTCTAGATCGCCTTTAAGGCCCTCTTCTTCTCTACAATATCTTAAATACCCCTCGTCCTTTTGAGTGTTCCTCGTCATCGTCTTGCTATAGTGTGGTCATGTTTCCCCGATTTTCTCTTTTACCATGGCCAATGACTGGGCCCTAATTCTTTCAATCGTACCTTGAAGACCCACCTTTTCTTTCAAGCCTTTCAAAGTGTGTTATACAAAAAAGGATATTAGTTTCACTATTATTACTAGTATTTGGTTGATAAGTAAATATAGGTAAAACACAAACATCGAAAACTGTAGGTCTTATTCTCTCTGCCCAATAACTTGGCATTGGCATCCGCTAATGCCATAGAACGGGGAAAAAGGGGAACAAAATAAAATTCATAACAAAGAAAATAGTTAAAGGATACCATTTAAGGTAGATTTGGTCGGTGAATCTCATGACCCTAGTCCGGCAGCTCGGCCCATTTTGCGCATGCGAAAGTGCGACCACATTTAGTCGCCTTCTACGACCCGCAGCATACATCGCATGGATGTCATACTTCTTAACACGGCGAAACTTAATGTATTAAAAAAAAATAAAGCGAAAACCAACTAGGGAAAATGGCAGATAGTTTGTAAAGGGGGGGGGGTACTCTCGAGGGCAATGGGTATGATAGCCCATGCCACACTCGACACCACCTTGAACGGTAGACAATGGTGCCAAGAGGGCACGCCATTCATCCAGATTTCAGGTGTTGTGGGGTCTTTAGCCCTCCTACAACATCACCCCCTTGAGGGCTGACGAGAGTATAGTAAATATTTTAAATTAAAAATAAAACGTCATAAAATAGATAAACAAAATTGAGTAAAAAAAAATAATATCTTCATAGTTCAATAAATAATAATGATAATAACATAATTTTACATTCAGATTACCCTCATTGGATTATATTCACTTCGCATTTAGATTTTAATATGGTCCTAGAGTCAGGCGTGGATCCAGAGGGGAGAGGGCTAGGGGGCTGAAGCCCCGCCAAATTTTAGACCAGTATATGCTTATATTTTTTTAGGCCATATTTGTATTCTGCTATTTAGAAAGAGTTATGTAATAATATAGAATATATATAAAAAGGTTTTCAGACCGTTGCGATCGAATGTATCTTATGTGATACATGATGTCATTTACCCTTTTTCTCAGACTCCTCAAAGGGAGGGATTCAAGTTAGCCCCCACCCCTCCAATTTTTATCATAGATCGGCCACTGCCTAAAGTCCCTGTGCTGTTAAAAAAATAAATAATACTACTACAATGCTTCACCATCAGTCTTTGGCTCATGGACGAGATCCTTTCCCCAGAAGATGAGATCTCCCCACCAGATAATACAACAAAACATACAGATCAGTATGACAATCGCTGGGAGTCCTAGGATACCAGGGACGTTCCAACCTCTAATGCAGCAATTTAAAAAAAAATATTACTCGACAAGTAAGTTAAACTACTAGGTAAACAACTTAAATTTTTTGTCAAAATGAGTGTAAGCCTCGATCTTCGTGTTTCATTTGTTTTTGCTCATTTTATTCTTCTTAATCCCTCGTTTCATAGCTTCTTTTTTTCTGATTATACCATTGGTGCTATCTTCATGCAGCCTTCCTCCTTCTCTCCAGATGTAATGAAAGCTCTTGTTCTTGTTATTTCACTTCTCATCCTGCCACATATTCGTCGATTTATATTTCGTCCAATCGGCAACTGACACAGTCCCAATTCCATCCTTTGGCAGGATGTCGATATGGTCTTCTGCTGGTTTCCTGCATATTTTAGGGGTAGCTGGGTACACGCACGCTAATGAGGGACCCAGACGGTCTGGAAAGCCTAAAGTGAATAACCCAACCGGCGTTTCGCTATTCCCCACACTAAATAAATGACAGGAATCAAGTCACCCCTTCCGGCTGTATGGCAAATAAGATGGGAGACGGCGCACGGGAATTTAAAGATGCGTGCCATTGCTACAAACTTTTCTAGTCGAACTGCTACTGTGTCAATTCGTCAGGCTAAGAAAAATTTGGAAAAAAGTTAGCTCTCAACATCAAACATGACGTGAAAAGCTTCTTGAAATATGTGAGAAATAAAACTAAAACAGAATCTACTGTGGGAGAGCTAAAAATGCCAAATGGACAAGTGGCAGTTACAGATGAGCTGAAATCAAATGTATTAAATAATCACTACCAAAAAAGTTTTACCAGTAAATAAATCCTTTTGCCACGGCAAAAGGATGTCGTCTCTCCACTGGAAAAGGTCTTATTCACCTAGGAAGATGTCTGCAAGAAGCTCTCTACTCTTAAAATCTCAAGTGCCGGAGAACCAGATGATCTGCCAACCCGCCTCCTGAAAGAGGTTCAGCAATAGATAGCAGAAACACTCAAAGTTGTTTCAAAGATCCTTGAACAAAGGCGAGGTCCCAAATGACTGGAAGCAGGCAAATATTACACCAATATATAAGAAGGGAGACAGATCAAATCCTGGGAATTACCATCCCATTAGCCTTACCTGTGTCATATTTAAAGTTATAGAGAGCATCCTTAAAGACCACCTCATACTCAACCATTTACTCTCCAATCAACAGTATGGCTTTATCCGTGGAAGAGACTGCGTCCTCCAACTGATTGACGTTATTGAGAGATGAACCAGTGCACACGACACCGGTAAGGTAGTAGAAGTTGTCTAGGATTTCCCAAAACCTTTGGACACAGTCCCGATCATGAGACTGCTGACCAAAACATAACTTATAGGAATAAGAAGAAATGTTTTAAGGTGGGTCATGAGCTTTCTGACAGGCCGTACCCAGCGAGTGCTTATAAATGGAACCAGCTCAGCATGGAAGGAAGTTCTGAGTGGAGTTCCCCGGGGAGTGTGCTGGGCTCAGTCCTCTTTTTAATTTACATTAACGATCTGCCAGATGTAGTTAAGAATGTGGTCTATTTGTTTGCAGATGATACGAAAATCAGGCCTTAACTTTGATGACGAACACCTGTGTGACTACATCCAGGATGATTTTGATGCCCTTTTTAGCCTGGTCCTGTACATGGCAGCTTCAATTTAATGTTTCCAAGTGTAAGACGATGCACCTTGGGTATGGGAACCCAAAACATTACCACACCATGGGAGACGGTTATGGCCTACCGTCAGCACATTGCCGACAAGGTAAAAGAGGCCAACACAATGCTCGACCTGGTGAAAAGAAGCTTTGACTACGTGGACAAAGATACGTTTTTACCACTGTATAAGACCTTAATCAGGACCCATCTTGAATATGCTACATGTATATGGATACCTTACAAATTAAAAGAAATCAAGCTCATAGAAGGGGTTCAACGGAGAGCAAAAAGACTCAACCACTCACTGAAGGATCTCCCATACAATGAAAGACTCAAGCATCTGGCTCCTAACTCTGGAATTTCGTCGTGGCAGTGCCGGCATGATTCAGGTTTTTCAAGAACAGAACTTCTCTCGCTACTTTTCCCCAAGTGAGGCTGCCCTGAGAGGCCACAGCAAGAAAATATTCAAGGAGAGGAGCCGCCTACATACCAGGAAGAACTGTTTCTCTCAGCGAATTGTTGACAGATGGAACACTCTACCAAAGGATGCTATTCCGTCACCTTCTATAGAAACCTTAAAGTCTCGTTATAATGAATATACTAAAACTGAACCAACGAAATTCTGCCCAAATTGGTATAACTAAGCACTCCCAACTACGGCCAACCTACTAATCTACACATACGACAGAGAGAGTCTAAACGGTAAATGCCTCGACGTTTACTCATTTTCTGTCGTCTTCGAATCCACACCGGCAGGACGCCGCGGAAACGGATGGTCCAATTCACCTGAACTTTTCTTCAAAGACTTCGTACCATTTAGTCCGTCAGACTATACACGTCTTTTGGTTGAATGCCATAGGCTGGGGGAAGCTTAGTGCGTGGTACATGGCCCAGTACCGTGAAGAGCGGGGTCACTACCGCTAGTTCCTGGAGGCTCCCGCACTCGAGACTATACTGTGGTGTGATAGTTTTGGGGAGAATTTGAATTTTATTTTATATTGTTGGTGACTCAAATGGTTCCCTGGGGTAGTCTATTAAGTTTTGTTTTTTCGGCGGCTTTTCTCTTTGCAGGATTCCTACACTACGCACTGTTTCTACCTCTAAATATTGGAGTGGGCGTTTTGTTTTGTCTCCTACTTGTAAAAAACAATTAATGGAGCTGATTAGCTACGGGAGTATTCATACTTGAAGAGTTACTACGCTAGGAGGATACACTTGAAGGTCCTACCAAATCCATCTCCGGCTCAAGTGGCTCCTTAATGAATCCCTAGACGAAGAATAAACAAAATGGTTACCAAAACAACTTCTCTTTTGAAACCATAGTACTCTCTTTCTCTGCAAACTCTTTGGGGCGACAAGCCAGGTGATGCCTCTTTGTGCTGAAGGATTTTATCAAATGCTGTGGGTAGTAAGAATCTCTCAATCCCATATCATCCATTTCACTGACTTTATTCCTAAAATGAAAAGAACTTGACCTCAGTGGGAAAAAAACTATTAAGCTTGTAGATGCCCTTTATGGGGGTGTGCGCTGACTCAGATGACCTCTGATAGGCCCTTGTGGCGATCGTCATCCCTTGAATTATGTTATGTTATGAGACCCCATTTAATTGAAAAGATTAAAAAAAAAAATCTGTCGTTGGGGGACTAAAATCTATACCATTTATTTCTTAACCTCTTCAATTTAATTTGGTAAACGAAAACCGGTACTAGAAGAACCATGACACTGGTAGGTTTATTTTGATTGATTGGTTAGTTAAGTGGGTGTTTTTCCTTAAGAAAACAAACCAATAATACCTAATCAAACAACGAAATGATTTAATAGTTTATATTACCGATCGACCAAAAGCCCGAATTTAGGCAAAAACACTTTCGGAGAGGAAATAGGGGGAGGCCTATTTAAAATCAAGCTTTGTAAAAAAGGGTCATGTTTAATTAAACGAGTGCTGAGATTTAAGCCAACGCTAGAACAAGCAAAGCTAAATTTTCGCCAACTTGCAAATCCGTAAGCGATGGATCACATTTGTTTTCATTTTTCCTTCTCGTTTGGCCGATGTAAATGTTTATAAACAGAGATTACAAATTGCGTGTACATTCATCTCTAAGGAATCTTTCTCACAAGCAATAAATCAAACTCGGGTATCATAAATACATTTATTACTTTTCGCCATCATCACTTATACCCCCCACATGCCATACACTCGATTTAGGCAACGCGAATGACCAGGGTGGGGGCCGTGACATCACTCCCATTACCGTCATTTCGTATTGCACTGGCAGAAATAAGAGTTCCGGGGGGGAGGGGGGTTTAGTGATTATAATTTGAAATTTGTTAATTTAGCAAAACTTTCTTGAATGTTATTAAATCACCATGTACACATACAGTTCGATGAGATAACAAAGGAATTTAAACGGCAAACATTTTTTTTTTAAGTAACAATCAGAATCACCGTGGGTGGCGTAGCCTAGGTCTTGTTTAGCCTCTACAGTCTTTGGCCGATCCACGTCCTACACCGCTCGCAAGTAGCTCACATGAACCAGAACGTCACTGAATTGGAGCAAAGAGTGGATGAAAGCAGTATAGAATACTTGCAAAATAAAACCCACTCTCACACAAAGAAGGAAAACAACAGTTCTAGCAACCCTTACATCTTACCCTTCCAATCTGTTCTGTTTTAGGGGTTGGCTACTGCAGCCTGACGCAAGGAAGTGTCGATATATATATATATATATATATATATATATATATATATATATATATATATATATATATATATATATATGTCAGTCAACTGCGTCAAAAGAGCCGGAAAATAGAGAGCGGAGAAGTGGGAGTCGTTAGTGATGTGAGGTATTAGTATTAATTAAAGGTTATGTCACTAATCAAAATAATCTTAATAATGATTTGGCTCAATTATAAGAAAATCGTGTTGTCGAACGAAATAAATTGCGAGCAACGTGGAATATGAAAAACTCAAGGCCTTTTCATTGAAGAATATTACAAAATTATTTTATTTAAACTTCTTAAAAGGAAAATATTATGAACGACGAATTTATTGGAAAAATAAACTAAACATAATAATGCTATATATTTTTTCAATCCTTTAAAATTCATATTTTACACCGCTTCTAATCCACGGGCTTTTGGAGTACATCTTTTGTTGAAAGGTCGCAAAATTAAAACTCCGCCAATGACGAGTCGACGTACTGCCATATTGATCTGAGTGAGCGAGAGTTGGGAATCGGCGACCGAGTAGCGGTGTTGTGGCGGCGCAGACTGGTGAGGAGAGGAAGAAAGGCTCTTTCTGTCGTTGCGTCGTCTTATTTTGCTTACATTTTCTCGATCTTTCTTCGCCTAAGCTTTACCTCCCCCCTCCTATTAAAGCTTACTTGTACCGGGAGCTCATCTCAATTGGTTGCCCCAAGAGGGAAAAAAAAGAGAGTAGACACGACGACTAACGCCAGGCTGTGAGCTACATACAACCTCTCTTCATTCCTTCTGCTGCAGTCTTGCTCTTCTGCGTTGGCTTCGACTCCCAAGTAGAGTTCGCCTTGGACCAGCAACGACGACTACCTGTTCGCTCTGGCCTCAGCTTCTCTCTCCTCCAGGAGAGGTGTAGTGTTTGTTTCGCTTTAAGAGAAATTCTTAGCCCTATAATAATGCGCTGCGTGGTCTTCTACCCCGTCTCTATTTGAGGGAGGCTCCGGTTAAATATAGGTTATAGTATTTATTCTACTTGATGATTCATTAGGGAATTGGAAATATGTTGTAAATAAAGTCTCATTCAAGATAACATGGAAGGAAATACGCATCATTCATATTCCATTGAGAAAATATAATTTTTCGGTCTTTTAGACAAAACCGGTCGGTATTCTTCCTATAAAGTGCAAATTCCTTCGACTCCACGCCTAAATGCAGTGAAAAAAATAAATGTTTGTTTTGTTGCAGTGGACGAAAAGAACTGTCCAAAGAGCAGAACTGAAAAGTGACAGGCAGATTTGCCCACCGTGGCAGTTTACATCCCACGTGCGCACCCTCCCTCCTTTCCTTGCCTCCCTACGCTTAACCAATCAGCATGAAGCGTGACTATGTTTCCATAGCAACACCATCCCCTTCATCTCCCAAAATTAACCCCCCGAGTTTGCCTCCCATCAAAATCCCCCTTCTAAGTTCCTGAACTTGGCCAGCCACAATACACAGTGTTCACCATGTACGCGAAGGGGAAGGGATCATCAGTCCCTTCCGATGCACAAGCTCGAGAAAAGTAAGTTCATTTTGAGGGAAAGTAAAAGTGTTATATAACTATTGCAACATCTACATCGTATATAATGTGTTATAAAGTGACAACATTCGCAAACACCGGTGCAAATGTTAAGAAAGGTGTAATTGTGTTAGAAAATTTGGCAATGGGTGAAGTCAAGAATGTTTGTAGCTGTTCTTTCCATTGGGAGTCCACCCTTACAAATTATATTATAAATATAATACAAATATTAACTAATATTGCATTGATTATTCATTCAATTGTGCCCAAATAATTTGTTGTATGCGTTCTTATTCAAACGTACCAAAACTAAAGCTCAGAAATCTTTTGAGTTTTATTTTTCAGTTCGGCTGGCATGTACGCTATTCCATCGATAGGCGGGCGCCAGGTTTAAAACTCTTGAAAGCCTACTCGGAACGAGCCTAGTTCCGTCAAAAATATTTCTACCGTTAAATCGTTTAAGCCTCATAAATCGTGGTTGCCTTAACTTATTTAATCAATATGTGCTCAGCCTTTATTTTTAAGCATTACAGTTTAACACAAGTGCGATAATTAAAATCCTATTTTCTTTGTAAGAAAATTACTTGTGATATTGATTTGCCGAAATATATTGGGTTACATATCCAGGTTATTTGCCTTACGTAGTCAAACTGGGCATATTGTAATTCGTATATACCTAAACAGTTAATTTGTGTAACGCTTATTTAAAGCAAAAAAAAAAAGAAGGCACCCGATCGCCGAATCCTTTCTTGTCGCATCCTATCATTCAAAAACATCGTTATTAAATAATATGGAAAAAGAACACCAGTACATTTATATCTCAAACTCATTTTGGGAATATTCCTGAAATGACTTGTAGCCTGAAGTGATCATTATTGTAACCTGAATTACGCTCTCCATCACGAGCGCAGTCTAACGCCCACACATTATCTTTCCCCTAACTACACTGCTTCAGGAACATTATTATTAGAAAGTACCACCAGGGCTTACTCACTTCATGTCATGTACCATCCCTCGAAAAACGCGCTCATGCACCCGTTTGTTTTTTGTTTTTTTTAGTATGTCATCTAGAGCAAATTGTGTGTGCGCGCGGCCCTACAAAATGGAATTTATGGTATTCTGGAGGTGGGAATTTGCCCATATAAAATATCTCTTCCCCCCCCTCTCCATTTTGGCCCAGGGAAGTGAAAGTTGTGAATGTAAACAATTTTTCGACCTTAGAATTGTTTATTTGTAGGCTAAAGCATCCGGACTCTACATTTTTAGCCGTAGTCGGATTTTTCTATATACAGAACTCTGGGATTATTGAGGGATAAATAATCCCTTATCATCCCCTCAATTTAATACTTTAAGTTGGTGATGGGGAAGAATGGAAGCTACAAAAAATAAACAAACTACCACTAACCGTCTTTTATCATTTTCTTCTGTTGAATACCTGTGTTCTCATTACGAACATTTTGTGCGTCTGTAGCCCCCCCCATCCTTGCCAAATATTTAATGGACTTTGTTAGTCTAATTCTGTTCTATTAATCCACTTCATTTCTCCAATGAGTTGAATACCATTGGTTACAGCAGTTTTTTTCTGTTAAAATCCCCATTTTCGGAAAAAATTACTGCATTGTTCGAGTGCCTGCTTGTCAGATGGGATTTCCTCCCTATCCGGTAGTTTTATTTTTTTTCCTAGCGTCATTGTCCGAATTGGCAAACCATTGGTTGTGGGGAATGAAGACAGGAAATTCGTTTGTGCAACTTTTTTTAAGTAAATGAAACAAAATAAACTGCATTGTTAATTTCACTTGTTTCTCTGACTTAGGTGAGGTGTATAAAACAAACAAAGATGTCAGCTGACCGATATTTCTGTATCTGCATTCCTACGAGTTTCGTTGAACTTTAGTGCAATATAATGGAGTTGAACTAAGCTGGGTAAAATTGTCTCAAAATGTCTTATACAAGACCTTAACCACTCCTACCCAGTGGATTCATTGAACACCTTTTGTTGTAGCAATCCTTGCGATTTTATAGTTTTTGCTATTCCTCTTTCTTTTCCTCACTCTGTGAACATGTCCTAGTTGGTTTGCATTCTTTTTAAAGTGAAGAAGGGTGTAATCAGTGTAAGCAAACAAGAAAATTAGACCAATTGAACGTTTTATAGGAGCACGATTAACGGGTGCCCGTCGAATAGGAAGATGCATGAGCAAAATAAGACTGCTTCGCATTCGGCCATTGGGCTGATCCTAATTTTGGGGATATCAACTTCCAAGCCCTCCTCCGATATGATTAAAAGGGTTGGCCCCAGATCAATATGCAGGACTTTGTTCATCATTCTAGTCATGTTCATTTATAGAGGACACTTCCCAAACAAGGTGAATGGTTTAGTGGCCCTGAAATATATTTAACGTAGCCCTTAAAACGAAACTAGTAGAGGTGTTCACTTTCTTTCCATTTTTTTCAGGTTAGCGTTATACGTATACGAATATCTACTTCATGTAGGAGCACAGAAGGCTGCACAAACTTTTCTCACAGAAGTAAGTACCGTAGCTTTTGTCTAGTCCCTCGTAGGTAGGTTTTATGGTAGCTCTCTTTCAGGCATTATGTTTACTCCTCGTTCGCAGCCCTTCCATTCTCGAGAAAATTCTTCCCTCCTGAAACATCACATCGAACTCATCATCGATAACAGGGAAGATTTTTTAATGTCTTCTCTCTGTGGATTACAGCAAGTTTGAAGTGCTTCATTGTTTCGATAACAGTGCTGTGAAGTGAAAAAATATTGATATTTGAGCAAAAAAAGTGAAGAAGTGATTGTTTTTTTACATGATCATAGGCATAGAGTGAATTGAACTCTTTAAAATACGGTATGATGAACTTGCTAAGACCATTGTGCGATGGAGTGGTTGGTGTTTTGGTAATTAAAAGAAGACTCGCGCATGGCAAAAGCTAAAAGAATCTTTTTCACCTGAACTAATACGCTTTGGTTTGGAATTTGGGAAAAAGATCTGTGGCATTCGTATGGGATGGTGGGGAAATTATTAAAGATGGCTTAACGATGTCAATTTTTTTTTTGGGGGGGGGCAATACTTCATTTACCAATCCTACAGGGTTTTTGTTTCTAATTAGTCTCGTATAGTTTGCTGTAGTTTTCAACATCTTGCTTCTCGGGCTGGTTTTAGTTCTGTAGTCAAATGAATAACCGTGTTCAAGGGTTAGGTTCTGTTAGATGCCCCCCCTTAAAAAATAATCATAGTTGATAACTCCCAAGAAACCTAATCTAACATGATGGTTCAAGGGTTTCACTCTAAACCTAAGTTAGGTTCGACTTGAACTTATATATTCAGGCAAGATTTGGTGCACCTTAACCGATTACAGCAGTTACTGTAGAAATTAAGCATGTCTCTCCCAACCTGTCAAAGTAATCCGATGAGAACTTGAAAAGTATTGAGTAATGCAGAATGAGGACGCCTGTCAAAACTTGCCACCTTTTTATAGCTTGATATATTCTTAATCATTTAATGAGGACATGATAAACTTAACCTGTAAAAACGTCCTTATTAATTAATGTAGGAACGCCCCACCTGCCTCAATGCCTGCTACAGAATCTGTAGCTATATATCTTCAACTATTTTCCGTACTAACTTTGTGTGATAGGGCCTCATTGCCATTGCTCTTTAAATTTGAAAAAAGATAAAAAACAACCTAAGTTAATGCTTTAGTTTTTAGTAATGAAAAATTGCATTCATAAACTTATGGCACTCTCAATTTGGCATTATTACCAATTTACAATCTAGTTTCGCCCCATTGAAAACATAACATAGATGGATATCGGCGTGCATTTTATCCGAATATTTTTGTTAGTCAACTACCATACAATACATGGCAGATCACCTTGCGACAAAGGATAATGATAAATTGCAATAGTATTGCGGCTTGGTTCACAACTCACCTTGATGAGCGTTTGTGTAAGCTCACCCTGTTGTTAGGATACCAAACCTTAGAAAAATATTCCCTTTTTATAATGTGCCACAACACAAAGTAGTTTCAAGGTTATGTTGTCACTTCCAGAGATGTGGGAATGTTTGCCGATCATTTACACGAGTATGCAATGTCTAGGTGTTTGGCTGAACCGGGGATAGTGGGCAGCACACATGAAAATGACAGTTGAAGCAAGGCCCCGTAAGGGCTGTAATACAGTGTCTACAATCCTGATAGAATATGGGAGGTATTTATCCGTAAGGAGGCTTATTTATTCAGTACTTATTTTCCAATGCACAATGGCACTTATTAGTTAGGCCATTTATCGGTATGCACCAGTGGATTTTTGTAATTTGTTGTGAACAGGTTATTAATTACTCGAACTGCATATTTTAAGAGATATACGTTGTAATCTACGGGTGGACTTTCATTCACAAAAGAATTGTATTAAATGGCGAAAACCAACGAGGGCATCGCGAAAGTTTGAGGTTTGTGAAGAAATGTAATGTTTGAAGTGAAAGGGCGGAAGATACGATTGGAGAACGTTGGCTGGTAGGGTACGGTAGGGCGTGTTCTGCCTCCCCTAAGGAAAGCGGGCCTTTGCGGGGGTGGCACCCGCAGGGGGAGGTTGCTCCTGCACAACGGCTGTACATTCACCATACCTGTTGTACCAGTTTCTTGGTGTGGTGGCATACCAGGCTTGATCTTGTTCCTTCCTAGCCTTTCCATTCATTTTTTTATTCGCATCAGTCCTACCTCTGCCTCGTTGAATTTCACAGGCTTGGCCCGCGTCCTCCGTCCAGATCATCCTATAATTTAGGAAGTTAGGTCGTAGGAATATTGTGAAAGCCTGAAACCTACTCCTTGAGCCTCTTGAAGACTTTAAGTAGTATGCGAGTTGGAGGAAGCCTATTTTAGTTTTCCTCTATTAGTGGCTGTCTACAGAGAGCAGGACATTTTTGAAATGAAATACCCACTCTTCGGGCCTCCTAACCACTTACAAGGAGCATGTAGGTTGCAAGAAGTTAATTTGTTTTACCTACCATTTAATGCACGGCATTTTCGAAGTGGTTGCATTGGCCTAGATAAATGTCGAGAACACGTGTACGGGTCTGTTTTTCCTCTTCCCCAGATCGTCATGAAAAGGATTTCCTTTCAGTTGACCCCTCGTTGGGGCACTTCAAAACCGTCGGGTCGGAGAGAGGTGCTCGGGTTCGAATAGAGATTGCGTCGAAACAAAGCTAGAGTCCTTTTTTGGCGCACGCTTGTTACGAATGTACTGAACAGGGATGCAACATTGGAGGGGGGAGGGGGATTACTGATTCCCGTCATTCGTTTTGTAATTTGGTCCTTTCTCGCCCTTCTTGTTCTATTGGGCCGGGTTCCCGAACAGAGGAGAGAGTTTGTATGTTGTGCTGTGAAAGCGGCGAGGGAAATGGTAGCGGTGTTGTTTTGGGCTATGTGTATGATGAGTGTGGAACTACTTGCCCCTGCCGCGATGTCAGTGTATATCCCTATGGGCGGCTCGCTCATGACGCCGCTGACAGTTTTATACCCGCGCTCCCTGGTTTGAATCCCGCTTCGACGTCAGAAATCCAACGCCGGATCCACTGTGCTGATGAGAGCTCTTTCCTGTTAAGTTTCGGAGGCAAAGTGTATGGGAAAATGACGTAGGTATGAGAAGGCTGAACATAGGGGGTCTAGACCGGGTAGGGGTGTAGGTGGATAAAGTATTTGCACTGAGCTAAAAAAAAAAACAACTGGATGAAAGGTGTAAAGTGTATGCTGGGTTTATGGGTTTGGTGAAAGCTTACGATCGTGTAGATAGTGAAGTGTTACGGCAGGTGCTAAGAATGTTGGATGATGTGATGTGTGTTTATGTCGGCACTAAAGCGTGCGTTCAGGTGAAAGAGTGGGAGTGTGGCTTGATACACGGGGAGGAGGCGAGGAAAGGGTGTGTAGTGTCGCCATGGCTGTTTAATATATTTGTGGGGGTGGGCGGGGGGTAAGGATAAAACGAATGAGAGTGAAATTGGTGAAGAAAGTGAGGGATTTTTGTTTAAAATGCAATAACGAGGACATCTCCGGTGGGTCTGTAAGGGTATATATTTAATGGAGTGGTGAAGATGGGGGAAGTGAAAAAGTGTGGAAGAGAGATAGCTGCAGGCATTCAGCCGGAAGGGCACAATTCATATGTGAGCAGCAGCAAGGGGGGGGAGGCAGTAATAAGAGAAAAAGGGGGAAGAATTCAGGGCTGTTACAAACTAGTCCCGACTCCGAGAGTCGGCGACGACTAGCCTGCGAAATCATCAACCGGATAAATGATTGGATTGTAAAAGAAAGGTGTAAAATAGAAATGTCTAGAAAGAATAAGGCCCAGGTAGTCTCAATCTAGTTTGAGGGCGTGCTCTTCCTCCAGATATCTACACGGGTCACCCTCGCGCGGGGTCATAAAAGGATAACCAAGGGAAACAAGTGAGGGTATGAGTTGAAGGAGAAAACGGTGGGGAGAGTGCAGTCATGCTAAAAAATCACCACCCCAATCGGACCCAATAGGGAGAGGGGGAGCAAAACGCCCCTTCTGACCAGGATAAAATAGACGAAAATTGGTAGGCGAAAGTAGCCGTTTCGATCCACCCCCAAAAGATGGTTCTAAAAAGGGTAAAATGTAGAAATTTCTGAGTGAAATAAAGCCTAATACGAGACTTGCTGGGGCACGGTGAACGTGACGCTCCGCCAGGTGAACATTCCTTGCGGGGGGGGGGGATATGAGCCCTGTTGGTATATCCCGATGCTGCTATTATAGGTCGAGAGGGTTTTGGAAATGTTGATTGGAGAATTTGTGTGATGAGAACCTGGAAGTAAAGGATGGTGTTTGGGGGATGGGGTAGTGTGGGTTTCGTAGTCTTTGGTGGGTGGTTGGTTGCCTTGAGCAAGTGTGATTTTATAGTGTCTAGCACATTGGTTCTCAACCTTTTTCAGCTCATCCCCCCCACTTCCTGAATTTTCAGCAATCTTGTTGCTCCCCTTCTTTCCCCACCCCCATGGGTTTCTTTAATTCTAACATTAATTAAGTATCTGTTAAAATTTTATTATCGATGTAAGCAATTGAAAATTTTCTCCCAGGACAGCGTCTTTTTTAAAAAAATTTAGATTTTTAACATTATTTAGAAATGATGATAACGGGACAAATGAGGCAAATTACGATGGATTGTTTTGAATGACCGGGAAGTACGGCGATCGGAATGATAAGTGTTTGGCAGTTTTTTATGCCAGACCTGTACCAACGCTAGTGTATAGAAGTGAGGCTCCCAGAAGAATTTGACTGATGTTGGGTACAATGAGGGCGGAGGGAGTGAAGAATGATTATGTGCGGGGTTTAAATGAGGTTCAGGGTGAATGTATGTTGTGAGGTAGTACGGATATATAAGAATGTGTGAGGGTTGAGTAGTTGAAGAGGCTGAATGTCCTGATGTGGCAAAGGTTTGGTGTGTTTTGAAGATTATTTTATTGGAGAGAATTTGTGCGGATAAATACTACCTGAATTACATGTTACACCTCATATCAGACCATCGATATGAAGGGCCAGTGATATGGGTGGGGGATTAGTACCTTTGTGCTTAATGGAACATAAAAGGGGTTGAAAATTGTGTTGTGGCGTTGATGCCCGTATACCACACCAAATGGGGGAAGAAATTAGGTTAATAAAGTTTACTTGTTTAAAATCCAAACTATTTCTCGAAAACTATGAGATCCTCCACCCTAATTTATTATTAGCATCACTATTTTCATGGGTTAGAGTAAGCAGGGTGCCAATTGATGGGGATTGTAGGATTAAGGTGTGGGTAGGGGGGGGGGGCTTGGGATCCCTTGTGTCTGCTTCAACACTGACTGGACGAGATACAACACCCCATCGGAGCTTTCGTTAGTTTAGTGGGTAAGGCGTTGAATCTCCGCGCTTTAACACCTTTAATACCAGCGAGAACGGACACACGAATCTCAGCGTACGTAGGGAACTCGCCACACAATGGCGGACGGACAGAGTGGGCGCAGGAAATTTCATTTTCACGTACATGGCAAAGCAAAACGCCGCTCTTTCCCACTCTTCACACATACAACATATCTTCACTCCTGTAACCTACCGAAGAAGTCTACATATCGGCATACCTCCGGGATGGAACCGGGGCACTCACTAAAAGAGTACTACCCCTCAGCCATTTTTCCCAAAGAGCCCCGGCCGCTGGAGCTTGGCACTACCCCTCAGCCATTTCCCCCAAAGAGCCCCGGCCGCTGGAGCTTAGCAGCGATTGCAGTCTAATCTTTATACGAATTTCATTATCTAGTCGTGAGATCTCGTGCACTATTGAAAAGGAACGACTGGCGTTACGAAGGGCCACTCTGGATAGCGTTGTGTTTAATTGGGCATAAAGGTGTTTGATATTGATCAAAAGTTATCTAATTCTAAATATATTTTCCTTTTCAAAGAAATAAGATCGTTTGGTTTTGCCATGTAGGGCTTCAAACGAAAGTAGTTCTTCAAAAAACATCGACACTAATTTCAACGTTTTTTTGAAACAAACTAGATGGTATTTGGGCTGCTTATTGGATAAGTTTTGATCAATATCAAACCACCCGGCAGGTGCGGTTCGTTAGCCACGGCAGACAGTCCACCTAAGAGAAGGAAAACTCTTGACTCCAAACCCTGGATAAAGAAAAACTTGCCCAGTCAACTATGGATGCTACAATATAAGGAAATAAAACAATTCATTGAACACTCGAAGATTTTTGCTTCGGTGGGAAAATCCCTGGGAAAGGGGCCAGAGGAGGTCCACGGAAAATCTTCCTCGACAATTTGAACACCGCCACGAACAGGCTTTGGAAACAAGCCAGGGACAGGAAGCATGGAAGCGCACCATAGTTCATCAAACGCCGCATCGACGAAGGCACTAAGAGAGAGAGAGAGAGAGAGAGAGAATGTCCACCCAACTGTTTAAAAACGGTTAAATTTGAAAGTGTTATTTAAAAAGCCAAATTACCTTTTTCCTAGTGTTCCTCCTATTTTCCAGATTCCATTATTGATTTTGCTATTGCCTACTGTATCTGCTATTATGTCTACTGTTTTTGCTTCTCTTATTGTTGCTGTAGCACAAGGGGCATAATGAGAATAAGAAACCACGAATATTTACATTTCAAGACCCGGGTTAAAATGAATAGTTTGTTCCTCCTCGAGTCGAAAAGAGACTCAGCGACGCGACTTGACCCAGGGGGACGACGTCAGAGAGGAACACAACGGAGAGTTGAGAACAGGCGGACAACCGATGGGAAAGTGTGGTAACTGTCTCCACCGCGTAGCTTTTTAGTGGCACTACCCAGTTTAGATTCGGCACTTTACTCACTAATGACTGAGTGAAAGACTCGCGTCATAGATACCCGGATATTGTTTATGGGTTTGCCGTTTTCTTAATAGTGCTTAGAATCGTATAAATTCGTCTTATGAAACTTCTCCTTATTTAGGTTTGAGTTTTGCTCTTCAAAATATAATGCAGAAGCTTTTGTAGAGAGAGATCTGTAAATGAAGTGAAGGAGAAAATTTAAATGTGTAAGCTATATAGCCGTGTATTGAACCCCGTGAGGGAACGCATATGCATGTATTAGGGTCGGGAGGTTACGGTCTTCCAGATGTTAGCTGCAGCATATTTATCACGCTACACCTGTAACACTTTTGCGTAGGTCTGTGATACTAGAAGATGGTCTGCTGACCAAAAAGTCGCGTACACTCTTATTCTGATTTATGACTTTACTACCTTCAATAATTTTTGAATGTAAAATAACATAAGGGTTTCAAGTTTCGTTAGAATGGGCCGAATAGTTAGGATGTTATTGCCAACCAAAATAATTCTCTGGCTAACCTTGGGAGGACTTTGGTAATTATACCATTCGAAAAATAATGTAAAACTACATAAGGGTTTCAAATTTCGTTAGAATCGCCCGAAAAGTTATGATGTTATTACAAAAAAGCAAAACGGGGACCGACCGACATAGTGAGATGGAGTCGCCCGCGACTAAAAGTTTGGGGGCACTAGAATGAGAAAGGGGCGGGAAAAAAAGCAAGTCGGCGACTAGGCTGCCAAATTAGCCATCGGCCGAAAAAATAGGCAAGAAAAGCTACCAGAAAGGACTAACCTGAGAATATCTAGAAAGAATAAAGCCCAGGTAGTCTCGATCTAGTTTGAGATTATCGCTGGACACAGGCCTGGAAGGCGTCCTGCTTCTCCAGGTCAACGTGTAACTGTTTACACGCCCTATCCCCCCTTCCCTTGTGTACGTTAGCAAATGTTTCTTTATTAAAGGCACCATCTTGTGAGGGGGTACAGTACTACATGCTAAATGTATGCATTTTCTTAGGTTTTCCAGAGCTCTCGCTTGATTTCTAGCGTCGAGGCAAGGATTTAAGCTCAGCGGGCACGCAGGCAAAACTTGAAGCGATGTCACGAGCTGGCTGCCTATTGGTGTGGGGAGGGGGGGCTAAATTGCTCCACACCACCTCTCCAATTACAATACCGCTATCATTCCCTTCTGGCGTCATAACAAACCACTCTCTCTGTTCCCCATAACTGCCGATGGAGTACTAGTCTCCAATCGGTGGTACTCGAATCCTTCCTATAGCCTTATGCGTAAAATATAATTCAGCCTCTCTTCCTTTTCCCTTTACCAGCGTCGGAGCTGCCCTCGGGTAGCTCCATCGAAAAAGTGGAGGTCCCGCCCCTGTGCTTTCATAAGGGACCCTCAAAACCTCTTCGGCCGGAGATGAGGTTTACTCCTCTCCTATGCATACGGGTGTAGAGGACTCCCCTCACTCCTTTTTCTGAAGTCGCCCTTGGGGTGACTCTTGTTCCAACGGCAGTTTCCCCTTTGCTTTCCAAGGGGAGCCAATGGAGCAGGCAGGAGACCCATAATTGACCGCACCGGAAGCGGCTCGATAGGACCAACCCTTTTAAGGGGGCGAGGAACGACAGGGCCAGTCAGCCCGTGCCCTCCAAAGTCATGCGCGCACGCATATCAGGCTTACAGGGAGTCACTATACGTGACTCTCCCTCTTCCCCGACGGATGCCGGTTCGCCGGCCCAGCACAGAATGAAAGTTACTTCGAAGGGGACTGGTGATGTCTTAGGGTGGCTGGCCACATGGAGGCTCCCCCACTGAGATAGATATGGTCCCTGAGGTCACCTAGGCCCAGATGGTAAGATCTTCCATGGGGTTGAACACGGTCTCCGTGCCAAGCATAGAACCCGTGTTCGCCCCTATGCAAGCTCCTCAGGCCGCTCGGGTCTCTCGAGACCTCACAAGGAGAGGAGGGATCTCGTCCCCCGGCCAGTGTTCGTATGGCAGGCAGGACCGTCGCCATTTCATAGAAGTATCTTGCCGAAGCCGGCCCATCTAGCCTGGGAGCTCCTACCGGTTCATTTCCCGTCCTCCTCTCCTAAAAAGACCAAGAAGACTCGGGGCTCTTCTCCTTCCGCTGGATCCACGGGGACGAATGGGTGCTCCCGTTTCGGTAACCGACCAAGCCAAGATCGGCACGTCGCAGACTAAGGCTAAAACTGCGCAGAACGGAGCCTTGATTACGTCGGGGCCCCTTTGTTGGCTAAGGGCAACATGATCCATCAGAGGAGAGCTCTAGCTAGTGTGATTGGTAGAGAGCCGAAAGTAACCCGTTTCTCGGACGGGAGCCTTTTGGCGAATGCGTCGAATCCCTCCGAGGCGGCCATTAGTGCCCTTCTGACACTTTATGACAAGCCGGTGAGTGTGATGCCGCACTCTACCATGAACTTCTTGAAAGTTGTAGTTTATGCGAGGGAACTCTTGGACTACACCATAAATGACATCACCTTAGAACTGGCCAACCATGGGGTGGTCAAGTTCGAACATGTGATATGCAAACAGTGAGGGGCCTCGACACCCACCCCTACACTCTTCGTATCACTACCGCGTGGAGCCATTCGTGCCACTGCCGCGGAGGTGCTACTACTGTCACCGCTTTGGCCATACTAATCGCTCCTGTAGACGCGCAAAGTCGGGGTTACCCGAAGTCTGCGTCAGTTGCTCCGCGGCATTGGAATCGCCGCATCTTCTGGTTCGCGATATCCGTGACGCCACGGTTTTGGCGAGCCGTGCGGAAATAGATATTATCTTCTGCTGGGTTCATGGACATGCAGGATTTACTTGGAATGAGGGCGCCAAAGAGTCCGCGAGGTCTGGGCGATTTGCTCCTCCTCAAACCGACTACATGGCAGGATTACGGGCTCCCCTCCTTGTGGCTTGGCAAAGATTATCTCATAGACCTACCCCCGAATACCGCGACGGCTTCAGGTTGCTTTCTGTCGTCTCCGAATTGGAGACACTCGCAGGGCGCACCGCCATTTGATCGAGTGACGACTGCGTTGTTCCCCAGACTGTTCGTCATTTTCTTCTTGAATGTCCCAGTCTGGGTGATCTTCGCACACGTTACGCGGGGTCGCTACTGCTTGTCCCTTGTACTCGGGGATTGGTTCTTGCACACCTACTTGCGCACTATACGACTTTTTGGACGAGGCTGGCCAACTCTGGAGCATCGACTCTAATAGGCATTGAACCGCATCTCTCGGCGTTCCTTGGCCAAGACCATGATGGTGAACTTCTGCCGCAATCTCCGGCTCCACCCCGACCCCGACTTATTCCCAAACGGGGTTCGTCTGGAAGTGGTGGACTCGCACCGTATCCTTGTTCTTGTTTTCTACCGACACCGCAAAGGGAGGTAGATATACCCGCGCCCTGGACATTCTTCGTTTCGTGACGTTCTTCACTTAGAGTGCTGATAGGGCTGTCGCTTTGTTGTTTTATCCTTACTTTGTTCACTCAAAGCTCGATTACGGATGCGAGTTTTAGGCATCCGTGGCCGAGCGTTAATTGCGGAAGGTAGACGCGATCCATCACACCGGTCTCGGTCTGGTGACCGGTTCCTTCCACGCTTCCCCAATTTAGAACCTGCCGGGAGATGCCACTCTCCCTGCGCCGTACACAGTGCATTGTGCACTTGTAAACGAGAGCCCGGCGTCTCCCTCAGCTACCAACGGCTCTTGATGCATTTGCAGCCAATCTCGACGTTGTCTATGCTTCGAGAGACTACAGTAATTTCCTAATGAAGGGTTTATGGCTAGAAACTCTTGAAGATCTCGAGCTGGTGGTCTCTCGAGGCATTGGAATCTCACAATTCCTGGTTCGAGATATCCGTTATGCAGCGACGCGAGCGAATGTCGAGATTATCTTGTGATAGGTTCCTGGACATGTAGGAATTGCGGGGAATGAGGACGCTAAAGAGTCCGGATGACTGGGCGACTAGACCAGCGCTTCGCTCTTCGTCGCACTGACTACATGGTAGGAATCAGGGCAGCCTGGCACAGAAAATGGAAGACTGGACCAGGCGAACTTAAAGTTGCGTGCTATCGCGCAGCGACCTTTTCCCCTGGTCCTATCGCTCAATGCCACGACTGCTCCAGATCGCTCGCGGGACGCACCGCCATTTGATGGAGCTTGCCCCTGCACTTTACTGCGACGAATGCGTTGTACCCAGGCCTGTTAAGGATATTCTTGTTGAATGTCCCAGTCTGGGCGATCTTCGTGCACGTTATCTGGCCCTGTACCGGGACGAGTTCGTGAGCACAGACCTTCTTTCTGGAGAAGGTTGGTTTCATTCCGTTTATTTGACTGCTGTTGGGCGCTGTCGCCGGGTGGGTGTGTGGGGGGGCGTGAGGGGGCTCTTTCTTGCTTTTTCCCTGTTTTGTTTTCATTTGTTAGTGTACTGATTTGTAAGTTTTAAAGTACCCTAGGGGTAGGCTTATTTTTTTATGCTCTCGGAGACAGTCGCCAGGGGGGATCACCTTCATGTGGTAGCCGCCCCCTTTCCCTGGTCTATTTTCTGACTGACGCATCATCTGGGAAGCGTATATCTGCAGTCTTATTGTCTCCTGTACTCGCGTCAGCGGTGTTTTTTCCTCCCTGTCGTTCACCCCTTGTGGTGCTTCTAGGGTTACTTTCTTTTTTACCTCTACTTTGTCGTTCGAAGCTCTACTACGGATGCGAGTTGTATTCAACCTGAAATGCTGAAAATGGATTCCAGCAACTACACTAAGAGTCCGTTTGGTTACCGGTGCCTTCCGCCCATTCCTACTACTGCCTCATCTTCAATGCTGTGGAAATACCGGGCTCATACGCGTCCTCCTCCTCGTCAAAAGCTCTTATTTCGTCCGCTGCCGATCTCGAGTTTTTGCGCACGTGAGAGGGCCTGAAAATTTTTGGCTTATGTCTCCTTCGAGACTTTGATTTAACTCATGTTTGTCGCCGCCGCTCTGACGAAGGCGGCGAGGGCTTGTCGACATGTCCAGCGTTACGCTCTTCCCTCTACCTAACTACATGGGGGGAATTAGGTCACCCTTTCGGGCTACCTAGCAAAGAAGATGCGAAACGGCTGTCGAGAACCTAAAGTTGCGCGCAATTTCGTCTGAATACGTCACAATCACGGGATGCACCAACACTTGGTGGAGCGCTCCCATGCACATCCTGGGGAGCTTTGCCCGCCCTACTTGTCCCAGTATCGGGGAAAGTGAGTATCTTTTGTAGTCGGGCCGAGTTCGTCCGCGTCCATTTGTGGACTTGGATGGAGCGAGACTCCTCCATTGTATTGTCTTTTTGTGTTGTATACAGGCTCGATCCCGTGAGGAAGGCGAGCCTCTCTGGTGCAACAGCGTGCCTTTTTTTGTGTGTTTTTTTAGCGTTCATTATTTTAGAATTTTTAAAATAGCCTAAAACTAGCCTCAACTTTACTTTTCGGCGGCTATGCCTTTGGTGGCAGTCGGCAGGTTAGCCCCATGGACAAAAAAAAACCCAACCCTGGCGTGTGGTGCTAAAATCGCACGATACGAACCTCCTGGTGTCTTGAGCTCACCCGTAATTGTCATTTTGATCTATACGTGCATTTCATGATTCGGTCGGCGCATCTCGTCCACTATTTTCCTTCATTTGTTTTTGGTCGCGGGCGACACTTTGTCGGTCGGTCCCCGTTTTGCTTTTTTTTGTAATATCGTAACTATTCGGGCGATTCTAACTAAATTTGAAACCCTTATGTTGTTTTACATTCTCTTTCGAATGATATAATTGCCAAGGTTAGCCCTGAAATTATTTTGTTTTGGCACCATTAGCTGCCAAAGATGTTTGTTTCCCCTTTGCCTTCCTCTCAAGAGGCGGGTAAAGGATTTCCCTTTAACCCATTCAATAGACTCGCCGCCCCCAGCAATGTTGCACGGTTTTGGCGGGCCTCTGTCCGCTTTTTTGATCCACCAATTGTGGCCTTGGAGGCTGATACACCGGTCCCCCAGACTTGCGAATCAGAAATAGGCCCCGGGCGCCAAGAGGTCCCAGCTCGCGATTCCTTTAGCTAAGGAGAAGAGAGGGAGGTTAGGGGGGGGGGGCTCCTCTCGATGCGAGGGGAGACCCTTGGGTACACTTGCTCCAGATGACAGATATTCACTTGGAGAGGACAATGGCTCGGTTGAAAGTTAGCCCAAGTATAACTCCACTTCCAGGCAGGGTTTATCTTAAGGAGACACGAGCCATTTTGTCCTTAGGGTTCTACTTCGGCGGGTAACACATATTCTCGGGTTCTCTATCTCGGAGAAGGACCAGGCCGAGGCAGTTCCCTTAGGGAGAGGGCATAATAGTGTAACCCCCGTCCTCCCACCTAAATGAAAGCTCTCCCTCCTTCTGGGGACGGGCTGGTCCCGCGCCAATTTGGTAGGGAGCCTCCTGGAGGCCCTCTGTGTGGGGGTGGGAGGTTCCTGGTCTAAAGGACATGAAGAGGGCGTCCCGCAGGTCAGTGTCATTCTCTACAGTTAGCACCAACGGACGATGTTCTCTCCGCAATCTACGTAGACTACCTTTCGTCCTCTCACGTAGGCTTCTCACGTAGGCCCTGAGCCGCATCTTTCCCGGTGCCGAAGCGCGCCGGTTTCAGTTTGATTTGGTAAAGATTAAAATTGTTTATTTTTTGCTGCCTTCCACGACTCTACCCCGATCAGGATACTCGTCTACTGCTCTCATTCCCTCGACGGTGACTGTATGATACTCGTCTACTGCTCTCATTCCATCGACGGTGACTGTATGATACTCGTCTACTGCTCTCATTCCCTCGACGGTGACTGTATGATACTCGTCTACTGCTCTCATTCCCTCGACGGTGACTGTATACGCGAGGCTCTAATCATGCTCTAAATTTTTCGGCTTTAACGCAAAGTGCCCTTGATGTGGAGGGTGTCGAGAGTGCCTTCTGCTGGGTGCCTGGACATAGGGGGTTGCGGGGATAGAGTGCCAACGAAGGTGGCAGACTGGGGAACCGGACCAGCGTTTTGAGCTGCACGGCATACAAGACGGTAGACGACGAACCGGAATTTTAGGTTGCGTGGCATTGATCACCGAATTTCTCCGTGGGCTTACCCCTAAAACGCATCGACGGTCCTTCTTCCCTTTTGGGTCGGACACAATCGCGGGACGCACCGCCATTTAATGGAGCGCTTCCCTACACCTTTCTGCGACGACTGCTTTGTCCCCCGGACTGTTCCCAGTCTTAGGGATATTCGCGCACGTTACATGCGGTCGCTTCTGCTTGTCCCTTGCTACTTGGCACGGGAGTTACTGACAGGACGAGGCTGGCTTCCATTTTATTTGACTTTCTTTGCTGTTGGGCGCATGCTCCGGACTTTCCTCAGACGCCGGGGCATACGTTTCTCTGCTTTTTCTTGTTTTATTTTGCTATAGTTGTTTAATATAGGGTAATTTGATTGCGGCATCTCATGCCCATGTGGGCAGTCGCCTGGATTGACTCCTTAAAAAAATGCGGAATCTTTCTGTTAAGATTGTTTGGTCTCAGACAGTAATACACATTTTGGTTAAATGTCATATTCTTGGGGAAGGGCTCTGAGTAGTCCGTTGTGCACGAGTCCCTTACAACGGACGGTGTTTATAGTTTTTGGAGTCGCGGGCATCCTCCGGAGCAGGGTTGTCCAATCTTTTTGCCCAAGGGGCCAAATTAGAAATTTAAGTATATTTACCGGGCAAACGCGGTACTTAAATATAAATTTCAAAAAATTAGTGAATAACTTTTTAGTATTAAATATTGTTAGAATTATTACCCCGAAAGCAGGGTAAGGCTAAGCAAGATGGTAGCGCTTAAGTGAGAGACATTAGTGTCCAATAGATTTGGAAGGTATAGTGACCCCTCCAGAGAAGGTATTAGAAACGATGTTTAGTTCCGAATGCCCTCGTTAGAGTTTAGTTTAAGGGTAGTTTGAGAAAAGTTTGATGGTTCCGAAATGTATAGAGGGTTAAGAGTTTGAAGGACCGAAGGTCAAATGAATTTAGGCGAGAGGGATGGGGGAAGAGTTTGATGGGAATTCGAGGGAACTCGCAGAACCGATGCGAGAAAGAGGGTATAAAAATTTACCTTGGCCAGAGAACCCGGGCAAGGACCTTACTTGCGAGGAGTCGTCGTCGTTCGCGGTGCCACACGCTTCAGAAGGTTCCGTCCGGCCGGGTCCCAGAGTTTTGAGTGTAGACCAGGGGTGGGCAACGTTTTTAAGTGGGTGTGCCAAAACTGGCCAAATCTTTGATACAAAATTTTCTCACGTGCCAATAATTGACTAAAACACAATAAAAGGACATGAAATTAAAGATATTCTTTTATTCATTTTTTAAACACGTATGATGCCTATAGATTACAAGGAAAAGATAGTTATTTTACCTAAAAAATTACATATTATATTAAACAGAATTGAATCTTTACGATTTTAAGGGGAAAAGAACAAATCCAAACTAGAGAAAGAAAAATGTGGAGTTTTTATTTATTTACCATCAATGAGGCTTCTGCATCAATCATAACCGATAATTTATAAGAGATTGTACCCCATGCGGTTGCTATATAAAAGAAGTTAGAGACACATTTACTTAGTTTTCTTAAGTTAAGCATTTGGCTTCACGTACCGGGAAGAAACCGTTGGCGTGCCACGTTTGGCACGCGTGCCAAGGGTTGTCCGGGCCTGGTGTGTAGACGTTTCCTTCTTCCAAGCGTCGTAATGGTTCTGCCCAGAGTCCAAGAGTTTGGGTAGATAGGGGTTTCAGAGAGTTGTTTCCTCTAGCTTGTGATGAATAATGGCCCTTTGGCCCTCCTGTAAGGGGGTTTTCAAGGAATGAGAAAGGGGTGAGTTGGGGGGAAGCTGGCGTGCGAGGTCCAAAACGCGTAACTCCTGTGCCTACAATAAACCAATAAAACACGGAGGTGGGGAGTAGTGCTAAGCGTCTCGAATCTATGTCTAAGAAGACCAACCGCCCTTTCACCATTGTATAACCATAAACCATATGGTCTGTCTTCTATCGCTAAAATGTGGGCCATAGAGAGAGAGAGAGAGAGAGAGAGAGGTGGTGGGGGAGGGACCCACGACAGGAGGAAATCCAAACTATCTTCTTTGGACTGACATGCGTTCATACACGCTCACACAGACACATGTGTAAGACCTTGCAATAGGCCCTGCAATCCTAACAATATATATATAATGACAAACAAAATACTGTATATTAACTACCAAATGAAATTAGATTGACACAAAATGAAATAAATATGACTTTTGGCATTGCTTTCCTTTTATGATATTCTCAATATCTGCTTTTCAAGGTAAATGAAAATACCGCGTTAAAATTCGAATTTGAGTAGGCAGTGCGGGCCCTGGGTTGGACGTACCTGCTCCAGAGTATTTAAATTGTTGGCTGCAAGTTCATGAAAGATTTTTATTTGTTGTTCCCTTTATATATCCCCCTCCCCCGCCCCTACTTTTTTTTAAGTTTAGGTTTAGATTTTTGTAATTTCGATAGTTAGGCCCTTTCTGTCGCCCACCTCCTCACCTCAACAAAGACAAACGTGCACCATATTCTTGTCTTTCTTGAGGCCTGCAACGGTGATTTAGAGTTTGCCTTTCTGTCGTTTTACTTTGTTCTTTGAGTGTCTGAACTGCCCTATCCAGTTTCCAAAACGAGAACTATTTTCTTTTCCACTATCCGTCTTCTTTCTTAACATCCTTTGGGGTAGTTACCCTCTCGTTACTTCCCTCTCCTCTTTCTCTCTTCCTCCTGCTTGCAGCTTGGTTGAAACTGAAGACAAGAAAGAAATTGATTAATTTATACTTTATCCCTCACTGTCTCCTAACTTTTGAGTGGCTTTGTCTTCTTTGTCCTTGGCTTATTTGAACGAGTAATGGCGCATTTCATGATTCCCTAATTTAAAAAAAAAAATTCGATCCGACCCGAAATTAAACTGCATATTTCGACATGTAGTCCAGGATTGGAATTATTTCGCCTTAAGCCAAGCTGTATCCAACGCTTGTACATTTCCTTAAGAAACGAACCACCTCTCTTGTGGTTTCTCCTTTAGTTGGGGGGGGGGGAGACGGGAGTATGCATTTCTTTACTGCAATCCGCCGATCGGAGTCTCATCTTTTTGATTGCAATCACGTTCTTTGTAAGGGTTCATAATTTTTAAAAAATGTGAATAATCATGTCATATCTGCTCACACAGTGAACTTCATAACTTATTTCTGTTATTCGCTCAGCACTTCTATGGGTAGGCTTTTCACTTGCTTAGAAATTAATCAGGCCCTTGAACATGTGTGGAAAATGTGTAAGAAACCGTTCGAGACTGTTGAGAGTGGAAAGCAGTCGTATTTTGTGTGTACAGCTGTGTAGTTCTGGAATTGATGTTTTGGGACTTTCACCCAAGTGCAATACCTCCTTATCAAGTGTAGGATGAAACTTCCAAGGTTAGAATTAAGTTGGTTTCTGTCTTTGTTCTGCAATTACTGTTTGCTATCGTATCTTAATCAAAGGGTAGGAATGATTTAGTAGGTTAATGATTGAAGCGCAGTGAATCGGGGGTGAGTGGTGAACGGGGCATCTAATGACGAAATACGCTTCACCGGCACCATCCTAGTGCTGAAGAAATCTAAATTTATTCCAGCTGTAAAGAAAATTTAGACTTAATGTTAGGTATGGCCAGTGTCCATGTGGGCCAGTTGATTTTTTTTTATATGGCTCAATTTTTGGTGGTATCACATTGTCAAAGGGATTGTTTATTTATGACATGCAAAAAGTGGTTGTCCAATTCCCATTTTATTGGATCTGTCGAGAGAAGTTTTGACTTTGGATTTTCTCTTCCTTGTTTTGTTGTTTTGAATTTTGTCTTAGAAATAAAGGTACTTGATTTGGATTAAAGTTAGGTTTTATAGCCTTGAAACACTATGGATTAGCGATCATTGGCCACTGAATGAAATAGATGTTCAGTCGGTAATTGACGCGCTATCTCCTGCTGGAACAAGACTATCCACTCTGTTTACTTTTAGCCTTGCTCTATTTTTCCTCCGCTTACTCATTTTCCGCGTGTCCTTTATCATTATCGTTTGACTGATATTCCGAGTCTTGAATCTCTCTTTTCTAAAAAAGAAAAATGTCTTTGTTCGAGAGAGCAGTGGGTTCATTTAGGTGTCTTATAGGCTCGTTTTTGCATTGCACAGCCCCAGGAGTTTAGCACCTCTTTAGTGTTTAGCTGGAATAACGCTGACTACCATGGGTATTATTTCTTTGATTGATTACCAGAATCATTGTATGGCGGTCTTCAAGCCCATAGCGTTCGCAGAACACCTGTCTATCATTCTCCACTAGGAGCAAATATCGAGAAGGCCCGGTCCTCCGCGCAGCTCAGTCCACTAAAAAAGAACAAACAGTAAGGGGACAAAACCAGAATGTAGGGTTCTTAGTGGCCCTTAGAGGGGATTTTTGATTGGGTGAGTAACCAGTGCAGATCACAGACCAGGGATGCACCAGTTGAAAAGATCGAAGAGTGGAAGAAGCGCGGAACCAAAGCGTGACAACGCAAAATTGATTTAAAAAAATTATTTAAAGCGAAAACCAACATGGGTATCTTCTGCAAATGGCTTGTAAGATTCTCCTATATCCATTGTGACCGAATCGAAACTATATGGTCAAAATGGAAGTGGACGCGTCCAAGATTATAGAGAAAGCAGAGAGATGATTTGCAGATAGTAGCAACATGGGCTTTGAGAGGTAATTAACTATCAAAAATTACACTCAGATTTTTAGTAACGGTGGAAAATGGAAACACCAAGGTTAAGATAATGAGACATTCTTTTTCATCAGTTTTGTCATGATTGATTTTCAGAAAAGTTGCCTACGAGCCATTCATTACTGATGTCATTTGCGGTTAAAATATTTCTAAGAATCTCAGCAAACGAACCTCGGGGTAGATAGATTTGGGCGTCATCAACATAGAAATGGAATGATAAAGGCGAAATAGGAGAGGAGCAAGTACTGAAACTTTTGGAACGCCATGAGGGTCCTCCGCCAATATCAATAGATTGAGTACAAGATGATAGATACGAGCGGAACTAGTTAATTGCGGTTTCAGATAGACAAAGGAATTCACGAAGGCGACCAAGAACTATGGTCCGAATGCTGTCGAGAAATCGAGAAGTAGCTGAATGGTACGTTGCTACAGTGGCAGAATGCCGTGTAACCGTCTTGTTTAAGCTTTGACATTTGGTTGATTGCATGGTCAAGAAATGCGTCCGCTTCAAGTGTGAAGTACCCATCTCAAGTCTATCGGTAGCAGTGTTTATAATTAAGAGGTTCGAATGTGGTATCCCGTCTGGAGAAGCGCAATTTTTCTAGATCTTTTTTTCTTGAAGGGTTTACGTGTGCCCCCCCCCCCACTTCTCAAAGGTAATGATGCTTTTTAATCTTTTTGTGCTTCCTATTTTCTGTTTACGTTGTAGTTATGTACTTCATTGTGCCAAGTGACTTTTAATGGTGTAGCTTTGTTGTGTGGTATAGTGCTGCACCGCAATGGGGGTAGATACCCCCGCTGCAACTAAAACTTGGATTAGCGGCACGCCCTCTCGAACCCGAGTGTTCCAAGAGAGAAGAGGTCATTTTTGGCACCGTCTGTTCAGATCCAACAAAGCGTGAAAGAGGGTATTAAACCTGCTAAAAAAAATCATAGTGCTGCTTACTTAGTGAAATTTTGAAATTAATAACCGGTTGATTCTTCAATCTAGCTGTAGTAGTTGTTGGCATCCTAGCTAAATTCTTCTGTAATAAACATTATTATTATTGTTGGTGGTGATAATCTTTAGAATATCGAAGATCAGCTCCCTAGACCCGAGGAAGGATATGGTCTGCATCGGGGTTTCCCACAGAGCCCTCGGGGGGACTGTAAATTGTTGTTGTGGCTTCTTACTCTAATTACCTTGAACGGAGTTTCTCGTTTACCTAACAGACTACTTCCTTTGTCGAATTTACCCGAGGCTTCATCTTTACATCTATTTCCCCCCCTGCTTCCTTCGCACGTGCGACTATGCAAAGCTAGGAACGCCAAAGTAAGTCTGGTAAGGAGAGCGCATTTCCATCTTGTTTTTCCGTACCCGAATTCTGCGACACAGTAGAAATACCCCTACTGCTTAGGTGTTTTGTGTTGTATTGATCGTTTTTCTCTGAGTCGTTCTTTGATCGTTGCCAAACCTGCTTCTTGGCGTTGGATAAGATCGTTCACGGGACCCCCAAGACTAACGAATATCCGCCATACCACGTTACCAGCTAGTCTTTGGGATTAAATGGTCATGTGGTGGTGATTGTGAATTAACCTCTGGAAATGCCCGACCCCAAATATTTCTTAATTAGCCTTCTATGTTTGGATATTGAGAAAAAGGAAGGCGGCTGGTCACTATAGAAGGCCTACATTCTTACTGGCACGAGTGTAAAAGTGAGACATCGAGAACGTATAAGACTCTCAAGTGGGTCCATGCCTTGAACACGAAGATTGCGTGTACTCAGAGTAGCAACTTCCGCGACGGGATCTGGATGAGGTTGAGCAAAACCCGATCCTCCAATTAGTCTCGTTTTGACTTTTCGGGTTATAGCCTTGGAAAACTTTCAGTTAGGCCTAACTTTATTTACGAACTTTGATACACTTTGACTGTGCTATCGTTGGTTTCACAACTTTCACGAGAGATATGCACTCCACCAAGTTCGTGATTCTTTTGAACGCTGAATCTAATGCAAATTTTGATTTCAAATTTGGTTTATTTATTCTAATGGTTTGAAAGTGTTTTTAAAGAGAGGCTTTTAAATGCTTTCGAAGGGAAAAGAAGGATGGCATGTAAGACGTCCTTGCTGGTGATTGAGGCTGATTTGTCTACCTAGTAGGATGGAAAGGGAATCATAATTAACGACAATAATAATTAGAGCAAAGGAAAGGCACAATTCATGGGGATAAGGTCCATCTGAGGGGGGAAAGTACGCCTTAGCAACCCTCTTTGCGAGCCGAGCTGTATAATGGTTGATCTAGTGGCACATTTTCAGAAGCGAGAAGGACCTCGACGCCAGGTACAGTCTTGTCACAATTTACGTTGAATTTAGTTGAGACTGACAATGTAATATATTATTTGATGAGAGATGGAGTGTGTAGGGGGCTATTTTTTAGTTATAAATAAAATAGATAAGACATTTTACCAATAAATTATATTTAGTGACATTTTTTAAGTTTATTGCGATATTTCAAGAAGTTTCTAAACATTTTGAAGACTCGTTTCAAAACAGGAATGCTAAATTTCCACTTTTCCCCTTCATTTTCTAACTTAATTAACCTTATATGTTTATATAATTCTTAATCATCGATATAAAAAATATTCTCATATAATTAATTTCCAACTTAATGTTGTATGAAATTATTACTAGGCAACGCAGCACAACAAATCCTAGCGGCAGGCACCCAAAACTATTCGAGGGTTTATACAAACAAATAATTATATCATATTTAACCTTTTTTTTATCTGAAGCATTTTGAAAAATGGGCCATAATTAATTTGGTTAACTGTACATAAAGTATAAAGGGTCGTAGTTTTCTTATTAACTAGTTCACTTTCGTTTTGGTTCGTGTTGCAATGGAATTGCAAGGTTTGCTGTCGGTTTACTAGTCTTTTTGTCTTGCTTTCTCCGTAGGGGGCATACAGTTTAACGAGGGGTCCGAACCAAAGCCTTTCAGCGTATGACAGCGATCATAAAAGTTGAATCGGTGGTACTCCGTCCGAATACTAACCAGACCTAACTTAGTTTTAAATGGAAATGCTTTTCTAGTTGGGTAGGTCGTGGTTCTGAAATGCAACTGATTTCGAGGATAGACGTTTAGGTCAAATTTCCGAGTGCCCGAGGTTCGGAAAGAATAGAAATTGATCTAACCAAAAAGGTGAAAACGGTTAAGGGATGCAAGAGCGAATTTCGTTATAAGTGGGTGAGATGGTATTTTAAGCATTCAGGGCAAAGTGCGTACAGTGAAGAAATGGTTGTGTGTACAGATGAGAGAAATCAGTTTAATAAGCCTTGGTGTTACGCCCTATACACCTCGCAAACGTGGTAAAGTTGTATTTTTTTTAATAAAGGGAGAATGAGGAAAATGCAGAAATAATGGCTCGAGGTATGTGGATATAGATAACCATCGGAATCGAACCCGGTACCGTAGAGTGACGCTGTATCCACTCGGCTAGCAAGAGTTCTAGTATATGCAGGTAGTAGGGGGCGCCGTCAAATCCAAGCATAAAGGAAGTCCTAAGACCTACGGTATCAAGTCGATGAAGTTATTCGGGGTTTTATAGGCTTTCTTCAGGTGGGAATTTAGTCGTTTCCGCTTCCTCGCTCGCAGAGGGTTTGTGGGGCTTGCTAGTAATTCCGCTGTCTTCTGAGGGTCCGGGGTCGTATCTTTTTGGTAACTTCAAGAAGATTAAAACCTTGTTTAATAATGTCTTCTATCTACCTTCGGCTCTTTGATGGCGGGGGAGGGCCGCCACGCCTCTCTCGTGGCACCCAAGAAGAAGCGCCTGTCGATAAGTCACAGATTGTTGATTTGAAGTCTGCTTTATTGCACCTTTGATCAAACTTCGGGGGCGCACATACATTCTTATGTTATTTCTAATTGCCTTTTACCTTTGTATCATTTACACTGTTGTGAGCCCTCCCCCCACCACGGTTAAACGGCTTCTTTTTCTTCACTGGGACAACTGAAATTGGGCCTATTAAGAGCAAAGTCAAGCATTAAGCCTTAAGCCTACCGACCCATTTTGTCGAGAGTCGGGTTTGATTGTTTACATTTTTGCAGTTATCAAAGCTTGTTTGCGAGGGGGGGGGGTAAGTGCGTGGCAACGGCGACTAAAATGATGATAGATGAGTGAGTGAAAGGTAGAACCGAAAGAGGGTGCGAGAGGAATAGGAAGCCGTGTGACGGAGCCTGTCTTTGTCGGAATTCGTGGCGCGAGTCTACGAGAGATTGCTTGCCTTGCCGCGACATCACCTGTAACAGGTGTAGTCCCAGACGAAAGCGATAAAGAAAAGTGGCAATTCAAGACGTTTCGAGTGACCATTTTGTCGTCTCGAGGTCTGGTGCGCTCGCCTTGCCTCGACGAATTTCGGGAATTTGGACCTCCCTCGGGCTAGGGAATCGCCGCTTCTCCCGGGTGTTGGCGGCCTCGCTCTCCTGGTGGGTGGGCGGTCTACTAACTCATCGCTCCGTCCGTCCGCCGTTCCTCACTCTGAAGACCGCCGCAACACCGCTTCATCGTCGTCGTCGTCGGGATCCCATCCGCGCCATGCGACACGATCAGCCTTGCCGCTGCGTTCGCTCTCGTGCGCTGATTGTGAGCGAGTGAAGTGACCTTGTGGGCGTGAAAATACTCTTGCGCTCCCCTCCCCCTTCTCCTCCATCCCTCCTCTTTGACGGAAGTCTCGCTTGAGTAACATACTAGATAGATAAGTGATAGATAATGGATGTACAGATTCAGTTCGCGACTTGGTCGCTTTGCGCCAAAACCTTCATTCTGCACTTCCTTGCTGTTTTCCTGATGCTGCCACGCTTCTTTTTTTGAGGGAGAGGGGGGGAGGTGCGCGTAGCTGAACCACAGTGTGCATCATTCGATATTCCGCCTAAGGTCGACTACCTCCTCTGCAAGCTACTGTGACAAATAGGTGCGGTGCGTCGGTCCTCTGATCCACCATGTTTTAAAAATGGTTTTCCGACCCTCCTTAACTTCTTGGGATTTTCAGCAGTTTTCCCTCCCTCTTTTTTCGTTTATAATCTTTCCCCTCTGCCTAGCGGTCCACATTTGGTCCCCTCTAAGCCCCCCTTCCCCTTCTCTCTCCTGTAGTAGGTGTTCAAGCCAGGGCGCTGTAGTTTATGTGTAACGTATGTATGGTCTCCCCCCCCCATCTCTCCTTGTGTGCTCTCCTTCCCTCCCCCATCTCTTATCCCTTCACATTACCCCTTCTTTTATCGTCCCAAGCTAGTCTTATCCAAGACCCCGTTAGAACAAACCTCAGTCACGTGATTATATTAATAGTTCGCTCTTTGCTATTCTTTTTGTGATTTGATAGCGTTGTATTTTGTGGTCCAAGTTACTATTGTTTTCAAAGTAGTGGGTTTACTAGACACTGGCACCCAGTGTTCAATTAAACATTCTATAATAATTTTGACATGGGGGTTTAATTTTAGCGACATGTCTTTAGATTTTGGCGAGCCGTAATTTTCGTTTTAGCTAGTTAAGTCCTATATATAACTTTAAGACAAGCTTCACTCTAGACGAGACTCGGGTTTATCCTACCTGTTTGCACTAGTCGAGGGGTTTATCTATTTTATGGATACCACTAGGAAAATATTAGATAAATCGCAACGCGAATTTTAATTCCTTCCTTTGGTCGTGGTAGCTGCAGTGCTCAAGAAAAGGTGTGTGTGTGTGGCTGCCGGCTGGACCGTGGCTTGGGATAAATTCATTCTCTCTCTCGTATAGAGGGGATGAGGCTCTCCGGCCCCGTACCACTCCATGCGAATTGACTTTGTGAACGAAAAAAAAGAAGATGAAACTGGTGGTGGTGACCTACGAACACCTGAAGCTTAGTGAGGAAAGATCCACTCATGGCAGACTAGAAAAAAAACTAGTAAGAGGAAGAAGGGCACCATTGTGGCCCTATTGCACATAATAGCGCAGAACTGCGTTCATCGTTTTACCTTCACGAGTTCCTTCCCTGCACAGAACACGCCTAACAACAATTGTGTGATACCCTTAGTTATTTTTTCTTACGATCACCTTCATCCTTGTTCTTTCTCTCCAATTATATGACGCAATGGACATGAAACCAATAACGAAAAGAAAAGCGACAAGAGAGAACTATAGAAATGCGGGGGTGTCTGGACTTGCCAACATTTCGATCCTTGGCGACCCGTGATGGTGGTGGAGGTTGGGGGGGGGGCACGTGAATAGAGAAATAGATGTAGAAATCTCTAAAAAAAAATGCACGACGGGTAAAATGGATCGTGGTTATTTCCTCTGGAGTTCGAGTAGGACAAAATGGACAGAAAGGCTTCTCCCGCCCTTGAGAATTCTGATTGCGGGTGGGTATTTACGCAAGGCGTAAATTGGGCGGGCCCGAACCGGATTTTTCGAGATCAGCAGACATCAACTATTGTTTCGTGCATTTGCTTTTTAATATAATTGCAATTTTAATAAGTGGCGCCTGACTTTTTTTTAAATGATTCTTTGAAGAAAGTAGTGATGTGGTCCAGTATCGTGGAATCATTTTGGGAAAGGGGATTATAATTATCAGCCTAAGAGTGATGGGTTGCAATGGCTGCCTGAGTGATGCAATTTGGCAGTGTTAAGACTGAGAGAGAAATTGTGACGTTTAAGAAGAAGTTTGACTCGGTTGAAGATAGCTGTGGTGACCGGTCATTCAACATGATGTAATTGAACAACAGCAGGTGCATTGAGAGGAAACTATTTCCAATATTTTGGAGTCTGAAAAAAATGGCTGCTAATCCTATCAAACAGATCAAGGCTTGAGAATGTCTATATTTTGCTTATGCGGACCTCCATTGATGTATTAAGAGACTCTTTTTTTTATGAAATAGGAAGACAAAACGTGGCACACCATTGATAACCCCCCCCTGAAAATGGGGAGGGTAACATACGTTTAGAAGACCCATGGGGACCCATGAGTTATGCAACATCTAGAATTATATTAATCCTCGCGGAAAAGATCGACCAGAAGCAGTTGGGACATTTCGTAAACCCCCGCCCCTTATTTGAATGTTATTTTTTTTTAGTAATTCGTAAGATCGATGGATGGACAACAGACGTGAGACTCAAACTGCATCATCATCAGAGACGATGCCTGCCTTTGGCGACTCTTTGGTTGTCTTTAAAACCAAAATATCGCATTAACCTTGGGTAGAGGAAAGGTGTCATCGTCCATTGGATTTTTTTTTTTGCTAGAAAAGGCAAAGGAAGAATGATAGAAAGTAGAGGAAAAAGGAATAAGACCAAATTCTGCATGGCCGGGGGATAATTTCTTCCCATGTATCCGTTCATGATCGGTATTTGTTGTATTTATTTTGTTTTTCTTCCCGGCGCTTATTCCCTCGTTGGTTGTAACTTTTGAGAATCATTTTCCTATTTAGTCCTTTGGGTATTAAGTGCCCCCCCCCCCTCGGGCAAATAATTGCTGGTCACAAAACTCAGGCAAGCGAAAGGAGGTGGGGAAGACAGAAGAAAACCTGTGCCCAGAGTCAGATTCGTAGACGTGTTAATTATACGAATTTGTTCCCGTTTTTTTTTGTGAGTCTCCGGATTTAGGTTTATCTTAGGCATTTTTCAAGGCCATTAATCTACCAGTTTCCAACGAGGTGTGGTCGGCGCGCGTCAACTACCCATTCCCTTTATGCCTAGTTAAGTACAAGGCAGGGCACCCTCGCCTTCACGTCGAATGCTCTTCATTGTGCTGTAGCAACTCGTCCACTCAGGGTTAACTCTGGGCACAAGCATCCCCCCCTCACTAAACTCCCATGCCCACCTATCACACACTTGCTCCTCGGTCAGTTCTTTCTCTCTCAAACACGCATTCACTCAATCAACCCAACATTTGAGAGGTCTTCCAACCCTTCACACACCCTGTCATTCACTCGTATATTCTCTTCACACGTCTATTTCAAGTCCATCCCACCTCGGCCACAACCTCATTCATACCCTTTTTCTCACCACATCGTTCCTCACTGACTTTCGCGCATCCAGCATCCCTTTTAAGTTGACCAGTTGGACTTCTCTCACTCGAGATCTTTCCTTCCATATCAGTCTCACTCCCATACAACATCGTTGGCACCACCAAGCTCAATGCAGCTTCTGGCGCGTTCCACTCAAACCCATAGAATCCACAATCTAATCACAACGGACTTGGACATCACACCTCACCCCATTCTCACCCCTAAATCCTCTTTTCTGCATTGATTTTTGGCCCCTCTCTCACACACACACACCCTGTTAAATGTTTCCAATCAACATTTTTAAATCCTTCTCTATCTCACTCAGCCACCAATACCATTCCTCATCAATCTCGCACCTCTTTCCCTCATTCCCATACTTACTTCCCTCAATACTTCATCCATACATATATTAAACAGCCAGGGCGACATCAAGCAATCTTTTCTTACCCCGCCACACACGTATGCCAAACCACTTACTCTTTTACCCTAACGTACGCGTTACTTTTAACATAATTACTCTTTACACACTCCAAGAGGTTACCACTATTCCATACATTCTTAGCACTTGTCATAATGATTAACTCTCTACTCAATCGTAATCTTTCACAGGACCCATGGACCCAACATACACTACACCTCTTTATATCTTGTTTTTCAGCTAGCTGTCTGAGGCAAATACTTTTTTGTTCACACTCACCCTACTCTACTCTCTCTAAACAAGTCATGTTCACCCTCCATCTCTCCCACATTTATCCTTTTTATGCGCCCGGAGAATTTTCCTTGCATTCTACTTAAAACATGTTTATCCCCCTAGAGTTTTTGTATTCACCTTTCTCCTATTTACTGTTATACAACGGCACTATTACTACTGCATTCTCCCAGTCCTCAATCACTTATCCCATTTCAAATGCCTTGTAACACAGCCACCATGCCCATTCCATTAAACAATCTACTCAGTCTTGTTTTTAGCATAGGTACTGTATTATATCGTGTACTCCAGCTTCCTTCCCATGCTTCAGACCTCTCAGCATTAACAATCTGCTTCTCTCTTCTATACCCCGAAACAACAGCCGATTTACACCCACGAAGCCAATCATATTTATGTTTGCATCACATTATACACCTTATCAAATCATTCTCCTCATTTCCTTTTGGCCCACTTGCTCGCAAGTACTTTGCCATTTTTGTTCTCAATGTTCACGGAGCCATTCTTCTCCTGGTTCCTCGCCCTTTTCACTTCCTTCCAGATTAGCTTCCTGTTCCAATCGGGATCCTCGTTCATCTTCCGGCCAAACGCTTCATTTGCTCTGTTTAATCGCACGTTTCACTTTGCTATTTACCTCTTTTCATTCAACTGCATCACCCTCATTCTCATCTGCAGTATTGACCATTAGGTGTCGGTTGCATGTTAGGTCCTGAAGTAGACGGCTAAGGTGTATAATGGTCAGCAGTTATGCCTTTGTTCGCGGTCGCCAGAAAAAAAAACAAACTTTTTTTGTTTCCTCTTTCCAGTTTTGGCAGTACCACAAACAACCCTTGCACTACTACTTCCTTAAATTCGCACCACATTTATTCTACGTCCATTCCCGCATTTATTTCCTCTTCTCTACTATTCCCGAACATTCTCGCACTTCTCCTTCTTCCCTCTCTGGTTCCGTAATCTTTCATTTCTCTTTGTCCCTTCCTTTCTACCATCGCCTCATCCATGCGCAAACCTATTCAACTTTACACAGCACAATCATGTGATTAGATCTTCGTATCTTCATAGCTCATAGAGCTTTCACATCAACTACGTCCCGCACCATCTTCTTTCTTACTAGACACAGACGACATCCCCCCCTTCTCCTTTGCCTAACCCATTTATATTTCTGCATATCCTTGTGCTGAATGTGTTTGGTAGTTTCTTTCAGCATAGACCCGTAGTCATTTTGCACTCTTATTTATTTGCCTCTATTCTTCCCCTCATTCTCTTACACGCCAGAATAAAATCGAAAGTGGGAATAGGCGTTGCCTTGGAAGCGCGTGAAGAAACCCTTAAACAAGTCCGCAAAACTCCCGAACTTAGAAACTCGAATCTGCGAACTGGAAAACCCCCAATTGCAGAGAGCAGCTGAGGCGTCCCGGGGGGTCAGACGAGGAGAAAGGGGATATGGTCCTCCCCTCATTCTCGATGCCTGCGTTGTTGCTGTATAGTTGTCCCCCTCGTCGAACGTAAAGGGGAATCGATAGTATCGACGAGGGGCATAGGCGGAGAGTGTGAGGTTAGATGTTTGGGATTGGGGAAAATGGAGGGGTAAAAATTGGCTCCTAAAAAAAACAACATTTAAAATCATTTGTGCCTTTAAACGTTTGGCCGAAGAGCTCTGCTCTGGCGGATGTCAAGGGAAGCATCTTAGGTCAAGCGCGCGTTCGCTCTCATCTAGACAGGAACGGGTCAAAAACAGTTCGCTGGTCTCGCCAGGAACGGATGAAAAGCAGTTCGCTGATCTCGACAGGAACGGGTCAAAAGCAGTTCGCTGGTTTTGCCGTGAGCGGATCAAAAGCAGTTGGCTGATCTCGACATGAACGAATGAAAGCAGTTCGCTTTGGTTTCGCCAGGGAGGGATCAAAAACAGCTCGCTAATCTCCCCAGGAACGAATCAAAAGCAGTTCACTTCGGTTTCGCCAGGAACGGATCAAAATCAGTTCGCTGATCTCATCAGGAACGAATTAAAAGCAGTTCGATCTCGTCTCGACAGGAACCCATCAAAATCAGTTCGCTGATCTCATCAGGAACGAATTAAAAGCAGTTCGATCTCGTCTCGACAGGAACCCATCAAAAGCAGTTCGCTCTGGTCTAGACAGGAATGGACCAAAAGCAGTTCGCTCTGATCTCGTCAGGAACGGATCAAAATCAGTTCGCTGATCTCGCCAGGAACGGATCAAAATCAGTTCGCTGATCTCGCCAGGAACGGATCAAAATCAGTTCGCTGATCTCACCAGGAACGGATCAAAATCAGTTCGCTGATCTCGCCAGTAACGAATCAAAAGCAGTTCGCTCTGGTCTCGACAGGAACGGATCAAAAGCAGTTAGCTCTGGTCTCGACAGGAGCGGATCAAAAGCAGTTCGCTGATCTCGCCAGGAACAAATCAAAAGCAGTTCGCTCTGGTCTCGCCAGGAACGGATCAAAAGCAGTTCGCTGATCTCGCCCGGAACGAATCAAAAGCAGTTCGCTGATCTCGCCCGGAACGAATCAAAAGCAGTTTGCTCTGGTATCGACAGGAACGGATCAAAAGCAGTTCGCTCTGGTCTCGACAGGAACTGATCAAAATCAGCTCGCTAATCTCGCCTGGATCGAATTAAAATCACTTCTCTGATCTCGCTAGGAAGGAATCAATGGCAGTTCGCTCTGGTTTCGACAGGAACGAATCAAAAACAGTTCGCTCTGGTCTCGACAGGAACGGATCAAAACCAGTTCGCTGATCTCGTCAGGAACGAATTAAAAGCAGTTCGATCTCGTCTCGACAGGAACCCATCAAAAGCAGTTCGCTCTGGTCTCGACAGGAATGGACCAAAAGCAGTTCGCTCTGATCTCGTCAGGAACGGATCAAAAGCAGTTCGCTGATCTCGCCAGGAACGGATCAAAAGCAGTTCGCTGATCTCACCAGGAACGGATCAAAATCAGTTCGCTGATCTCGCCAGGAACGAATCAAAAGCAGTTCGCTCTGCTCTCGACAGGAACGGATCAAAAGCAGTTCGCTGATCTCGCCAGGAACAAATCAAAAGCAGTTCGCTCTGGTCTCGCCAGGAACGGATCAAAAGCAGTTCGCTGATCTCGCCAGAAACGAATCAAAAGCAGTTTGATCTGGTATCGACAGGAACGGATCAAAAGCAGTTTGATCTGGTATCGACAGGAACGGATCAAAAGCAGTTCGCTCTGGTCTCGACAGGAACTGATCAAAATCAGCTCGCTAATCTCGCCTGGATCGAATTAAAATCACTTCTCTGATCTCGCTAGGAAGGAATCAATGGCAGTTTGCTCTGGTTTCGACAGGAACGAATCAAAAACAGTTCGCTAATCTCGCCTGGATCGAATTAAAATCACTTCTCTGATCTCGCTAGGAAGGAATCAATGGCAGTTCGCTCTGGTTTCGACAGGAACGAATCAAAAACAGTTCGCTCTGGTCTCGACAGGAACGGATCAAAATCAGTTCGCTGATCTCGTCAGGAACGAATTAAAAGCAGTTTGATCTCGTCTCGACAGGAACCCATCAAAAGCAGTTTGCTGAACACGCCAGGAACGAATTAAAAGCAGTTCGCTCTGGTCTCGACAGGAATGGACCAAAAGCAGTTCGCTCTGATCTCGTCAGGAACGGATCAAAAGCAGTTCGCTGATCTCGCCAGGAACGGATCAAAATCAGTTCGCTGATCTCACCAGGAACGGATCAAAATCAGTTCGCTGATCTCGCCAGTAACGAATCAAAAGCAGTTCGCTCTGGTCTCGACAGGAACGGATCAAAAGCAGTTTGATCTGGTATCGACAGGAACGGATCAAAAGCAGTTCGCTCTGGTCTCGACAGGAACTGATCAAAATCAGCTCGCTAATCTCGCCTGGATCGAATTAAAATCACTTCTCTGATCTCGCTAGGAAGGAATCAATGGCAGTTTGCTCTGGTTTCGACAGGAACGAATCAAAAACAGTTCGCTAATCTCGCCTGGATCGAATTAAAATCACTTCTCTGATCTCGCTAGGAAGGAATCAATGGCAGTTCGCTCTGGTTTCGACAGGAACGAATCAAAAACAGTTCGCTCTGGTCTCGACAGGAACGGATCAAAATCAGTTCGCTGATCTCGTCAGGAACGAATTAAAAGCAGTTTGATCTCGTCTCGACAGGAACCCATCAAAAGCAGTTTGCTGAACACGCCAGGAACGAATTAAAAGCAGTTCGCTCTGGTCTCGACAGGAATGGACCAAAAGCAGTTCGCTCTGATCTCGTCAGGAACGGATCAAAAGCAGTTCGCTGATCTCGCCAGGAACGGATCAAAATCAGTTCGCTGATCTCACCAGGAACGGATCAAAATCAGTTCGCTGATCTCGCCAGTAACGAATCAAAAGCAGTTCGCTCTGGTCTCGACAGGAACGGATCAAAAGCAGTTAGCTCTGGTCTCGACAGGAGCGGATCAAAAGTAGTTCGCTGATCTCGCCAGGAACGAATCAAAAGCAGTTCGCTCTAGTCTCGACAGGAACGGATCAAAAGCAGTTCGCTGATCTCGCCAGGAACGAATCAAAAGCAGTTCGTTCTGGTCTCGCCAGGAACGGATCAAAAGCAGTTCGCTGATCTCGCCAGGAACGAATCAAAAGCAGTTCGCTCTGGTCTCGCCAGGAACGGATCAAAAGCAGTTCGCTGATCTCGCCAGGAACGAATCAAAAGCAGTTCGCTCTGGTCTCGCCAGGAACGGATCAAAAGCAGTTCGCTGATCTCGCCAGGAACGAATCAAAAGCAGTTCGTTCTGGTCTCGCCAGGAACGGATCAAAAGCAGTTCGCTGATCTCGCCAGGAACGAATCAAAAGCAGTTCGCTCTGGTCTCGCCAGGAACGGATCAAAAGCAGTTCGCTGATCTCGCCAGGAACGAATCAAAAGCAGTTCGTTCTGGTATCGCCAGGAACGGATCAAAAGCAGTTCGCTGATCTCGCCAGGAACGAATCAAAAGCAGTTCGCTCTGGTCTCGCCAGGAACGGATCAAAAGCAGTTCGCTGATCTCGCCAGGAACGAATCAAAAGCAGTTCGCTCTGGTCTCGCCAGGAACGAATCAAAAGCACTTTGCTCTGGTCTCAACGACAGGAACGAATTCGGTTTATAGAGGCGGTGTTGAGGGTTGGGTACAGTGCCCGGGGTTGATCGTGAGGAGGATATTTTTGGTTGGGGGGATGGAGAAAAGGGGGCGATGATTAACGGGGGCACGTCACCTCAGTTGAAGAAAGGGATGAGACTGCGGGTCGAGAAGTAGAACCCGGATTATGAAATGGGTTAAGAATGATACTGCAACTAGGCAATGGCTTTGCCACTCCCGCGCTTAGCTTCTAAGATTAAAATTTTTAAAAAAGCAGCCATGTGACTGCGGGTCGAGAAGTAGAACCCGGATTATGAAATGGGTTAAGAATGATGCTGCAACTAGGCAATGGCTTTGCCACTCCCGCGCTTAGCTTCTAAGATTAAAATTTTTAAAAAAGCAGCCATGGTTAAATTTTTATAAATTTTCTGAACTTCGCCAAGTATAATAATTTTAAAAATGAACTCTTAAACTAAATTTCCCACCTTTCAAAATATCATGTTGCTAAAATATAGTTATAGAAGATAAATAAAAATAAATTTTCTGAACTTCACCATTTGTAATTCTTTGGGTTTTAAAATATTCACAAAATTTCGATACTTATATTTATTTCTGAACTTCACCATTTTGTTTTTTGATATTATAAATAATTATTAGAAATAACTTTGATAAAAAACATAAGTCATAACCAAACTAAGATGAAATTATTATTCAAATACTAAAAAAAAATCCCCTTCTTAAATTGTAGTTAGTGATGATGATAACGAACATCGTCAGCCTTAAGGATTGGGGTAGGTAGGGCTGACATATCAGAGTTGCCTGCCTTGTGCCTGTGTCCCACGGTACACCCTATCCCCCTTCCCACACCTGCATGCCATCGAAAAACGAAGTGATATTAGGTGGTAAAACTCGTAGCAGAACCAAACTATCCAGGAACAAGTTCATATGTAGAGCTCCATGAACAACCCTTCGCGGAAAAAAGAAAAGGCACACCTTGAGAGAGCTATCAGAGTGCCGATATACCGCGATCGCGCCCCCTCTCTGAAGTGACTGGCTCGTGATAACGCGCGAGACCAGCGACAAATTACTCCAAAGGAGGGGCAGGGATGTATATAACATGGGTAACCGTGTTGCATCTAGCGGATCTGTGGGTATATATACCTTCCACACATTTTCGCTTTTCCCCCTTTTCACCACTTTGCAAATCTCTTCCATGTAAACATTCTGGCGGAAGTGTCCTCGTTGGGGTTTCGCTTCTTAGCTTTGAGTAACCACGGCAACAAATCAGCAGTCACAGTTCATCTGAAGAACGGAGTCTGGGACGGAAGACTTCACTGGTGGTCGTTCGTTAAACGTCGTTAAAATCTTCCCGTTCTCGCAACGGGTCCTTTCCTCTTATGGCTTCGCATCCTCGGGGGGGGGGGGTCTTTAACAGTGAGAGTCGAGTTTTGGTTGTAGTCTCACTGTAGCATTAATTTCCATTAATGGTGACAGAATTGTGGCTTTTAGGATCGTCATTGCTGGCCGATATTTGGTAGAATTTCTTGGGAAGTATTGAGAGACGCGGGATTAAATGAGTAGTAAGTCCGAGATTTTGTTTCAACGCGACAATTTTAAATAATGATTGATTGGTAAACCAAGAATAGCAATTGAAGGGATTGACAGGGATGACGAGTTGGTCAATTCGTCCTTAGTTTATTACTTAGTTTAGTATGGGGGCTCATACAGTACTGTCCAAAAAGATCGGCCTGTATTTCTATCACCATCTTGCATGGCTTTTGCCAGAGAAAATGCAAGGTTTCCAAAATTGCCGTAGACAGACAGTCCTAAAAATGGTAACATCACAAAATAAGACCAATGATGCAGATAGCTCAAATGTAATTTGGGGAAACAAAAATAAGAAAGGACCAAAATTTGTGTATTGATTCCAAATTTGTTTTCTGGGTATATTTAAACTTTACAACAAATAATTTGACAAAATTAAGTCCATTAAGAATAAAAGAAGTGGTTGAATCTCTGTCATGGCCCAATAATTAAGTTAAAATATTGCATAACAGGATTCCTCTTAATTCATACAAAATCCTCGCACCAGACAATAACCTCATTAAATAAATAAAAATTGTCAATAGACAATATGATGCAAGAGTGCTCAGTTGCACAAAATTTGAATATTATATATGCACCTACCTTACTATATTTTGATGAAGAACTATTATTTATTGAATTAAAAATACAAAATGAGTTATTTATGAAAATTACATGTCTAAAATAAAGACCTTCGTGGTATCCATATCCCTTGTTAGTATTGACTTTTGAAGGAAATGTCCTACCTTCTAAGCTATATTATGGATACCTTACATTCAGTATAGACAACCATTAACCTAAATCCTCGATGTGCTTTAACTGCTGGCATTTTGGACATGCAAGTACTAACAAACCTAATGCCTTTATTGTAATGAGCAAAACAACTCACAAGATTGTATTTCACCAAGGGAATTTTTCCAATGTATTCACTGTTCTTAACTAAACAACTTAGGAAATTTTAAGGAATGCCCTCAAGGGATCAGAGAGAAGGAAATTTTTCATATCAAAAGTATCTTTTTCTGAAGCTCTGCTGATATTTGAAAAAAGATAATCCCATAAACTCTATTGAGTTACAAAAGCTACAAGAAAAACAATGCTACTTACCCAATCCTAAACCACAAACTTACCTACAACCAGTCTTAATAACAAAGATAAAATCACAACTCGGATATAGTTGATTTTCCAAATCAAGATTGATGGTTTATATTAAAGGAATATAAGAAATTCATGGAATCAAACATTGCCCCTCAACAAGCAATCAATAAAATGGACTTAAAAAAAAGGCAATTTAAGAGATGGTTATAGAATATTATTTGGTGATTAATACTTGAAATTAATTATTGATAATGAACTTTATAATGTCGGTGGAATATACAGCTATACAATGAGATTACCATTCCTGCAGATAACTTTAAATGAATATCCCATTATAACATTACAGTAAACAAGGAATAGAGCAAAGCATTTCTCTAAAAGGATATTCGATTTTAAGAAAAGATAGAAACGCAGTGGAGGAGTGTTAATTGAAATAGCCTCAATGAGTACTTTATGTAGCTTTAAATATCACTTCAGATTCGAAAGCCATAGCCGCTAAAATTAATTTACCATCTTTAAAATTTACAATTTTCTCAATCTATATACCCCGAAAGAGAGTTCCTTTAACTCCACAAGTTCTAGTGAATCTTTGTAACAAACTCATTCCACCTGTATTAATATTAATCTGGAGACTTTAATGGACATCGCTACCTGTGGAGCTCATCAGAATGCTGCCATAGAGGAAATTTAATAATGGATTTTATTGAAGAAGCAAACTTATACATCCTAAACTCAAAGGCCCCAACTTATTGCCATGAATTTAGAGGGACACCTTTCTCATATAGATATATATCTTTATGGTCCCATTCCTTAAAAACTAATCTACATTGGAAGGTAGTACCAGAACTTTATGATGGTGTGACCTATAATTTTGGAAATCATGTAGGAAATGAAGTGTAAAATTAAGCCCAAATGGTAACTTAAACCAATTCCATCAATAGCTACAAATACCAAAATTCAATATTTTACTTAATGCAAATGAAGCTTGCCTTTAGTGACTTATGCTATTATTAAATATGCAGTCAAAAGCATACCCAAGTCATCATCGAGAATATTCCCTAAATATAACAATCCTTGGTGGAATGATAGCTGTGCATATGCAATAAAGGTTAAGAAAAAATCATGGAAATTATTTAAGAAGTCCATCCTAAAGCTAAAGCTTTCTTTACCCATAAGGATAATCAGATTATTCAAACGCCTCGCTTGGAGATTTGTGCAAACTATCAATCATAATAACCGTACAAGAGAAATTTGGGATAAGATATGTAGACTTAAAATCTGGCAGTAACCTTATTTCTGATCCATTTGAGACTCCAAATATTAGCATGATTTCCATAAAAAGTATTGTTGGGCCACTCATGCACAATAAAGGCTTCGTCCCATCTGCGAGACTCCCAATCTGCAATTTTCATGCAAGATAATAAATACCCGCTGCCACACGGCCCTGTCGGTGAAGATCTTCGTGGACATGAGTTTCAATTAACTGGTCTGCACCGAGTTCAGAGCTGAAAATCACATCGAAATTGTTTGGAAGACACTTGGAGAGAGGTCAAAAGCGAAGAATCCAAAAACGGTTCAAGATCTCTGGGAAATTCTTCCTGAATAGGGAACAAGACTACTAACAACATTTGCTTCGTTTCTGTGGCAGGAGATGTCAAAGCATCACCGACAATAAGACTCCATACTTGTACAAATGTTTTCAATTGATAATTTGATGGTTAGATTTCTTCAAAGTTTCTAGTAAATTACTTATCTGCTGATAACTTTCTTTTGTATTCATTAAATTTGCATACTCTTTACCCATACCTAGTTTATACTTATAGATAAATGTTCGCTGATTTTGGAAATCTTTGATTTTCTCTGGCAAAAGTTACGGAAGATGTGATAGAAATACCGTCGTTCTCATATTTTTGGATGATACTGTATATTGGTTCTACGCAGATAACCATCAGTAAGGCTATGTGTATTGGGGAGGGGTATGTCAATGATAGTTGGGTACATGCCCTCTAGATAGTTGTTACTGCGGTAACCCGTTTCTGTTCCTGCTACTTCATTCGTGTTTCCGCGAGTCTCCCCGGGTTTCTTTGCTCTTGTCCGTAGATGCCTTCGGAGCACTTGATGGCAGCAGATGGCGTCTCTGCTCCCTTCGACCGCTTGGGAGATTAAGGGGGGAGGGAGCCTTTCATCCTACACAACCGCCGTGTAGGCCCCGTCAACGTTGCCACAATTAAGTTTGGCCACTCCTTCTGTGAGACTGTTCTGAGGGGGCCAGGTTTGAGTGGAGGGAGGCCGTTGCATGCTGTGGGAATTTTATAGCACTCTCCTCCCTCCAATGTGTTAAGGGTCCATGCCACAGGAAGTGGACGTTCAATTGCGATTTAACCTCATGCAGGATACATCCAAGTGGGGTTGTCCCCCCCATAGGATTGCATCCAGGTATTGGGGGGGGGGGCGTGTCATATCCACTCTAATAATTTTTTCTTTTTCCTGCACCGTGGCTAGATTTAAAAAAAAACAACCCCAAACAGCCTTGCCTCATAGGCATGTCGGAACACGTTTCTCCCTATTGGTGGGACCCTGTGAAGAGGTTTAGTGTTATTTGTTGATGTGCCCCGACCTGACTGTGAGAAAGTGGCTGACGGTGATGGCTAATTTATTATTAATTGTCGAATCCTTCAGTTATCCCTTAATAGTAACCGTTTCGATTAATTTTTTCTCCCCTCTGAAAATCGCAAGTCTGTGCAATATTTGCCACGTTTCGTCCTTACTTTTTCTCAGGGCCTATGACCCCACCACTTTTCGATCTCTCTTTCGTTCTATGACCGCCAAGTTTGAGCCTACCTTTCATTCTACGACCCCCATTTTGAGCCTACCTTTCATTATGCCACCCCTAATTTTGAGCCACCCTTTATACGAGCCCTAATTTTGAGCCTACCTTTTATTTTAGGATCCCACTTTTTAGCCCATTCGTTCTATGGTCCCTCGTTTTAAGCCTAATTTTTATTCTATGACCAAACTTTATAACATACTTTTTATTCTGAGCCTACCCTTTCATTCTATTGCCTCGCTTGTTGACCCTGCCTTTTCATCTGTCGTAACTCGGCAGTCACTTTCTCTATCCTTCCTGTTGTTTAATTTTGTAGTGGAAAATTATTGAGGAAGGAGAGATCCCAGCATATCGAAGGCGAGGACAGACACAGGAAAAGATGGAGGGACGAGAAAATGCAAGGATTGCAAGAGCGCGGCATCCCGAGCCTAATTCCTACGCTCTTGAGGCTGCAGTCAACGACTCCTGGGCCACAAATTTCTGCTTACTAACGGGATTAAAGCTCGAGGTATGACCCAGGGCGCGTTTGCACGTGTTTGTGACCCCGACACAGGGGACTTCCGCCCCGTCGTGGCATGGTTGCGAGGCCCTTTCTACTGCTCAGGGATTTGAACGGCAGACAACCCCGCTGACAGCTCGATCAATCCCAGGAGTCAGATCCTTGCCGACCTAATCAACGAGCTGGAGATAGGCGTCTTAAATGTGGATGAGTGCGCATCAATGCCCGATAACCCCTTTGCTTTACTGCTTTGATCTATTTTTGTGCTCTCCGGATTCACAGCCTGATTTTGGGTGGGGGTAGTCGATTTCCTCCGTGGTAGTGATCACTTTCCCATTCATATATTTTCTGGACCGCTACCGCCCTAGAGTTCCTGGACATAAGAAAAGGAGTTTGCAAAAGGTTAATCAATAGAGCTTATACGCGGCAGCCCCGCTAGTGATTGCGAGAAATCAGGGCGCTAGAGTCCGCAAGAACTGGGTGACCAGACCAGCGTTTGGCTCTTCCTCACACCGACTAAATGGCAGGAATCAAGGCAACCCTACAGGCTGCTTGGCAATGAAGATGGGAGACGGCCAGCCAAGTGGAACTTAAAGTTGCGTGCCATTGCGCCGCGACTGTTCCCGTGGACCTAGCCCCATTGCCTCGGCGGCTTCAGCTCTTTCTTTCGTCTTCGAATTCGCGCCGATGAGGGCGCCAAAGAGTCCGCGAGGACTCTGCGACCGGACCAGCGTTTCGCTCTTCCTCACACTGACTACATGGCAGGAATGCGGGCAGCTCTTCGGACTGCTTGGCAAAGAAGATGGGAGACGGTCGAAGGGAACTAAAAGTTGCGTGCCATTGCGCCGCGACTGTTCCCATGGACCTTTTCCCCAATGCCGCGACGGCTTCAGGTGGCTTTCTGTCGTCTCCGATTCGGACACACTCGTGTGACGCATCGCTATTTGATGGAGCGCTCGCCTGCGCCCTATTGCGACGACTGCGTCGTCCCCCAGACTGTTCGGCAAATTCTTGTCGAATGTCCCAGTCTGGGTCATCTTCGCGCACGTTACCTGTCCCGGTACCGGGATGGGCGGGGTCGCTACCGCCTGTCCTTTGTACTCGGGTCGGTTGCTTGCACCATGACTGGTGGACTGATAGACTTTTTGGGGGAGGCCGGCCTTCTCCCTTGTATTTAACTTTTTTTGTTATTGTTGTTTGTTTGTTTTTTTGTAGGTCGCAGGGTCCTGCGCCGGGGAGAGGGGGACCTCCCATCGACGCCGGAGCTTGCTCCCTGAGTGTTATCCCCTTTTTATTGTTATTTCTGTTAAAAAAATTATTTTAAAGTAGCCTAGAACTAGGCTGTTTGTTTGCGGCGACTTATGCCCAAGTGGGCAGTCGCCAGATAGCCCCTTGAAAAAAAAAAATCGTCTTCGAATTAGACACACGCGGGACGCACCGCCAACCTTACAGGATTGGGATGTTTCTGTTTATTCACCCATCCCGTAAGTTGGTGTCGGATATAACGAGGGCAGCTATGCTGAAGCTATCACCTGAAGGATTGCGTGCCCTCCGGGTCCCAACATTCTTAGTGGTCTTAGGCTCCATTGTATATTAGATAGGTTTTCAACGCTCCCTCTCCAAATCACCCCGGGTCGTCTCCTCTTTAGACTATGTCTGTTTAGTCCGTACGTTCTCACGTTCCCTAACTTCACCACTTTAGTTAGAAACATACTCCTCACCAACTTGCTCTCAGATACTTTCGTTTGTTTTCTTGCTCCTTATGAGTAAATTTTGAAATCTGTGCCCTCGCTCAAAAGCGCCTTGGAGTCGCGACTTGACGTAGTAGAGCCTTTTCCTCTCGTGTCTGCGTCTGGCAGAACGCGACTATCCATCAAACCTCGGTTTCATATCTCGTCGTGCACACCTCGCCATCAGAGAGAGAAAGGGGGGGTCTACGTGTTTGGGGTACGTGGAGGGGTCCTTGTGTATGTTTTTTCTATCAACCCGTGACGTTTCAAATTGTCGTCGTGCATACCTCGGTATCAACGAGGGGGTCAGCAGGTACTTGAGTATGAAGTTTATTCTGGTCACGTCACGCTTTTTTGTCCCTGTTAAGGTGTCGCCTGACGAAGGACCTGCCCGCGTGGAATCTGGGTAGGTTAAGGGGCTTGTGCACCTGTTCCATTTTTAACGTTGGGTGTGAGGTCGTATTCAAACGCCGTCGACGGGATTATGATAATGGATTTGGGGCGTGGAGAATCTATATCGTCTTCTGGCGCGTGTCGTAAAAGACGGCTAAACCTGAATATGGGACCGCTGGTCTCGGAAGACACGCGCACGAAAGTTTTGTTGCCGCGTGCGTTCTATAATATGAGGGTATGTCTTGCACTCTGTCCAGTCATTTTAATATTGGCGTTGATGCGTGCCAAACCCACCTTGTAGCCAATCGCTTAATAATAATGATAATGGAATACTTATTATTGGGGCAGTCGCCATATAGGTACTATTAAAAAAATCTTCGGTTCGTTTTATCTTTTATTTGTTCATTCTTTTTCCTTTGTTTCCCTTTATACTCGGGTTATTCCATGTCCAATTTAACTTTATTCCAATAAATCAATTTTATTCATATCGGTCGTGTTTCCCACTGTTCAACGAGCAGCCCTTCGCCACTTAAATTTTTCCCCATTGCAATTTATTCACTTTAGCTTCAACCCATGTTTGGGTGGAAACAAGTTTGTCCTATTGTCCCCTGCATTTCAAAATTTGGAGATCTTGTCCTCTTGTCCCTCGCTTCAATGCTCTTCAAAATTTGGAGATCTTGTCCTCTTGTCCCTCGCTTCAATGCTCTTCAAAATTTGGAGATCTTGTCCTCTTGTCCCTCGCTTCAATGCTCTTCAAAATTTAGAGATCTTGTCCTCTTGTCCCTCGCTTCAATGCTCTTCAAAATTTAGAGATCTTGTCCTCTTGTCCCTCGCTTCAATGCTCTTCAAAATTTAGAGATCTTGTCCTCTTGTCCCTCGCTTCAATGCTCTTCAAAATTTAGAGATCTTGTCCTCTTGTCCCTCGCTTCAATGCTCTTCAAAATTTAGAGATCTTGTCCTCTTGTCCCTCGCTTCAATGCTCTTCAAAATTTAGAGATCTTGTCCTCTTGTCCCTCGCTTCAATGCTCTTCAAAATTTAGAGATCTTTGTGTACAAAAATAGTTGAAATCTGTCTCATTTTTGGTATTATAATTATTAATGGTAGCTCAATTTGGCTAAGGCCATCCTAACGTTATTATATATAATGTCTGTTGGCAAGTGATTTAATTAGTGATGAAGTCTTTAACGTTTAGTATATTTTTACTGTACGTAAACAAACTGCTGCCCCGTGCAGCGTCTATTAATAGAATGCCACCTGTATGTAGGCTATTTATTTTACGCTATTTTAAAACGAATTGGTGTTAAGTGGCTAATTAAAAGGTAGGCTCGTATTGTCGCTGACGTTTTTTTTTCTATTGGTTGATCAAATATGTGTGTGTACGTACACCAACAAGATCGGTTACCCTTATATATATATGGATACCCTAGGTTTATTCTGTACTATTTTTAATGTTCTTTTGTCTCTTAATCTCTCTTAAAGTCGAACCAGATGGTTATTTGTTACTTTTTATCACTGTCTAGTGCTATGATGCCTTTGCTGAACACAGCAAATGAGGGTGTCGAAAAAGAATTTGATTCTCGTCAGTACCCCCAAGAAACTCTAACGGAAAGGTATCTTCTGGCTTAGGTATTGTAGTTATTCTCAAGTTAGGTGAAGACCTCACATGTCTGACGAACGCAGTCGAATTGTCGGATGTTTGTGCCAAAGACAAATCGCGTTGGCGAGTGAATGAGTGGGTACGCATCTGATTGCTAGGTTGGGAAAGGATAATCCTTATATATTGTGTAATTGGGGAAGAATATTCATTATTGGGAACATAAACATTCCAAAATAAGACATCGTTGTTTATTAGTAACCAAAAATAACGGGAAAATCGGAAGCAGGTTCACGGCACTACCCAATACCCACGTTAAGGATTTGAGTTACCTATCATCGAAGAAACTCTTTGGGTTATCACGGGATTGGACATGGCGTAGTTGATTAAAAGTGAAAATGAGGGATCTGATAAACATTAAAACGGAAACAGACTGGTAAATATTATAATAAATTAATCTTAAAGTGTAAGGGAACCGCAAAAAGCATTTGGGAGGCTAAATAACGATAAGTGGGAAGAGGACAGTGATTCAGAGGTGCGAACTTGGATTTGGGAATGGGTGATTCGATCCGATGGTATCAAGATTTTTTATGTTTTCTCCCCCCCCCCCCTCTCTTTCACACACACACACACATCCTTTCTAATGTTCTCTACACATCAGAATGTGGGGAGGGATACAGTAATGTCGTTAGTTTTTTGTGTGCATACGCCTGTCACCACTATTCGTCCTTGACGTCCGTCCAACATCTTAGTGGATAGGCCTACAGTTTGACACGGTGTTGTCTGGACTAGGCTAAGGTCGGTGATCTTTCCTCCGGTGGTTTGGCTCGTAAGCAAACGGTGACTAACGCCCTCGTGATGCGTCCGCGGAATTTCCCAAATCGTTGGGTTCTAATCCAAGGAATGGTTTCCATCTTTTCACGCGGAATAAAACTCCTTGGGTCGTTCGTTACCCGCGCTTCTTTTTTTTCCTTTAATTTGGTTTCCTCTTTCGTCCTCATGTTTCGCCGCGCGTGTATGCACACGTATGCCTCGCTAATTAGCTTATGGCAGATAGAGGTGAGTGGAGAATGTGTTGTGTGCTTGTGTAGTGAAAATAGGCTGGGTGTGTCATCGGCTTGGCATTTGATCCACGTAAATAGACGATTTGTTCCACATTGATCGGGTTCGTTCTTGTTGCCCATTAGTTTGACCGTGCCAAAATTTGGTGAATCTCCACGAGCTGTATTTTAGAGCATTTGATTCGAGGGCTCGACAAGCGTTGTCAGTCTGTCAAAGGTTCTATTTTGTTGAAGGATCATTGAGATGCTTACGTTGGCATATTTTTCTGTACATGAACAAACTGATGCCCCGTGCAACCTCTATTAATAGAATGCCACCTGTAATGTAGGCTATTTATTTTGCGCTATTTTAAAACGAATTGGTGTTAAGTGGGTAATTAAAAGGTAGGTTCCAATTAGGTATTCGTGAATGGCGTCCCGTCGGTTCATTTGGTATAGTTTGTTTTTCCTTCTATCCTTTTTTATTTCCTACTTTTTGTGGATGAAAAAAATAAGCGGAGACGAACGAGGGCATCGTCCGGAGAAAGTCTGTAAGAGAAATGTGTTGAGAAAGTGGAGCTAGATGAGGTGAAAATGGTGGTGGTGGTGGTGGTGGGGGTATATAGCTACATTTCCTCCATCGTGTGTTGGGGTCTGTGGGGCGCGCTATACTCTGTTACTGTTTTTTGGGGGGGAGGCTTAGTGTTTTACGACGGCAATGGTCACGTTGGTTACCCTTCTGGCCATAGCTTGTGATGGTATGGGATCGAATCGGGTACCTTTGAATCTCCCCCCCCTCCCCTCCCGTCCACCGTGTACACAAACGAGGTGAGTGCTTGTCATCGCTTTTCACTCGGGGCGGGGGGCGATTTTGGGACGGTGTGTCCACGTTTATTTTGACCCGAATCAATGTGACGAGAACTCTTGTTGGTCCTCCTCACTTTTTTTGTCCATTGTTGAACGTTTATGATCTTGTCTTCTAGCGTTATATTTCTCTGCTTGATCCAGGTTGTCGGCCCCAATGTCTGCAGGAGAATTCGCAGCTATATAATATCTTCTTCACTTTTTTTTTACTTGCATCACCTTTACAAACTTTCTCAGGGAGATGCCCTCGTTGGTTGGGTTTCGCTTTAAGCCAACCGCCATCCAAAAACTAGAGATTCCCCCGTTGCTTTTCGATATAAACTAAAACGAGATTTTGTGTGGGTCGCTTTGAATTGTTATTAGTGGATTCCACCCAGTTTGTTAATCTTTGGAGACGGGGGCGTAACGTTGAGTGCCGGGGTTGTATCTACTTAGTCATCTTTCCCCCTATTTTCACTTAGTTTGGTTAGTATTACGTGCCCTTCCTTCCCCACTACTGAAGGAGGGAGGATCTGCGTCTCTATGATGTTTTTTTTTTCTTTTTACACTGTGCAAATTTTACGAACTTTTTGCGGGCGATGGTCTCGTTGGTTCATGCTTTAAATGTTTGTTTGTTTTTTTTGTCAATGGTTTCAGGTGGTAGGATCGGTCGAATCTTGGCATATGCCATTTTCGGGTCCGCGTTAGTTTTTCCACTTTGATTTGGAGCGTAAATGACTGCAGTACCTCGGTTGGGTGTGTTGCTCGGTCTAGAGCCAGAATGACTCTGCGGGTCGCGCTGGCTGCCTGCGTCGCCGTAGACCTACTTTCGACTCTACCTTCTAACCTTTGGCTCGTACCCGGTGACCCCACCCAGCTGCATTGACGCGGGCTTACTTAGGCTCGGGCAAGGGCGGATTTGTTTGACGTGGGCGTCCTTCGTTGCCGCTATGACTTATTCTTTGCTTCCCCGCACTCCGCAAGTGGGTGTTCCGTGTAGACTGTGTGAGCGGACCCCCCCCCCCCCCGTCCCCTGATTCCATCCGCCGTCGATCCCAAACAAGATTGAATCAACCTAGGTTTTATTCCTCCTAGAGATTACCCTTTTTTCTCAAACTAGGCTAGTCGCCGACCAGCTTTCGTCCATTTATCCGTTGTCGCGGGGGAGGGGGTTACGCTAGTGTGGTAGTTTTTAACATGGCTGCATTCTTCCAATCCTTTTCTCCTGCGCCCCCCCCTCATCTTTTTACGTACCCGCAAGGTAATGTCAGAGGTAAGTGGCATGTACAACCTTGGTGCTTTCCAACATTTTTCGAGATACATCCTTCAGGGGGAAATGCATGACTTTGCGCACTGCCACTACGTTTTAAAAGCTCTAATCCAAAGGCTCGATGGACGCACCTAAGCGTCTGTGGCACAAGTCTTTATATCTCAGCTCGACGCGCAAGTGCGTCGGTTTGCATCAAAGGCGTTAAAGACCCCTCAGTATTATATTTGCCAGGATGGATGTCAAGGGAGTGTTGGAAATGGCATTATAAAGGGAAGAAACGCACGCGTAAACCTCCCCGAACACGCATGAATAAATCGCCCCCAAGAATTTTCGCGAATGTGAATTGGGGACCCCCAACCCCCCACCCCACCCTTGATTGGCATATGGTGAGGATCGGGAACGTGTCTGGCATGATTAGCATCTCCCAGAGTCTGACTCGGTATGGTGTTTAAGAGGCATCTTTCAATGTTTGCCTTGGATGTTGTGAGAGATGTTTAGAAGGGTTAATCCATGTTTGCCCGGGAGCAGTGAGACAGACGGCGGGGGGGGGGGGGAGTCGTGGCGTCATTAGTCATTCGGACCCATGTTTTTTGTGTAGGACACGAGGTTAGGGAGACAGAAAGACGCTTCCATGGAGTAGTGGAGAGTGACGCACGAGTTAACGATGTATTAATTAGTCTCCGCGACTGGGGGGGGGGGGCTCGCCAATGCAAGTTTTTATCTCTATTTAATTGAGCGTCTGTCGTGCGGGGTGGTCTCATTCGAGGTTTTAGGGCCCCGGGGTCTTTTGAATGCAATTATAAGAAGTTCGTTCAGTTTTCGCTCCGCAAACTGACCCGAAGGGGGGGGGCGGTTCTCTCTTTCAGACGAAAACGAGGCTCTGGAGAGATACGTGGCTTCTTGATCCCTATCCCAACCCTTTCTGCATCTTACCTCCAGGGAGAGATGTTCACCGGATGTTAGATGCAATTCGGTGGTAACCTCTTCCATTTTTCATAACTTTACCACTTTGGGGGCGCGTTCCACTCTAAATTGGTAAAAGAAATGTCGTTGCTTATTAAGAAGTTACACTTGTGCATATGTTGGCCTTGTCGGTACCGTCTCCCCCCTCTCAAGTTCCAGGGTGAAAAGGATCAGAGATAATGGGAGTATCTTTTTTTTTGTCTACCTTTGGACGCTAGAGCGCACACTGCATTTGCCCATTTAGAAGCATGGAAGAATGGAGTGATGTATGGTAGGTCAGAAAACCTTTATTTCTTGTAATTCCTCCACTGACACTATTTGACGAATCCCTTAAGCCCCACCCTAACGAGCCGGATTTAAAGATGCACTAATCCCCGAAAATGAACCCCAGAAGTTGGGACGAGGGGGTTCTCGAGAGAATTATGATTTTTGCGAACCGACAAGATGTTTATGAGATGAGGTTTATCCACTGGCCTCGTCTTGTGGATTTTTGGCTTCCTTAATGGCCTGCGCAGGTCTTGGGCTGAAACATCGTTGCAGGTTACACAGAGAGCAACCCGAAGGCGGACGCGAGTAAGACCTTGCGGGAATCGTGTCTGCTGCAGCTACGGATATAACATAATTCAACGGAAGACAAAAGCCGCAAGGGCCTATCAAAGGTCGTCCGAGTCAACACCCTCCCCACAAACTGCATCTACAAGATTGCGTCCAAAACACTGCTTTATAAAAGCTCTCACTAAAGCTCTTCTTGGTAAAGGCGGTCTACTTTAAGAAGATATTTTACAAGAATCTTTTTCTTCGCTTGTGGGATCGAAATCTCTCTTCGCGAGTAGAAGGAGAGTGCCCCGTGGAGAGTGAGCCCACTACCCAGTGGGGCCCCATGTGGTCGGTTCCCCAGGACTGTAAGAGAGTTCCCCTCCGCACTATACGGGGGAGGGGGAGCTAAGCCCTCAAGAACAGCCATGATTGAGGCTATCTACAAACATATTAATGTAGCCCTCATCAGGCTAATTGACACCCCGACTGGCTACGCGTCAATCTGCCACATCATGAAGGATGTGGAAAAGGCTGGTCTCGAACGAGGCCAAGGTCCACCTCCAAAAAATTGAACTAGGGGCAACCATCCCTCAAGAAATACTAGTGCAGCGTAGTGTTATTCTTCGTCGGCTGGACCCACTCTTCACTGACAACACCTATGAAGAAATCGAGGCAGAGCTGTCAGCAAAGCAGACATGGGCCAACATTTTAAAGGTGGAAAAATTCGGCAGAGGAAACAGCATTGTGAAAATCATCTTCGTGAGCATCGAGATGGCGAGAAGAGCCAAGAAAGATGGGCTGCCAGGGTTTTACCTAAGGGTATCACCTGAGAAAATAGAAACAGAAGACTACATACCGATCGACTGCTGCTACAAATGTTATGTAGTCTAAAAACATTTAACAAAAGACTGCACGGCGACGGTAGTTGCATGTTCCAACTGCGCCAAATCTGGGCACGGTTGGAAAGATTGCACGGAAGGGAAGCAAAAGTGCGTCATCTGTGGAAGGGACCATAGAGCCTTGGTCATAAGGTGCCCCATCCGTAAAGAAGCCACTCGTACTAAACGGGAAAATATAAAAAAGGAAAAAGAGGCAAGAACGAAGACCAACTACGCTCAAGCAGCGGCCCTGAAGCTGGTGATGCCAGAGTCAGGTAAAAATATCGTGACAATGATCATCTTTGCTCACATGGCTAACCTGGCTAACCCCGGCTCCTTTTCCGAAGAACTTAGCCGTCGTCTGGAGAAGAACGGAGTTACCAAAAAACTCTGGTTCCCCGAAAATCCAGACTCGGCGGGAATACTGAATATCCAGTTTACCGACGAATCCCAACGGGAACATCAACCAAATGAGGAGCCGACACAGTCCCCTACCCAAGAACCAAAAAGAAAAGAAAAAAAAGGGAGAAGAAACAGAGGAAAAGACAAACGAAATAAATTCGTCGGACGAAGAAGAAGCGCAGGAAGAGGAATACACGGAGGTCCCCCTAACCGAGAAGAAGGAAGTACTCTAGAGCAGTTACTTCTTCGACGGCAAGGACGTGGGCCTCAAGGTATTTGGCTCTCCCCTGTGCCCACCCCCAAGAGTCTACCCAGAATTTCTCCTACTTGGTATTGCCAAGGGGGAATTCAAGTGGACCTTTGAGGGACCTTTTTCAACGAAATTGCAACATTGATGTTGAAGGGCACAGTGTTGATCCCACCATCGGACGTACACGCCGTCAACATGTCAACATTCAAAGCCATAAAAAGTGGACAAAAAACGTCCGAAATAAAGTGAAAATACAAGTGTATAAAATATAACGATATGCCCAAAAGTGAATTAAATAAATAATGATAAGATGATTGATAATATCAATGATTTGGAAAAGTGTACATAGAAAGTGTGTTAATTAATTTACGAAATATATATCTAGTATCAAATTATCTATTAATCAAATAAGTGACTTAAAATTAGATTAAAATCATCAACTGGATTAAAATAGAATTCTAAAAAGTTTTTGCAACAAACGCGTAGAAATAATGTAAAGTAGGTAATTAATGTTTAGTTAACGTTAGAAATATATGAATTAAGTAAATAATAATAAAATAAATGATAATATCAGGGATTTGGAAAAAGTGTACATAGAAAGTGTGTGTTAATTAATATCAAAATATCTATTGTGAATTAATCAAATAAGCGACTTAAAATTAGATTAAAATGATCAACTGGATTGAAATAGAATTCTAAAAATGTTTTTACCACGTGTAAAAATAATGTAAAGTATTAAAATAATGTGTAGTTAACGTTAGAAATGTATAATAATGTGTAAAATTTTAGGAAACTTTTTTAGAACTATAAACTATTAACTTTGGAGTAAATGTAAAATTTGTATTGTATAGAGTTACAAAAACTTTGATATCCACGTCTCCGGGAACCTTTTATCTTCCTACTTATACTTATAACTAATCTCTTCTCTGCTATATTCTATTTTCCACACTGTCTGTTATATATTTACATTTATTTAATCTCTTTGTAATTCATTCTTAATAAACCGTGAAAAATGGATGCTGGGGGAGTTTGATTTGATCACTGGCGTTCCGTCCTATTTCCCGAATCTGAGCATGAAGATGGTAGTAGTATTATCACCCGGCTCAGTTTCAAGGAATAGAGATACTTTTTTTTCTGGATATTTCGAGTAATATTCCTGACTCTGCAAGAGGATCTGCCTTTGTCCTAAGGAGCAGAAGCTCCTTAGGACGTTATCACCTTCGTATTTCTTGTCGCCACTTGAGAGCTGGGAGTTACGAATGTTCACTGGCGCATCTTTTCTTTATATTCCTCGTGTCGGAACGGTGTATAAGAGCCCCCGTAACCCGTTGGAACGTACATTTCCCAGATGATTTTCCAATCAATTTTTGGAGAAAAAGGGTCTCAGTCCAAAGACCATTGGGACACACTGTTCCCATTACAAAAAAAAAAGCATAACGTAAAATTGTGATTTCTAAGTAAAATGAACTCCAGTGTTAAGTATATTTACCGCCCCTCCCCAAATACCTACAATACTTAGGAAAATCGAATCATCCTGGAAGGGTTAAGCGGCTTTAGCTTTTATTTTGGCAGAACTTTACGAGGCGGTACTAATAAACATGGTAAATCACGACTGAAACTAACATTTTAAGCTAAGAGAAAGTTTAGAACCTTTAGTTAATTAACATTAGAAGAAAACTGCGTCTATCGTAAAAAAACCCCAACTAACCCCGGCTTGTGAATGATTATCAAAATAGCCTAAAAAACAAAAGCAATAGAAAAAAATATTTTTTTCAGTAAAATTCGCCGACCATTATCTTCTAGGGGACGGTTTTTGGAAAAATTCCAGGAACAAGGATTTTCTCGAGGTAATTATCGAGGAGAGGAAAAAGATTGGTATTAGGCAACTAGGGTGATTTACTCCAATGAAGAGAAGAGGATTGAGGGTAGAACTTATATTTAAAAGTACTAGAACAAAGATTTGAAGGGTTGTTGGGATAGGGACTGCTTGAGGAGATACGCTAGTCTCTTCCCCTTTGGCATCCCTAGTAAAATCGGGACGAGTTTCTTTAAAGTTAATCCTCGCTTTTTGTAGGTACGCGCGCTTGCTTTGGCATCTCGCTGTGTCGTGTACGGCGACTTATGCCCAAGCAGGCAGTCGCCAGATAGGCTTACTAAAAAAAAAATCCTTGGCATCTCGAGTTAAATCGGGATGCGTTTCTTTTATTTTCTTTCTCTTTTTGTGAGTACGTAACTTTTTTTTTTAATTCGTCTTTTTGCCCTCACACATGTCTCGGCAACATGGTGTTCATACCTCCGTCATTGAGTCCGCGTTGCCTTTTCAATTTGTCCTCGTGCGAGTGGCAGCAGCTTTGTGAACAAATCGCCCACGCGATTTCATACAATTTCAGAATCGCGTTGCTGTGGAAACGCTCCCCCTCGATCCAATTTGGCACCGAGGCGGTGCCACCAGCGTCTTTTCTCGGAAGGGTCCTTCCTCCCTTCTCCCCGACCCATGCTTCGTGGCGCGAGAATTGGGAACTATTTTTAATTAGGCTTACTCACGTTTGTCTTTTATCACCCTCTTCGGGCGTTATTCCTTACATGTTGATTTTTTTTTTCATTATACTCTTTTGTTTTGTATGAAGCTGGTGTTCGCTTCCAACTTAGCAGAACATTGCAGGAAATGTCTACCAAGGCTCGCTGCGTTTTATCTGGCTGTTCACTTAAGAACTATTCACAGGAATAGTCAGGGTTTGGGACGTTGTTTTTTTTCACGTCTGGCGACCTCCTGCAGGGGCATAGTCGCATTAGGAACGATTCTATCTTCTTTTTTTTTTAGCTTATAACAAGCAAAGCCACAACCGCAAAAGAATAATAGCAGATATAAGCTTAAAACAAAACATTGTCTCAAAGGGAGGGTTGAGCTTGCACCCTCCAAAGCTAAAGCTATAAAGGATGGAGTAGGCCAGGCCAGTCTCCTCCCAAAACTCAACTTTCTCACAGTCCGGAGCGCACGAACCCGTCTCGACTACAAATGGCTGGTGGTAACGACGCCGTTCCTCCCTCTACTGGCACAGGCGTCGATGGGAATAAAGACCGTAGTGCATCGGAAGCTTTATTCGGATTTTAGAGTTTCGGACGTGCCCAGATTTCCATCCGCAGTCTCTCAATAATTTTGGAATCGGTATTTTAGGGCTCGACAAGCCCTAAAATACTTGTGCTTATGTTCACACAATGTACAACAAAACCATACAAAAAATAGATAAATAAGCCTGATCACCAGGTGCCTTTGCAGCTCTTTGCGCACCTAATTCTTCTCACTTCGCAACTTTCTTTTTCTTTTCTCCACTTACCTGACATCCGTTTCCCTTATACTTACATCACCACTTTTATTGGATTGAATTTGGGGTAATTTTGGTCGGACTGAGGATGAAGGTATAAGCATTTTCGAAGCTGTAATTCGAATAACGCTTCCAATATACGACTGTGTTTATTCTTATCTGGCCGTTGTCTCGGCAGTCTTCTCCCATCGAACGTACGTGAAATATATAATGCGATACTTTCAGGTGTTTACTGTTGGTAAGACGAAAGGAACGATCCCTTCTCCTATTGTATGTCCAAAGTGGTTCCTAATTACAACTGTGTCCAAGAACCATCTAGATATCCGGATGGATGACCAAAGGCGTAATGTATGTCTGATTTGTGTGTAACCTGGCGTTATCTGCCTAATGTAACCTAACCTAAATAATGGTAGTCTTAAGTTAACTTACCTGCGATGAGGGCCAAGAACTGCTGTGTCCATGTTTTAGTGATGCTCTTTTGTTATTTGTAGCTATTGGTATCGCCCTAGTTGGCTATTGGTATCGCCCTAGTTGGCTATTGGTATCGTTAAGTTTGGGTCTCACTGGGAGAATTGTGCGTTGAGTCTCGGTGTGCACCGCTCTGTTTTGGACGTGTCCATTCGTTTGTTTCTGTGTATGTTATGGAGTTATCCCATTTTCCCCCTCTACCTTTGATCTTTTCACTTTTGGGGTTCTTTCTCGTCGGTAACTCCATTCATTCCTTTACTGAATGAGCATAATTTCGTTGTATGGGGAGTATTTTCCTAGTCGTTTGTGCTGTAAGGTTTTCGAGGTTTTGAAATGTTTATTCGGTAAACATGAAGATCGGCGGCGCGCCCGAAAAAGTGGATTATTTTGGCCTGTCTATTTCGTTCACCCGCGCGTCCATATTCACGCGCGTTTGGTTAAATAAAAACATTAAAAAAAACGTTAGAACATTATTATATAAACAATACTGGGGGCTGTGCCCCCCAGACCCCTATTTGATTGAAACTCAGGATTATCGTAGGGGGATCACCCCCGCAATGTTTAAACCCCCCACGAGCAGTCCCCTTGAATTTACTCCAAATAGGTGAAACGTATTGGAACACGGACGAAATAGTTTACGTCTCATCGTTCGCGCCGCCGATCGTGATGTTTCCCCGTTTATTTTCCCTCGATCATTTGGGATTGGTGAAGTTTCGCTGTTGTTTATAATTATTGCCCCTTTATTTTAATCCCATCTGATTTTTCCTTTCCCCACTAAGTAAGCCGTGTTCGCTATTTACGCTAATTTTTGTTCTTAATAGAAATGGGATCTGTTTCCCTCATTAGGATTGCCAGATTGGCTAACTAGAAACTAGGACACAAGTGTTCAGATTTCAATGATTTTTAATTTGAGTAATTATAATTACATTGCGATTATTACAGGAAAATTTTCAATGATCTTAATTTTATAGTTTCATCACAGTGGAAAAATTAAAATTGTGTATTGAAAAATGTCGGGCAGGGATAGTATGTTACTGTACTAAGTTCCAAACTATTACTACTACATTTTCTTATAGCTTTGTACTAAACCCCATATCGCTATACGGTTGAATAAAAGTAATAAAAATATTTTTTGTAGATATATATTTTTGACTAGACTCGCATTTCTAATTTACTAAAAAAGAAAAGTTAGCAGTTGAGATAACTAGAAAGCAAAGATATTTTTCGATAGTTATTAATAAGCAAATAGCCTCGCCAAAACAACACTGTAGCATACCCACTTATGAGACTACTCAAATATCAGCTCTTACCTACGCATACACTACAGAGTAAAATAAGAGATCGATTTTCCTTTATAAAAATATTTACAAAAATATGATTAGGTGGTAAATGAAATTTCCATGGTACATAAAGGCATGCATTTTATTTATTTTATGAAGATTCCCATATGATACAATCGTATATTCAAGAAATTATACTAAATAAACTAACAAAATATAATATGGACACGTGCAAAATAAGAGAACGATAATTCACAGAATTGCCAAGCAAGCAAATACACAACAAAGATTTTACAATGAATGTTGAAGCCTTTGTTTTCTATTGCTTCGGTGCAACACCGACCCCAGGACCTAACCAGTTTTTCGGAAAAGTCTGGTGAAATTTTGTTGCATTTTTGCTCAATTTTCGTCCATAAATTCGTCACAATTGAAGGTTGCTGGTCTTGAACTTTGTTTCTAATGATCTTCCACAGGTTCTCAATTGGGTTCAGGTCCGGGCTCTGATCAGGCAAGTTCATTACTTGGATATTATCTTGTTCGAATTAGTATTTTACTCACTTTGCACTATGCCATAGTGCATTGTCCTGCATAAGTACTGCTGGCTGGTTCAGAGGATCTCGGAATAAATGTATAACATGTTATACAAGGTTTAGGTACACATTCGCATTTATAGTTTCATTTATTCCAATAGTGGATCAACTCCTTTAGACGAAAATATCCCCTATACCATGACCTCTACTATGTTTGGCAGACTTTTTTCACTTTTAGTTTTTTTTAGTCTGTCACCTACACCGTATCTAACAAAGCGTCTGATATCAGATCTAACTAAATTAAATTTGTTTTCGTCGCTCAACAATATAATTCCCCAATTTGGAAAACAACTATAATCATACCAATACTCAAATCAAACAAGACCCCAGCACGACCCAACTCATAGCCACCCATTTCACTATTACACTGGTCAACACACTTTTTGCTTACTTATGTTTTGTGGTTGTTTTTATATAATTTTGACTTGCTGATTTCAAATATGGCATCCATTATTTTGTAACACATCAGGTTTTCATTCTACATTATATTCCTATTTTACGACGTACTGCATGTATTTACTCGGTAAGGATAGTTTCCTAAGTGTTATAGCTTCAAACCATAACTTAAAATGTCAACAGAATTTGACAGGATAAATGCATTGTAATATAACATCACCCATTACTAAATACATACAGGTTATTTTTATAATATAATGGAGAAAACACAAGCAATCGTACACATCCTATACATTCCTGGAAGAAATTTTCGCTTGCGAGTGTGTCTGGAGTGTTTGATGTCTACAGTCTCGTTGAATACTCCAACAGCAGTCTGCCATCATGTTTTTGTTCCATCGTCCTTGATATCTCTTCTCCATAATCTTGATGAAAACGCTCTGTGTTCATCACTCACGTTGCCAAGATCAGCAGGAAATTCATCAAGATGGCTCTTGAGGAAATGAACCTTTATGCTCATGTTGAGGCCTAAACAATGAAAGCTATCAAGTAATCACTCCACCAAATCCTTGTAGTTAGCAGCTTTTTTTTTCTCCAAGAAATCCTTTCACAACAGCCACAAATGAATCCCATGCTCCTTTTTCTATGTCAGTCATCGAACTCAAGTTTTGGTTTTCCATTAACTTTCTGATTTGTAGCCCATCAAGAGATGCAACCTTTATTTTATCATAACTTAAGCCAGGAAATATTGTACATATGAATTTGAAACAGCCACCCTCCACATTAAGAGCTTTCACATTGTTTCATCAGCCCTAGTTTAATATGAAGGGGTGGGAAGATGATTTTCTCTCGCTCAACAAGTGGTTGGTGTATAATATTCTTTCCCCCAACAGGCAAACTTTCTCTAACTGGCCAGAGTTTCTGTTCCCAATATTTGTCCTTGGCTCGGCTGTTCCATAAACACAGGAAACGCGGATCTTTTGTATAGCCTCCTTGTTGACCAATTAAAAATTTACCATTTCAGATCCACGTGGACACATGATCCATTTGTGTTCATATTTGATTAAATCTAATACAGATCTTATGTGTTCATGCTTCTCTTTTGAATGCACAGTGACCAATAGGAATCGCACCCAGCAAGTTTCCATTATGGAATAACACACATTTTAGACTCTTCTTTGAACTATCTATTAAAAGTGTCCATTCACTTGGATCATATTCTGAAACACCCATGGCGTTTAACAGTCCCGCCACGTCAGAACAGTAAACAAAATCTTCTTCAGTTTTAAAGAATGCCAAGAGATCTCTCTCCCTGTTCCAAAAAAAGTTACATTGTTCTTTCCTGCAACAAATCCTTCTATTTAAGTCTAGAAGCTAACACTTCTGCTAACTCTTTTGACAGGCTTAGGTCTCTAACTAAATCATTCAGTTCTAATTGGCTGAAGTTTCCACGTTCTTGGGTCGATTTATGTACAAAGTCTGGATCCTGTTAAGTTCATTGCTTACATCAAATTCACGTATATCACTTACATCGTCCAGTGAAGGAAGTTTCTTAAATACAGGTACTGGAATTTCATCTGAATGAGGCACTGGACGTATTGTTGAATCAAGATTTGGGTAACTTATTTTATGTCACGTTTTCTTGGTATAACCAGAAGTATTTGTGAGACAAAAGTAGCAATCGTTTACATTGTTTTTTGGCTCCCGCCACACCAGAGGAATGCCAAATCCTAGTTGTTTCCTTGTGCCCTTTGTCCATTGGCTTACAAACATCGTGCGGGGCGCACGGTTTATCCTGATCACATAGTTTAATCTTAAAGTAAGCTAAGTATGCTCTTTTCACAAAAATACTAATGTTCATTCTTTCAGTTTGTGCAGTAAAACAAGCACAATTGTAGCAAAATGAGTCAAGGGAATTCAAACATTCCCTTTGTAATGAGGCCATACTAATGAATTATTTCATAAAACAAATCTGAAAAAACACAAAATTTTATTATACACAATTGCTTTATATATCTAGATGTGCATAAAGAGAAGTCTAAATACATAGATAAAATAAAAGAATACCAAATACCCAACGCCTCCACTTCCATTTACTTGATCGTAAGATAGCCTGCTACTATGAGTGGGACCAATATGGACCAGTCCATAAATAATAAACTTGACGCGATAGAAGAAAACTATTCTCGAATTTCCCAAGAACCGGTCAGCAGAAAAAAGTTAATTTTTTTTTTACCAGTGTTATGTACATTATCTCAAACCCTTGAAAAATTAATACACGGAAGAATAAATCCAGACCCTTCACAAACACAACACAGAAAATATCAAAACCACAACACTCCTAACCGATCTAACTCTCCTAATCCCCCCTCCCCCACTCTGGCAAAATCCTCATAGCAATCGGCATCGACAAAGCCCTCGTTCGACACGCTACGCTAAACATTCTCGCGCCTAAAAATCCTTAACACCAACCAGACAAAAATGGACAACAAAGCACCTTCGGCAGTCAAGGGCAATTCTACACAAAGCCATCCTAATTGTTTTTCTCATTTTTACCAGTTATGTTTTCATATTTTTATTTTAAAGTAGCCTAGTTCTAGGCTGTGTCGTGTTTCCGGCGACTTATGCCCAAGTGGGCAGTTGCCAGATGGGCTCTAAAAAGAAAAAAAAATCCACACAAAGCCTGCCATACATTATGCACATTACCACTACATAGCTCCCCCCCCCCTACGGTGGCATATTATCTATCACCTCTACTTTCAAACTTATTCACTCACGACGTTCCACAAACGCTCCCAAAAGTTAAAAATAAATCCCAAATTTCATATCTAGAAAAACACCGACGTAGGCGGCATTTCGATTAACGGCACAATAATGCGCCCTAAATCAACAGATCACGCTGCATTTTCAAGATACATCTACACATTAGAACAATGGCTCTCACACCGAATGAATTTCCGCCCTACAATCACCAATGCCACTTAGGGATAACTCCTACTTACACCACACTCACACATCCTCCAGGGAATCTCATTTGACAATCAAATGACCTTCACTTTACATATAACCAAAGCAACGAAGTCACAAAGAAACCCGACCCCCTAAAAGCACTACTAAAGTTCACATTTGGCAACAGAAGCGACTCATCACTAAAACAATTCACCCGCAACTCCATCAATTACGTGGATTCACATCCAATACTGTCCAAAGTGCGCAGTCTATACCTACACACACTAGCAGAACACAAAATCAACCCTATCCCAAGCATCACCACCCAGACAAAAAGAACCCACACTAGTACACTAATCCCATTACTCCTCCAAATTACATATGAGACATCCACACTACTCTCCCCCGCCAAACAATATCTCTAATGAACCACCCCCCAAAACAGACGACGCGGAAAAATTACTACACCGGGCAAGGTGCTGCAACTTGCGCGCAGCTGCTAGTTGTCCTGGATTTTCCATGCCTTTGGAGTTCATCTGTGTGGGCAAAGGTAGCAGTGCTGTTGGAGTGAGCCTATCTTTTTGTTTTTCTACCTCCAAAGATGACAAAATAGAAATGTTATCGTCAGTTTCGATGGACTAGCATAAATAAGATAAGCTACACATAGTCCCGTCATATGGCCTACTTATAGTAACAATCCTATCCTTGCGTAAGCTGGAGGAAAGAACTTTAACATTACGAAAAGGCTTTAAAACGGTTAACGTACACACACACACACACACACACATATATATATATATATATATATATATATATATATATATATATATATATATATATATATATATATATATATATATATATATATATATATATATATATATATATATATATATATATATATATATATATATATAATCTGGTCACACCTCCCCAAAGTCTATATTCGTTGCCTTCTCATCTTCCTTTTGACGTCACTGATTTCCTGTTGCTCCCATAGCGCGTACTGGGGGCTTGGCGAGTTATGGTTGGTTTGCCCCAGCGAAGGGGATTCTACTTACTTGCTTAGGTATTTGGTAGGCCCATTGGCTTAATCTGGAAGCCTATTGATACCCTCATTTTCTCTTCGGATTATTATATATTTAAAGGATTAAAGTTTTGAAATTTCGCTAGTACTTTTTTTATATTCCCATGTACCTACTTAAAATTATGGTATTATCTTAATATTGCCCCTAAAAGAACAATGTACAACACCTATGAGAATTAGCTATTATCTTTATGGGTTGTATTCTAGGTTGTATCTGACATTTAGTAGTCCCACCCACCCCGATCATTATTTTATGTACCGAGATCAAGCTTTTGTGCAATTCTCAATTGACATTGACATTCATTCTCTAGCTTCGTTCTGGCTTCATTCGTTGACAGGAGCGAGCGAGGTGGCGCGTATTTACGCTAGTTTTAACTCAAAATGGCGCTACCCTCGCCTTCGCCGGAGTGTAATATAGAAGAGGGACTGGGGAGGAAAGAGGAACCAGAACGATATAGGAAAGATTGTTGAGGCAAGGTATACCGGATCATAAAAGCCTTGACTTGTATGCCCCTGTTGATTTTCGCCTCTTATTTTTAAGATAAAACAAAAAATGGTGTGATGAACGGGTGAATAGGTGACAGGATAAGAGAATGAGAAACGTGTGTGGCAAACGCGTTTTTCAGCACAAAGGTGCGCATGAATTGATAAAGAATAGGGTTGTAACGAGAAGCCGACGTTCCTATAGTATATTCTTTGCCACTTCTTCATTTGCCTAAGAGAGAACATTCATGTATTTTCGTTGAGTTCCCAGTCTACTACAAAACAGTTGCTGAAGATCAAAGAGCATTCACTTTCGTCTAGGTGAGCAAAGCCCCGCATTTGACAAGAGAAGAGAATGATGAATTAATTTATGTATCGATATTATTCACAGCGAGAGCCGAAACAAGTATCTTCTTGTTTTTCATCGTAGACTTCAATCCATTGCTGGCGATCTCTTCTTGTTGTATCTCATGGTGGTGTTAGGCTTTATATACAGAAAGGTTTTTTCTTTGTTATTCCCGACACGACTTCTACTAAATTACTCTACGACTTTGCTTCGTTTATTATCGCCGTCAGTCGCGCATTCGTTTGCTAGACATTTGCCTTATGTTCATTTGGTGATACTCTTCTCTGCTACCCCATAAGGGGCGGGGCGATATCCTTTCCTAGCCACCGTGCTGACGGGACTCAGCGCCCCGTCCCGCCCCAGCTTAGCCTCTTCTTCTTTCTGACAGCGTGTGTTTCTCCCCTACTTCCTCCCTTCCTCTACCACCTCTCCCACAACTTTCTCTGGTCGACCTCTATTTTCACAGGGTAGATGCTGACCTTCTTCTCAGCCACATGTCCCGGATCAGGGCTGATGGGGGGGGGGGGCAATGTTCACTAATCCCGGAGCTCCGGTTTGGGATGGTGGGATTTTAACAACCTGCTTCATTCCCACCCATACCTTCCTCACATCCCATTTCCTTCTCACATCCCATTTCCTCTTTCCCCCTCACCATCGACGGAGCAGCCTTCGGGTACCTCTACTGAAAATATGGAAGTCCCTCCGGCCCGTGTGCTCTCGCAGGGGACCCTCCAAATCTCTTTAACCGGAGAGATAGGAGGCTTACTCCTCCCCTTTGCCTTCGGGCACTCCCCCACCCCCCTTGTCTGGAGGTGCCCTCGGGTGCCTCCCTCTTTCCAGCGGCAGTCTTCCCTTTACTTTCCAAGGGGACTGCCAAGAAAGCCAGCAGGCAGCCCATAACCGACCGCTCGCCCTTGACGCGCCTGGGTAGGGCAAACCCTCTTTGGGGGGTAGAGGTAGGACAGGGCCCATCGGCCCCTTCTCTCTAGAGACCTGCTGGCTCGTATACTAACTTAGCGGGGTCAAGGCCTTTGCCTCCCCATATTCGCCTCGTGACGTCGCTGGCAATGGGACCTGTGATGTCCTGCGGGGGGATGCCCCCCCCCCCTGAGATAGATATGGTCCCTGAGTCAACCCAGCCTCAGACGGTAGGGCCTCCCATGGGGACGAATCCTGACGGCGCCAAGCACCGAACCCGAGTCCGCCCCTATGCAAGGTCCTCCTCAAACGGCTCGGGTCTCCAAGGCAGTACAAGGAGGGGAGGGATCTCCTCCGGCCGGTGTCCCTGCGACAGCCAGGACCTTCTCCGTCTCGGATAAGGACCTTGCTGAGGCCGGTCCGTCTGGCCTGAAGGCTCCTGTTAGCGGAGAGAAGCGGGTTCATTCCCCGCCATCCTCTCCAAAAAAGAAAAGAAACAAAAAAAGACGAAAAGACTCGCGGACCTCATCCTTTCGCGGGGGCTGCGGGGACGGGTGGGTCTGCTACTTAGGTAAGCGACCAAGCCAAGATCGGCACAGCCGGACCTGCTGCCCCCGCCCCCTCTGGGTGCCGAGTCCATGACAAAGACCAAAGGTACAAGTACAACGACAAGTTGGAAGAGCGGAGCCTCGATTACGCCGGTGCCCCTCATTCAGAGAATACACGGCGTTTTCGAGCCCGCTAGCTTCAAACGCTTCCTGCTTATTCGTTCCACTGATGGCACCATGTTGGTTAAGGGCAACATGATCCATTAGAAGAGAGCTTTAGCTAGTATGATTGGTAGAGAGCTGAAGGTGACCCGTTTCTCGAACTGAAGCCTTTTGGCGAATGCATAGAATCCCTCCGAGGCGGCCATTATTAGTGCCCTTCGGACACTTGATAACACGCCTGTGAGTGTGACTCCGCACTCTACCATGAAGTTCAGGGAAGGAGTAGTTTATGCGAGTGAACGCGTGGACTACTCCACAAACGACATCACCTTTGAGCTGGTCGACCATGGGGTAGTCGAAGTCGAATGTGTGATGAGAAAACAGGGAGGGGCCTCGAGACCCACCCCTACACTGTTCATCACGTTCGACAGTGACAAGGTCCATGAGTCGGTTCGTCCCGGTTGGTATTGCTACCGCGTGAAGGCATTCGTGCCACTGCCGCGGAGGTGCTATTACTGCCACCGCTTCGGCCATAATCGCTCCTGTCGACGTGCAAAGTTGGTGTTACCTGAAATCTTTGTAAGTTACTCCAAGGCCGCACACGATAAGTCCAAATCGTGTGTGGCTAAGTGTGTCAATTACGGAGAGCCGCATCTCGTTTCTTGGAAGCAATGTGGTCGGTATCTCCTTTAGAAGGAAATCCTGTCCGTTCAGGCTCACGATCGTCTCTCATTTCGTGAGGCTAATGACTTGTCATGGCACGCCCGGCGCTATCCGGGAGGTCCTATACCTAGCCCCTCCAGGTTTACGAGTACGGTCGTTTCCGTGCACATTTGGAACCCTTCTGCGGGTTCTACCCACCCCGGACGCTTCCCTGGTAAAGCTCGTGGCACAAAGGGTCCTACCCCCAGCCCCGGCTAAAACCATGAATCCCCTCCCATCTCCCCCCAGCATGGCCGTTTCCCGTAAGGCGAAACGGCCACGCCCCTCCACAGAGTCGTTACACTCGCAGGATGCAACACCCCTGAAGTTGGTCGCCAGGCCATCTTTCTGGGTTCCTAAAGCTGCTCCCCGAAAGGAGGACAGCACTAAAGGAGCTTTGGCTTCGTCTACGCCTGGGTGGTTCGGAGACGGTGGATCCTCGAAAAGAGGCCATCCTCCACCGCCTAAGGTTTCGAGGCGGAACGAGGAAAAGTCTCACATGGCGAGCCCAACCTCATCCAATATGTCCTCGAAGGTGACAGCGCCTTCAGCGGATTGTCCGCCCTAAAGCGCCCGGAGTTCTGCCTCCGGGGAGAGTACGGCCTTTCTCGTGAGGGTCTTCTCTTCGAAGAAGGCCCCCGCATCTCCTCCGAGCTAGCCTGGAGGGCATATTACTTCAATGGAATTGCAGCGGACTCTGGGCCAGCTGGGATGAGTTGCGGAGGCTCGTCTCCTCTCGTTCCCCGTTACTATCTTTTTGCAGGAGAGAATGCTGGGCGGATGCCCTTTGCCCACCCTCCCGGGTACAAGGGTTTTGCGACCCCACCACCACGGTATGGGGACCTGGCGGGAGGATGTTCGATTTACAACCGAAATGATGTCTCTGTTCTCCTCTTGGCTTTAGATACCTCCTTTCAGGCAGTAGCTGTCCATCTGCACCTTGATAGGAGGTGTACTGTTATTTCCGTGTATATTCCACCGTCAGCCGTCTTCGACGCGGGGGACTTACGCCGCGTCGTGGCACGGTTCCCGGGTTCAGGTCTTTGTCGACCTGATCGACGGCGTTGAGATGGGTGTCATAAATGTGAATGAGTTTACGCATCATTGCCTGATTACCGCTTCATTTTCCTGCCTCGATCTCTCTTTGTCCTCTCCGGATGCACAGCCTGATTTTGATTGGGTGGTGGTCAATGATCTCCATGATAGTGATCACTTTCCCATTCAAATATCATTATCTTGGCCACTGCCGCCTGAGAGCCCGACCCGGTGCTGGTTGGCGCGGGCGCGATGGCCTACATGTCAAGAAATGACTGAATTCTCTATCTCAGTCGAGGAGTTTAGGTCGGTAGATGAGGCCGTTGAGTTCATCACCGGCAACCTCATCGCCGCGGGCCTAACTACTATTTCTTGAGGGTCTGGCCGTTTTGCACGCCGACCACTGCCGTGGTGGTCAGTTGAGTATGAAACGGCCCTCAAGCAGAAGCGTTATGCCTATAAGTGACGCCGAACGATTTTACTGTCGCTGAATTTCGTCGGGCTAGGGCTAGGTTCCGGTATATTTCGAAGCACGCCCGCCGCCTTTCTTCGCGGGCATACTCGTACGTGTCTGCACTTAACAGGAAGACCCCTCCTGCAGAGGTGTGGAAGCGAGTCAAAAGGATTCGGGGCAAGTTCTCGCAGGACCCACCTCCCGTTCTCTAGCAGAATGGGCCTGCATTCTCGGACCCTGCGTCCGTGGCGGAATCCTCGCGACCGCTTTCTTCGCATTCTCTAGCCGGGATGCTGCTCCGCCAACATTTAATGCACGTCATGATGTCGTGGAAGGCCGCCGGCTGGACTTTACCTCAAGAGGCAGAGAACTCTTTAAAAACAGGTTTACTGTGAGTGAGTTGCGTTCCGCTCTTGCTTCGTGCGCGGACACCGCCCATGGTCCGGACGATGTCCCGTACGCCATGCTTCGACACCTGGGTGAGCGAGGCATGGCCTTACTGTTAGATTTGTTCAACAGGATCTGGGTGGAGGGTCTCGTCCCGGATTCCTGGCGAATCGCTACTCTGCTCGCCTTTGGCAAACTGGGGAGAGATCACTCTACTCCGGTCGGTTTCCCTCCAATCTCTCTTCTGCGTGTGCATGTTGATGGTGGTTTTGATCTGGAGAAGGCCTATGATACCGCATGGCGATACGGTATCATGGAAACTCCACATGATGGGGGTGAGGGTTTCGCCTCCCAGTCTTTATATCTGAATTTTTGCGAGATCGCCGATTCCGCGTATATGTCTGTGTGGGGGAAGGGGGGAGCCCTCTCCGGCCCAATGGAGCAGGAAGAGGGTGTCCCGCAGGGAAGTGTCCTCCGTCTCACAATCTTTGCTCTCAGCATCAACGGCATCACCCTGTTGCTGCCGGAAGATGTTCTCGCTACGCTCAACGTGGACGACCTGTCGATCTCTTTTGGCGCGGCTCAGATGCCAACTCTGGAGCATCGACTCGAACAGGAATTGAACCGCGTCTCTCGCTATGCCGATGCGCACAAGTTTCGGTTTTCTTTGGCCAAGACTAAGGTGGTGCACTTCTGCCACCATCCACGGTTCTACCCTGACCCAGACTTGTTTCTCAATGAGGTACGCCTGGAAATGGTTGAATAGCCTTAGGGTCTTTTTTACCCGCGCCATGGATATTCTTCGTTCCGTGACGTTATAGGGCTACTGCCTTACTTTTTTATCGATCCTTTGTTCGTTCGAAGCTCGACTACAGATGTGAGTTTTATGCATCCGCAGCTGAGTGTTTATTGCGTAAGGTTGACTCGATCCACCACACCGGCCTTTGCCTGGCGACCGGTCCCTTCCGCACTTATCCAATTGGGAATCTACTTGTTGATGCTGGGAAGATGCCACTCGCTCTACGCCGTGTACAGTGCATCATTCGCCTGTACGCTCGAGCCCGGCGCCTCCCTTAGTCGCCAACATCTCACTGCATTCGCAGCTGATTTCGACGGTGCCTATGCCGCTGAGAGCCGCCAATCATACCCTAAGCCCTTTGGGTTTAGGGCTAGGAAACTCCTTCGAGAGCTAGGTATAGCTCTCAGGCCGGTTGCACCCCTAGTTCTGCCCAGCACGCCACCCTGGAGGGTATCACCTTTGGCTATTTGTCGCTACTCCTCTGCTTCCAGAGCTTCTACAGCGCCGTGAATATTGCGTTCGACCTTTAGGGAGCACACCTCGTGTCACGCTGGAACCTTGCCGGTGTATACGGATGGATCCAAGTCCCAAGAGGGGGTCGGCTTCCACGCCGTATCCCCTCTGTTTGAAGTCAGCGGGGCTCTACCAGGCGCTGCGTCTGTCTTCACGGCCGACTTGGTGCAATACACCACTCGGTACGGGATATTACGCGACGTGCCCGGTTCGGAGACCGGATTGTGATTTATAGCGACTCACAAAGCGCCGTGAGTGCTCTTGGGGCAATGGAATCTCCGCATCCCCTGGTTCGCGATATCCGTGATGCCACGGTTTTGGCGAGCCGGGCAGATGTCGAGATTATCTTCTGCTGGGTTCCTGGCCATTTAGGAATTGCGGGGAATGAGCGCGCCGATGAGGGCGCCAAAGAGTCCGCGAGCCCTGGGCGACGGACCAGCGTTTCGCTCTTCCTCACACCGACTACATGGTAGGAATACGCGCAGCTCTCCGAGCTGCTTTGCAAAGAAGATGGGAGATGGTCGAGGGTAACTTAAAGTTGCGTGCCATTGCGCCGCGACTGTTCCCATGGACCTTTTCCCAATGCCGCAAAGGCTTCGGTTTGCTTTCTGTCGTCTCTGAATTGGACACACTCGCTCGACGCACTGCCATTTGATGGAGTGCTCACCAGCGCCCTACTGTGAAGCCTGCGTTGTCCTTTAGACTGTTCGGCACATTCTCGTTGAATGCCTCACTCTGGTCGATCTCCGCGCACGTTACCTGTCCCTGTACCGATATGGGCGGTGTCGCTACCGCCTTGTCCATTGTACTCGGGACGAGTTCGTGCTCATTGACTGGCGGACTTATAAATCTTTTGGGGGAGGCCGACGTTCTCCCCTTTATTTAACTAGTCGGGTTTATGGTTGTTTTTTTTGTAGGTCGCAAGCTCCTTCGCCTGCGGGTGGCGGACCTTCCCTCAATGCCGGAGATTGCTTCCTGCCTTTTCCCTTTTTTTATTGTTTTTGTTTTTTGCATGTTATTTTAAAGTTGCATAGTACTAGGCAGTGGTAAATACGGCGACTAATGCCTAAGTAGTCAGTCGCCAGATTAGCTCTTAAAATTAAAAAAAAAAACAACTTCTAGAATTTTCCCGTAGTATTCTTCCTCGAATCTTTTGTTGACATCCACCCGGCTATTTTTCTCCCATCCCTTCTCTGGCGCCGCCATACTTGTGATTTTTTACTTCGTTATGTATCCTGCACCTTTTTCGTTATCCCAAAAGGAGGCAAAAAACTCCTTTCGCTCCATCGTAACTTCAAATCACAATCTTTTCTAGTGCAATGATCTCTTGTGGTAGACTTAATTTGTATAACGGTATTTTGCACCCCTGAAATTATTGTTATTGTGGTACTTGCTTTCCTTCATCTTATTTCTCTCACGAATTTATTATGCCAATTATAATTTATCTATTTATTCTCATTCATTCGTTCATTCTTGCCTTTTGTCTAGTGAATCTCTAAAAACTTGACTCAACTTATTTCACTTAGAAATCCTTACTACCATCGTCAGCGGTTATTCTTACGATGACTAAATGCATTCTTTTATGCTGTGAATTTTTGTATTGTACTTTGAATCAAGAGTATGATTGATCTGCGCCTGTTTAGAAAGAATATGTTGAAGGCTGTTTGGTGGGAAAGGTGTAAGAGGTATGATACTCGTATGGCTATACGATCGCAAGAATGTTGGGTAAAATTTAAATTTGTTGGTGTGCGTTGAGACGATATGATGCACGCTGCCATTTCGGAAGAATCAAGTGTGAAATCAGGTTGAATCAGCGAGAGAGGGAACTTTATGTGAGAATGCTCTAGAATATGAGTGAGGAAGTATGAACAAGGGTAGTAGTTGCCTATGGTTTTATCTTGCCTCCAAATTCTCACATTTAATCTATTAACAACCCGATAAAGCAAGTGTGGAACACGCGTAAGAGAAATTATATTGGTTCGTCTAGTCTCTATGTGGGTTTTATGGAAAGAGAGAATGCAATGGTGCAATGGTATGGCAAGTCAGGTATAAAGGAAGCTGGATAGATTCTTGCAGTTGCTTTTTTTTTACAGAATTGTGAACCAGCAAAGACCCGAAGAACCACTCGAGGCTGGTTGAAAAAAAGAATGGAAAGGGTGTAAATTCATAGGTGAAAAGACAGGTCGAAGCCTCGAACAATATTCATAAATAATTAGTTCCCTATGAGCGGCGGTCAATAAGTTTTGCGAATCGGTAGGGCAAAACAGAGGAAGGGGGATGGTTGTTTGTGGGGGTGTTAGGACAAGTTATGACAAGTCAGGACCTGCAGTCGCACACTCCTGCCTCGTCTATTTAAGAAGCAGTAGCTGATCGCAGATCGTCAGTCACTAAATTTGCAGCAATGAATAAGGTTGAGCACCGCGCAGTGATCAAACTTTTTACCAAGGAAGGCAAGAATGCAAAAGAGATCCATGAAGGCATGGTTGCTGAGTACACCAACACCGCCCCTTCCTATGCAACCATTGCTCGCTGGAATAGGGAGTTCCGCTATGGTCATAAGTCCCTTGAAAATGACCCCCGTCCAAGACGGCCGTCAGACGTGACCAACGAGGACAATGTGGCCCATGTGAAGATGATCCTCGAAAATCGACGGGTGAAGGTCGAAGAAATCGAGCGAGAACTTGGAATATCACATGGAAGTGTTATCAACATCATCCGCGACAATTTGGCCATGACCAAGGTCTCTGCCCGTTGGGTCCCTAGGAACCTCCTCACGCCCCATGATCGACTTCAACGTCGTCAAAGTGCACAAGGCCAGAATTGCACAAGGTGCCCTGCGAGAGTGCGGATTCGAGGAGCTCAACCATCCCCCCTACAGTCCAGATCTGGCCCCTAGCGACTACTTTTTATTCCGCCAGCTCAAGGCTGCACTGCGTGGACGCCGGTTTGGGGACGATGAAGATGTCCAGCTCGCCGTCCAGGAGTGGATTGAACAGAAGTCGGGAGATTTCTGGTTGTCGGGAATTCGAAGCCTCAGGGACAAGTGGCGCAAGTGCATTGAAGTCGAGGGTAGTTATATTGAAAAATAATAAAACACTTTTCCTCATATCTCGTTTTCTTATATCCGAATTGCAAAACTTATTGACCGCCCCTTGTAACTCCTATTTCTGTAAAGTTATCTTTTAGAAGTAATATATTGATTCTATTCTTAAACATATTTACTGTAATGCTTTAAACTACATTCCTAGGCAAGCCTTTTCAAGTCTTTTATTTTATAAGAAAATAAATTTCTAAGTTAAGGAACTACCACTTCATATTACATCTGTAATGTTGGAAAGACTAATATGTTGAAATCACTCCAGCGAAGTATCCTACTGGCTATGTATTTCATAAAAAAAAATCGGTATCTTATTTTTGTCAGCCCTTATTATGGTCAAACCTAACCAAAATTATTATTTTCGGCACGTAATGCTTTTCTTTAAAGGGGGTGAAAAACGCTGCAGAAACTTGTAAATCCATTTGTAATGTTTATGTTGAAGGTGCTCTAAGTGAATGAACGGTTCGGAGATTGTTTGCAAAATTCAAACATAGAAATTTCAGCTTAGATCATGTAAGTCGCTCTGGAAGACCTTCAGAGTAGGACGATGATCTTTTGAAGGTAAACATTGAAGCCAAGCTAAAAATCCCAACTAGGGGGTTTGCAGAAAGGTTGGAAGTTCCCAAAACTCGTGTTTCTGAACACTTGTGAAACTTTGGTACATTCCCACTATGATATATGTTTGGGCCCCTCGCAACCTTTCGGAGAAAAACTGCATGCCCCTATATTCCATCAGCGAATTTGTGAAGGGAGATGATGAATGATTTATTTACGATAACAATACGGAAAGGATCCTGGAGTTTGCGTGATAAATCACTTAAACAGATACCGAAGCGGGAATATTCCTGCAAAAAATGTTATGCTTTGTGTCTGGTTGGGTTTCAAAGGCATTTATTATGAGTAATCCCATACAATCAGACCTCAGTTTTGATGTGTACTGCCACCAGCTGGCGATTTAATAAAAAAAAAATCACCAGATCAGGCCAAGAATTAGCCAAGAGGAAGGGGTATGTCCCAACAAGACAACGCCAGACCTCGTGTCTGTTTTGCTACCCGTACAAAGTTGCATAAGCCCGGGTCGGATCTCTCACCGCATCCACTGTACTCCATCGACAATGCACTATCTGACTTCCATTTCGTTAGGTCCCTGCGAGATTCCTTGAGCAGAAAATCGTTTATTTATTTGGATGTCAAAAATCTCCTGGATAATTTTTTTTTTCTTCCAAGACAGCCCAATTCTACGCAGATGGAATTATGAAGGTGGCGAGTAGATAGACTGAAGTCATTAACAAAAATGGAGCGTACTTTGACAAATAAAAAATATTGAAATAGGAATAAATTTATTTTATTTCCAGCCTTCAGAAATGCTCAAAACTTTTCGGACGACCTGATAAATAATTTCGTATCTTGACGCAGGAAGCGTTCCAATATCAGTCTCCTTTTTAATGTATGGAGACCAGACTTGCACCGGATACTGCATATGAGGTCTTATAAGCGCTTATCCAAGAGAATAATAATATATTTCGATTTAGATGCAAAATGCCGACCTATGTATCCTAGTATCCTATTTGACTTTTGTGAACCTCGAGAACAAGTCGGCCTAAATCCTTTGCCATATTGGAAGTGCTTAAAATTTTATCACCCTCATTGTGATGTCATAAAAGGGTTGAATCGCATCAATCATCTCTCCCGACATTTTACTACTCTATCTAAGTTATTTTGTCCAAGCACCTGATTTCGTGTCATCAGCAAATTTGTTTTATAAATTCATGCAACTGCTCACGATGAACTCTTGCCACACTTCTCCTACGTTTTCCCAGACAGTCCTCGATCCCTTTTAGTATGCTGCCTCCCTATTCCGTATGCTGTCAAAAGGCTTTTTGAAATTGAGATAAATGTATTTATTCATTTCGTGGAAAATCGAGCCTATTAGTTAATATTGCCCGTCCGCGTCCAAACTCGTCTTGTGCGTCATTTATCCTATCTCTATCAACAATCGAAATAAGGGAGATGGGCCGGAAGTTTTCTGAATTAATCTTTGTGCCTTTTTTTGGAAGTTTGAGTAACATTTGCCTCTTTGAATTCAAAGATATATATATATATATATATATATATATATATATATATATATATATATATATATATATATATATATATATATATATATATATATAAATTGCACAAAGTGGTTTTAAAAGTTTGCTTTATAATTATTTAATTAAAATTAGATATTTATCTTTGGGAAATCTTCATTTAATACTAATTTCATTTTCATTTGTCAATATTTGAAATTCTAATCTTGATAAGAATTTATTACGTTGTATCGAGGTAAAAAGCTTTTTCACTCACTTCGGATCGTCCCTTAGGATCATCTGCATCCTGAAAGGTGCTGATGCTCTAATTGAATGCTTATTTACATACGAGTATCTAAATTTGCTTGGCCTCCTAGTTTGATAACGACTCTTATCTATTCTCCCTTTTTGGTCTTATTTTGCAGGAGCAAGGGGACGATAATTGTTTTGATTCTCGCTACTATTGTTAATTATCGAAATTGGATGCAATCAGTTACGTCCCTATAGGCCCATTTTCATTTCACTTTATCCACGGTATCTGTTTTGATCTATTCAAACCTCTAGGTTTATAGCGCTCTATTTCGTTATTTATAGTAAAAAATAACGACGAATACCATTGTACATTTCCTGGGCCCTTTCAAAGTTTTAAGCGGACGCGAAAAAGATGAAAATTTAAGATTTCAAGTCCCGAATGAAAAGTTCACAGCTCTCGTGAGCATTTTTAGGTATAGTTAGAATGAATCGAATTAGTTTGTGATTGCGATTTCCCAACTGGTTCGCCAACGCATATACTTTCTACTAGCTTCTTTTCATTAGTCAAATTTAACTCTAGGATATTTTGTTGCACGTGTTGGGATCTTATAATTTTTTATGCCAGAATTTATCGTTTATAAATTCTAGAAATCGATTCTCTGCATTCTCCCCCTTTTCACTTGGAAATCTATGGTGGAAAAATTTAAATTACTCGTATAACCATTATTTTTTTGCCTAATTAAGACCGAAAGCGTTTTCCAAAAGAATAAGCGTATGCTTCCACTTGCCTAAGCGGCCTGTAAACCACGCTAAAGTTGATTTTATTTCTATTCTTCATGAATATGACAGCTTGGCTTACTTGAAATACCAAGACTAAATAAATGTATGGGAAAATATTCCCTTCTTATATTTTTATTCATAACCAATAAGAATATGCCTATATGTGATTATCGTAACGCTGTGCTTACCTATATTTGAACCCTCAATTCGATACATCGGTGATTATTTTTGTCCCATAAAAGGATAATGGGGGAAAAAATTGCTTTTGGTCTCCTGATAGTCCTCTGCAAAAGTTGAGGTGTAAAGTCTTTGAAATGGAATAGTTCTCAAGCACTGGAAGAAGGCTATTATAGGATCATACTAAAAGGGGAAAAGGTAGAAAGATGAAAGAATGCAAGAACTATCGACGAATCAGTTTCGGTGATTTAAGCAAAATTTTAATTGTGGTTGGAAGAAAGGTAACAGCTGTGTCTAGAGCAAGTAGTGTTTGTAATGGGACAGCTGGCCAAGAATGCAGGGAATGGGATCAAAGGTGCTTATGGATGTGGGGAACTTGTATGATCTTGTGATCGAGTTTTTGGAGGAGGGCTGTCCTCCATAGTATTTTTTTTTTAATTACTGTTTGCACAGGGAACTTAAAGTTGCGTGCCATTGCGCCGCGACTGTTCCCATGGACCTATCCCCCAATGCCGCGGCGGCTTCAGGTTGCTTTTTGTCGTCTCCGAATCGGACACACTCGTGTGACGCATCGCTACTTGATGGAGCGCTCGCCTGCGCCCTATTGCCGCGACTGCGTCGTCCCCCAGACTGTTCGGCACATTCTTGTCGAATGTCCCAGTCTGGGATGGGCGGGGTCGCTACCGCCTGTCCCTTGTACTCGGGACAGATACGTGCCCATTGACTTGTTGACTTTTTGGGGAAGGCCGGCCTTCTCCCTTTCATTTAACCAGGTTTAATTGTTTTTGTTATTGTTTTGTTATTGTTATTTTTATTTTTGTTTCCTGTTCATTTTTTTTAAAGTAGCCTAGAACTAGGCTGTTTGTTTACGGCGACTCATGCCTAAGTCGGCCTTCGCCAGAGAGCCCCTTAAAAAAAAAATGCTGTTTGCACGCCCAGCCCCCGTCCCACATCCCTCTTGCACCTGAAGGGGCCCTTCTAGATAGGTTTTTTATCTTGTTTTTTTTAGATTAACTCGGTCTAAAGATGTAATCTTTGTAATTTCGGCGGCGGTGCCCTCGCTGGTGGATGCCAGAAGAGATACCCTTACACAACGGTACTATAATAGCATTTTCCCAGTCGTCAGCCACTTTTCCCATTTGCAATTTCCCTAGTCAGCAGTCGCCAGCGCTGTTCCATAAGACAATAAGCACTCCTATTTAGCCTCTTGGCGACCAGAGGTGGGTAACTTTTCCTGTGTCGAAGGTCGCATGAGATATATTCCAAGTTGCAGATTATTTTGCTTATAACTGACTATGTATCAGCTTATGAATGAAAAGACTGATCAATTCTAAAGTTAACTAACCTTTAAATAACGTTGCGAGTACTTTTTTTTTGTAGAGAAGCAATAAATTAATTTGATCTGCAAAATTTGAATTGATTCTTTAGGGCGCATTAAATAGGCCGTAAGTTCCCGACCTTCGTCGGTGCCTGTATCCTCTACTCCAGTTTTGCTATGGCAGAAGGAAATATCTCGGAGGGGGGGGGGGATTTTAGTAACGAGAGGGTATATGAATGAGCTTTAGGGAGAAAAGGGGCTGAACGAGGAGGAAGTGTATGATAGGTGGGGACAGAGGGGCTTTCTTCGCAGGGTCGAACCCTGACTGGACGAGTCGCTCCAATACATAGCGAAATAGATTGGGAAAAGGGTTGGGGAGGCTTGTGCTCTGTGGTTTGGAAGGTTAGGTGGCTTTGATAGTCAGATTTTGCTCTTAAAGTTGCGTGTCATTGCGCCGCGACTGTTCCCATCGAGCTAACCCCAAATGCCGCCACGGCTTCAGGTCGCTTTCTGTCGTCTCCGAATCGGACGCACTCGCGGGACGCACCGCCATTCGATGGGGCGCTCGCCTGCGCTTTATTGCGACGACTGCGTTGTCCCCCAGACTGTTCGGCACATTCTTGTTGAATGTCCCAATCTGGGGGATCTTCGTGCACGTTGCCTGGGACGAGCGAGGTCACTGCCGCTTGTCTCTTGTACTCTGGACCGGTTCGTGTACACAGACTTGTTTCCTATCTGAATTTTCCTCCTCCATTTTAGCCGACTCGTTGTTGTAGGTCGCATGTTACTGCGCCGGGTGAAGGCGGGCCGACCCCGCCCGGAGCTTGCTTCCTTCTCTTTCTCGTTTTGTTTCTTGTTTGTTTGGGTTTTGGGGGTTGAATTTTGAAATCCTAAGAGTAGCCTCGCACTCGGCTGTAATTTTAATTGCGGCGACTTCTCCCATTGAAGGCAATTGGCAGATGAGCCCATTAAAAAAAAATTAATCTCGTTCTTATGGTAGAGCGGTTCAAGGGGGTGATTGGCACAAGTTCTTACGTGTCCCCACTTCTGTCCCTCTCTGGTTGCTCCTAATTTGTCATTGAACTGCGTTCGCCCGATCCTATCGTTCAAGGTTGACCAAATTTGCTCGACCAATCACGTTCACCCTCGGTCACCCTTGCGCGACTCTTCATTTCCAGTGTTGTCTTTTGTTTGGGTTCGTGCTCTCTCTTACGTCGCCCCGTTGTAAAATGTAACCTTCCCTTTTAATAGATTCGAATAAATGGAGCTCAGCCCCCAACCCCGTTGCCCTTGTTTTTTAGTTAGTCGGCCACTTGTTCCATACCCCCACCCTCTCCCGTCCCTCATTCGTAATCTAATTTTTTATTGCATTTTCGACCTTCTATTGTTCCGATTTGCCCAGTTCCCACCCCACCCCCCCTTCCTGTGATATGGTCACCCCCGGTCACCCCCACTTACCTCCGCAATTCTGTTCGAATTTATCCCTGGAGATTTTTAGTGTACTTATCCCCCCACCCCCACCCCCGTGTTTATAAGATCTTGGTCACTTTCGATGCCGGTTACTCTGTGCTTCATTCTCATTCCCGTATGTTCCCTCATTGGATTACATGTTTTTATTGTTTTATATTTATAACCTGTACGAACCTTTTTTTGTTTAATACCTTAATTGCACCGTCCGTTCCTTTTCGATCAAAATGACCAATTATTGGCAAGGACCTTGCTATCAAGAGCTCTTCCTCGGCGAGGGTTAAGTGTCAGGGGGGGGGGAGGAAGAGCTGTAGTCCCGTTTTATCGCCACCAGCAAGCGAACAGGGTACCCTCGATGGTTCATTGGAAGAGCAACGCGTTTTGTTTTAGTGGAGTGTGGAATGGAAACCTCTCCGGCGGGTTTCGCTTCTCCCAACCACGAGGACTGTGCGACTAGACTATCGTTTCGCACTCGGAGATCACGAATCATGTCAGCCATCCGGGCTGCTTGGCAAAGGAGATGGGAGACGGCCGGTGAGAATCTAAAGTTGCGCACCATTTTGCCGAGGCTTTTACCTCCCCCCCCCCCGCCCAATGGATTCACGTAGTTTTTTTGTCTCCTCGGAATCGGACACAGACACGGAACGCGGTGCCATCTGATGGAGCGCTCCCCTGCACCTTAGCGCGACGACTGCGTGGTCCTCCAGAGTAACTGTCACGTTCTTAAACAGTGCTCCAGTTGGTTTTTTTTTGGGGGGGGGGATATCGTCGTGCTCGTTACCCCATACCCCTCGTAACCCGAGATGTGTTCATACACACCCGACACTGGCATTATCGAGATTGGGGGAGGAGGAGGTGGTCCTCCCCCATTGTATATAGGTTTGGGTTAGGTTTCTCTTCGGCACCTTCTGGTTTCTTTTATTGTGTGTGTTTGTGGTTTAGCTTATTTTTTAAATAATTATCCTATTCGTAGATTATGAAATTAAAAGTGATAAAAGTTACTTGGGTCACTCTGCCTTTGTTAGTTGTCGCCACAAGAATGCTTTAAAACACTATCCAGCCCTGGTATCTAGAATGACAGTGTGATATTGTAGAGTTTGTTAATTTTAATACTTTTTCCCTTTGTATTGCTACATTCTTCTGTCTTCCTTCATTCTCTTTTTGTGTTCGAGTAAATGTGAATGCCCCTCGTTGGTTATCTTTTTTTTAATATATTATCTTGGTGTGGGGGTGTCTGTTCATGTTGGTCTCTGTCGGCTTTAGTCGACTGCCCCTCTATCAGTGTTCTTCATTCTCTTGTTTTCCATTATTTTTTCTTCTTTTTTTTCATTATTTTCTTCCCATTGACATCAAGAATTTGCACCCATTTATCAGGATTTTGATAATGTTTCTTTGGTTCGGTTTAGCTATGGTTTTCATCCCCGTACTCAACTCGATAATAACGGTTCTTCGGGGCGGAACAAACGCTCCAATTTTGAGTCCTTACTTTTTTTCATAAATAAAAATAAAATTCCTGTACATCTACTTTGGTTCCACCCTCTATTTTGCTGATCATCCACTCCACTCCACTCCACTCCACTCCACTCCACTCCACTCCCAACATTTGTGCGATTTTCGTCGAGCCGAAAAAATTCCTTCGCCTTTTTATCTTTTTGTGGCGATGATTACCTAACTGTCTCGGTTGTTCAAAGCTGTGAACTTTTCCTGTGAGATTAGAAACCGTTGTTCGCCACCCACGAATGATTGGTAGTTTGTGGTGGGAGTGCTGCGGGGATGGAGGGGGGTGGGGGTCTTAATTGGAAAGTCGGATGTCGCTAATAAGTGGGACCTTTTCTCATCGCGTTTGCTTCTTAATTTCTCCTTTGCCATCTTGCATGGGTACCCACCAAGGCCCATGGTGATCTTAGTATCCTTCGCCGCTTTAAGTTTCCTGGGTTTTTGAGCGACGTTTAAGGGTACCGGCACAGCCCGTTAGGTTTATTCTGAGGAAATTTTGGGGGGAACGAACTTCGACCATACTTGATTTGTGTGTGTGTGTGTTGGGGGGGGGGGGTAACATTAAACCATGTTGAAAATTCATCAGTTTTTAAGTAAAGGAGGCCCGGCCCATTCATGAGTCGGGTGTAAGTCTGTCTTTTGTGGGTGTCTGAAGTTGTAATTGGAGAAATGAACTGGCTATCTTTGCCCGAGAGTTAAAGCTATTTAAGTTCGCCGCCATTACAAGCCCAATTCCCTTCCACTGATCGCTCTGTTGTTTTCTTTCTCCCTTCTCATTATTTCGTGTTAATTAGCAATTTGGAATAATAAACTACTTTTACCAGGGCGAAGAGATTTTTTTTATATATAAATCCAGAGGGAAACTTTAAGTCAGCCAGATTGACGGTCGCTCATTCAGGAAAGCGGGAGAACAGACATGTGGCGAAGACCCAACCCCGGTGTGGGAATGATAAAGGTTGCAAAGGGCTTCGTTGAGGGGTGGGGATATTCAAATCAAAACATCCAAGGAATGTACTGGTACTAAGAAAACGGCCCAAATTGAAGGTTAGAAGTGAAATGTGTGGGTGATTACTTGGGAAGTCACGAATGATGTGTAGGGCGCGCAAATATTCCTGGGGCTGCCCCTATTTTGCAACTAAGCCCCCTCCCCCTTGTGGGTATATTACCTTAAGCAACAAGCTAAACTTTTTTCGAAGTGGGTCTAATTGGCAATTGATGGAGAGAAAATGGTTATTAAACTACTATGATTTTAATATTTTATTTATAAATTACAGTATCACTAAGAACCTAAATATTGCCCTAATATATTTAATATTTATAAATTACAGTACCGCTAAGAACTTAAGATTCTTTTGCTTCAAATGTTTTTAATATAAGTAAATAGGATCCCAATTCCCTGTATAAATAGTTTACCATAATGTAGTTGATATTTTATAACTTTCAGTAAGGTTAAAAACTTAACATAATAACCTAAACATTGCCATAATGTATTTTATTCATAAATGAGAAGCTCCGCTAAGATTATTGAACTCCTAAGCGAGTTTTAACATGAACCATTACCTGCCCGGGCGGGATCTTTGGAACCTGCCCGGGCGGGTTCTTTGGAACCTGCCCGGCCGGGTTCTTTGGAACCTGCCCGGCCGGGATCTTTGGAACCTGCCCGGGCGGGATCTTGGGAACCATTCCCGGGCGGGATCTTTGGAACCATTCCCGGGCGGTATCTTTGGAACCTGCCCGGACGGGATCTTTGGAACCATTCCCGGGCGGGATCTTTGGAACCTGCCCGGGCGGGATCTTTGGAACCTGCTCGGTCGCGATCTTTGGAACCACCCCGGCGGGATCTTTGGAATTTGCTACAGGTGCGAAATTTCCAGAGGTGAGTGCCGCTACTCCGCTACCTTGGTTAGCTGAAACCGCTACCGCTACTAGCGCTACTTTTCCAAAAACGCGAAACCGCTATCACTACTTTTTATTATAAAGCGCTGCCCTCACCCCCGCTTTTCACTGGTTTTTAATCAATTTCAAGAAAAACTGTATTTTACATCCAAAATTAGCAGTTTTATTGCAAAGAAACGTAAAATAGGTAGCGGAATTGAATTTCTTAGTCCGCTACCCACTACTCCGCTACTTTTTGCTTATATAAACCGCTTCCGCTACCATTTAGAGTCCGCAAGTAGCGGACTAATGTAGCAGACCGCCAAACTCTGGAAATCTCCCACCTGTTAAGAAACGCTGCTCTCGACTATCGTTTGCTCCCACTTTCACCAACTGACCCAAGGCCAGTAGAGTTTCTGGTCGACATTCTCTCGTTAGTTTTTGCTTATTTCACAAAGTGGTTGTACGAGGATTGGGAGAGTATGTTACTTACATTAGAGAAGAATAGGTCACGAAGGAAGTGGTGAAGTTGGGGCCAGAGACAAATAGAATGGCAGCTTCGAATATTAGATCCCCTTCCCTTCGAGGACCTGCTCTTTTAGTGAAGACTGTCGGGCGCCCGGTCTGAGTAAGCACCGCCTAATTTCACCATATTTAGGGTCTTATTTTCAAGAACTTTCTCCCGAGAACCAACGATGACATCTTCGCTTGAAAGAAAGTGGTGGTGAGGATCAGGATTGGCAAAAACCCGAAAATTTTGAAAAAGCTCAATAAAACCCGTGTTTTATTCTTTGTTTTTTTTTCAAAAAACAAACACTACAAGCATTAAAATAACGTAGAAAAAGAATAGCTATCTCCATTTTTATAATATCTATTATTAAATAGTCTAATAATTATATTAAGGTAAGAATAGATCACTGTTTGAGAATTGTGGGTGCCCATGATATCCATAACCTGTAGAAGGAGAAATGAATTATTATGGGTCATTATCAGAGAAATAACCTTAATTTGATACATATTTGTTGAAATTATAAACATAAATTTGAATTTTGAATAAAATAATAAGTAGAATTCATTTCTTGAAAATAAGTGTAATTTTGAAAAAAAAACCCCACGAAACCCCGGTAATAGACCTGGGTTTTTAAAGGCTGGGTTTTTGATTTGCCAACCCTAGTGAGGATGGTAGAAGTGAAAATGTGAGGAAGATATATAGCCGCAGATTCGCTTGCGGTCTTACAGATGTCAACTGCAGCATGGTTGTCTATGCTATATCTAATAGCCCCTTTGCGGGGCCGCGTCCCTAAAAGTCCTAGGGCCCACTTGTGTGGGTCTTCGGTGACATTTGCGCTGCCATGGTAGTAGTGCCTCGAAACGTGGCATTGTTGAAGGGAGGGGAGTGTTGAGCAAAGATCTCCCCATGCACTCCCCCAGGCACCTGCAGTAAAAGGAGACTAAGCCCTGCTAGGAGACAATGGCCCGAAAGTTTTGTTTCTGGGAGTCCGATACGTATTGGGGTGTTGATGCACACCAATCTCATTTTGTGGGTAATCGATGGATGGCGATTACTCTCACACTTCTCTCCACAACTTTTCATTCAAAAATAAAAGTTGAGCAATAGTGGATGTGAAAAACGTGTGTGAACTTTGTTTCAAAGTTTGATATTTTTTTTGCAGGAAAATGAAATGTAACGCCTCAGAAGAACGGTTATTTATAGCGACCGGAATTGCGTCTGAAATTAAACAAGGTCAAAGACATAAGTCGCGTTGTTTCAATTATTCTGATTTATGACCTCATGACTTTCAAAACTTTCAACAAGTGGGGCAATCCGACCCATAGTTGGGTTTCTTTTAATAATTCCCTGATTAACCTTGGAAAGACCTTGGCAATTATATCATTCGAAAGAGAATGTAAAACAACATACGGGTTTCAAATTTCGTTAGAATCGGCCGAATAGTTACGATGTTATTGCCAAATAACTCCCGGACTAACCTTGGGAGGACATTGACAATTATACCATTCGAAAGAGAATGCAAAACAACATAAGGGTTTCAAATATCGTTAGAATCGGCCGAATAGTTAGGATGTTATTGCCAAAAAACTCATTGAAAAGTAAAATGGTTACCGTCCGACTGAGCTACAGACCGACATAGTCATTTAATCACGTGCAAGTGACAAAAAAATTGGCTTCCTGTTTAGGCCTTTAAAATATAATTTTATGTCCATTGCAGTCGGAAGAAAGAATGCAAGCGCGCGTCTGGGAGCATGATGCATGGCGGTCTAAACACTTCATCTTATTAAATCATTACATTTTTAGGGAATAAGTTCCCATTTATGATCAAGGTCAATTATGTGGCCTTTTTTTTCCTGCTTTGATTCGATGGCCCTCGGTAAAGCCGTTCTTGTTCATGCCCTCGACCGGTTTTAAGTGTTACAACTTTTTTTTTCTTTCGTAGAAAGTTGGCGATCCTTTTTATAACGTAACTTGACGCTACATCTCAATTAATTTAAGCGCCTTTCATGTTGGGACCTTTTGATTGCTTCGTGAGCGCTCTTTTTTGTTCCTGGCCGATCTTTCACCTCATCACTGGCGCCCTCCTGACCCGAGTTATGCCAATGACTGATTCACTCTTAATTTTGCTCGTGTGTCTACTTTGCCGAGTCGATCCCGTCTAGAATGATGAATGAAGAGTATAAGGATTTATTACATTCCCCCCCTCCGCCCCCCCCTCTTCCTATTACCTTGCAAATCCGGTCCCTTATAAGGTAGGTTGTCGGGTCGGTACGGTGTTACTATGATGGTGTGTGTGTCTCGGTTGGGCTGTTTTTTCGGCAGGAGGATATTTTTTTTCCTTTCTCGCCCATGGGTCAGGGGGCGGGTTAAGCTTTTTTTTTTACCCATTGTGTACAAAGGCTTCACGAAGACTTCTACGTACACGCCTAGTATCATATTGACGTGAATTCGCTTCCTGGTTGTTGCCTTGCGTTTGTTTCAGATATACCGGTTAGCGATTAAGCTTCTGATTATTTAGTTCCTTCCCAGGTGATTCCGAGTTATCTCGTTTTCTTTTGTTGTTTTTAGACTGGCACGGGATATTTCGGTAATATCTTTTTCTAAGGAGATATCTCGTTTCTTCAAGCTTGAGGTGTCATTTTGAGTTTATATTTCTGGCAGCTACGATTGGTTTAGTCATCTGTCTTTATTAAGATTAAAGAAGTTTTATAATGACTGATGCAAACTTAGATGAGTCGGAAAATAGTGAAATTGGCGTCCGAATGTAAGGTATTTTTCTAAAGAAGAGTTAATGTTTGTTTTATAAATGAGTTCGTTTTATTCAAAGCCCCAAAAGTAATATTGATACTTTTGTTAAATCTCTCCTGAGCAAGGGTTAAATAGCTTAACTACTATTTGAAAAATTATTATAGCTACGCATATTGATATTTCGCTTTTACGTCTGACAAACAAAAGGATAAAATTTGTGTTGAATTCACGATAGATATATACCGAATCATCATCTACCCGTGACATTTTTTACGGTACAACTGAGGTGACCTATTTTTACGCGTAACATCGTTATGGGCGAAAGGAAGGTGGGTTGCTACGTCTACGTTGCGGTTACTAGACACGTATTTTTGTTAGAGAAAATTTGAATTGACCCGATTTTACAACAGTTATGGTATGTTACACGTGAATTATTTTTTTTTAGTGTAATGAAAACTATCATATGTAGAACGCCTATTTATTACACCGGCCAAAGTTTGCACCAAATTTGAGTTAAAAAAATGTAAAAATGAAAATATTGAAAATTCATTGAGACTTTCATGACGTACCATTTCGAAGGGGAGAGGCTGGTGGTGAGGGGAGAAGGCAATAAAAAAACAAATAACCAAAACAACATCGCTACTCCTATGATTTGATTTCCTTTGCCTCTAAGGCGATAATGAACATGGTCAAATATCTGACACGTTAAACACGAGTGACTCATTATGAAAACCCGATTAAATAGGGCGATTTATTGGTCTTTAGCAACCTGGTTACAAAATTGTCCGTTCAGTTCATGTGTGGAGATCGTTTTTATCCTGGTGTTTTGTTTAATCTGGACGAGTTCTCCGAATCGTTGGAAGTGGTCCACTCTCCTGGAGTTTTCTTGCCCACAACTTCGCGAGGAGGGTAGGGCAAGTTCTTACTTTCAAGTAGTGCATGTGGTCTCAGTGCGAACCTTTTTCGTGGATGCTCTAGATGCAACCTTCCGGATCCCCTCATTATTTGTTCAGGATGAATATACTTTCGTTGTATTATGCATTTTTTTTTATTATTCAATGTTTATAGATAAGAACTTTAGAAGACCTACTGGCTAGAGACGTCATTACTTCTACCATTGCTCTTTTCGTTCTCCTGTAGGAGTTATGCACTTGAGACGAGGTGACGTCCTCAACGCCATTTACTCTATTCGCCCCGCCTAGGAGGGCGTGATCTTAGGGTCTTGCCTGGGGTGATGGTTAAGTAAGTAGTCGACCCGAGTATAAACACCACGTCCGACTACAGCAAAGTTAAGCAACATAAGAGTCGATTTCTTTGAGGATGCCACAGTGGAGAGACCTGTGGTTCAGAGCCCACGCTAAATAGTAGGTCCCCACTGCGGAATCCGCGTTAATCAGTAGGTCACAACTGCGTAGCACACGTTAATCAGGCATCTAAAAGAGTTCAGATCGATGCTAAAACCTCGTTATTTATTTTTTTGAAAAGTACTGAGCTAACCAACGAAGGCACTTTGTATTGAGAAAATGGGAAGAAACAAAAAATAATTTGAGAAGGTTAAGGATGACAGAATGCCGTATTTCTTTTACCCAAATACCGGGACTGGTAAAACGCCCTGTAGACGTCCAACTACTTGGTAGAAAGAACACCTAGCGCTCCCTTGTGGAGTACCGTAAAGAGAGTGACTCTTATAGGGTTAATTGGCCGCTGTTTGTACCCACGCCGGCTTTCTAAGTTGATGGCTGACCTCAGACAAGGCAAAAGAAACCCAGCACAAGGTCATGCCGATCAGGAAGAGTTTAGCCCTACCCTGAACTGTCTGCGCTGTGGAGCACTGAAGTTCAGCAACTGTCGGTAACGGTAAGCTAGCAATGACGGTTCATTCTGACCCTTTTGATGGGTCGGGTGCTACCGACTACTTTGCCTTGCTCTTGTCCGTCCCACAGTTTTGCGGGGGAGGGTAGTTGTAAGCAAAGTCATCGCATGGTGATTTGGCGGCACCCCGTTCTAGAGTCATTGGACACACACATACACACACACACACAGAAGGTCTCGAAGCATACATCCCGTTGAACGTAATTGTTCCAGTCCTACTGGAGTGGAAAATTGGCAATCTTTGAAGCCCCTCGCAAGTTAGCTGTGCGCATTCGCTCTTCAAAAAATATTTAATGGGTGGGGGATGTGGATTTCTGGTATTTGGCTTTGGTGTTAATCCACTGAGATCCCCCATTTTACCTTCTGAGAAGTGGGGGAGAGGTCTCCTCCCACCCGCTCATCACGAAGCCTCCTGTTTTAATTGGCATAGGATTGTGACCGCGAAGATTAGGTAACGGTTCCCTATTACTGTTCCGAAAAGCGCGCCCTCAGCACTCCGAATGGGAGGAGGGGTGGGGGTGCAGGTATACCGCAACTGCATTGCTCGTTGCGTTCTCTATCTATCTATCTATCTATATCTTTCACCCCTCTCTCTTTTTCGAGGCCCTTCTCCACTGTCTTTCGTTCGTATTTTTCCTTTTCCGCTGCTCACGTCGGTTCCCCGCTTCGTTAATTAATCTGCCATCCTTTGATTTTGTGTTAGTATTCCTCATACAAAATTGAATTCCCCCCACCCCCCGATTTTGAATCCCCAGGGCTCCAGTTTATTGGGATGAAAAGGGAAAATGCGCCCTCTAACAGAGGCATCAGCGAGGGCGGATGACGAGGCAAAGCACAAATGCCGAGGGCATCGCGAACGGCACCATTGGTGTCAAGCACTATTGTGACAACCCTCCCCCTCCTTAGCTCCGGTTGGAGTGGCAGGTTTTTAACATTCCCTCATTCTCCTCTCTCCCCATCTCTCTTTTTCTTATGTATTCTTTTACGCCCTCGCAAGGATTTCGGGTAGCATCTAGAGTTTCGTGTGCCCTTCGGGCCCCATTGTCTTGAGCACTTTATAGGCCTTTCCTTACACATTGCACGATACGGTCTCGTTTTCGTGTTTTAAAATTTGAAAAACTTAATCTTATTAAATAAAAAAATAAAAAATACATAACACTAATATGATCAATAGTAAAAAAAAAAAATAACAAACTGGTTACTGCAGTCTCATAGTTGTAAGGGTTTTCGAAGTTTATATTTTCGGGTAAGGGTTCCCCCTCTACATAAATACTTCCATTTAACTTTCGAGGGACTCTAATTTATGCCCTAACATCGGGTTTATTTTAATATTTATTCAATGGTACTCGTTTTTTAATTCTCAGTGTTCAATGGTCCTCTTTATAACCCTCGTTAGGTGTCTGATGTAACTTCACATTTTGAATATTTGGTTAAATTCATACATATTTTGTTGGTAACTGAAACAAAGGCGATATTGCTTTAATAATCCGTTTGGCTGAAGCCATTGTATGTACATACGATAAAAGAGTCTGCGCCTAACAATGGCAGAATTACAACAGTGAAAGGGTTCTGTCATGGGTTACTTGTATTGTTAACATAATTAGGTTAAATTTTTTTAATAAATGAAATTCCGTTTAATGCTTTCTAGCCACAATCACCTAGTCGACCTAACATAACATAATATTTATGGATTACAAAAGCCACAAGGGCCTATCAAAGGACATCCGAGTCCATTCCTACACTATGATCTCCATAACTTGTTTTATTTGAATTTTTTTTTTCTCCGGTAATATTTGACAAAAATACGCAATTCAACTGAACTTAATCTGGATACTAGTTTCCCAAAACTATTCTCCAGAAGAAAGTTTTCCGTTGATACTGACTGAGTGGAAAACCTCAGTATTCGACTCACTCGTACAATGGGTGGGTTGGCGCCCGAATTTTCCAGAACCGTTTCTATAATTGTTCTCACAAATGCTGCAACGGCCAGTTTGTTTAATCCTTTAAGAACGATATATCAAAACAACGAGGGTAATAAGTTATTTGAAGTTGTGTACCATATATGATCCAATTATTTGTCAAGGTGGTGTTAATTTTTTCGAGATCTCTAAACATTAAAATGCCGGGGGCCTGCTCACCCAAGCCATACAAAGCCTCAGGGAGCGAATTGGTTCGTAGAAAGAGCACAACCTCGAAACTATGAACCCCCGTTGTACCAGTAAGGCGCGAGTGCACACAAAACGCAGAGCTCGCACATACACTTGTGCGAGCGAAGTGAAATGTAGCGAGAAAGGGGAGAGGAATTCGAGAACGAGTTTCGCGTATCGGGGTCTAGCGGAGTCCCGAGGAAAAAAAACAAAACAAAAGTTCAACGTTCCTTTTGCTTCATTCCATCGCGAGTTATTATTAGTTGTTTGGGTGGATTGTTTTACACTGTGCGCCTTTCAATGATACTTGAATGGCACATAGACTATTACACTTCTCTAGCCTGGTTGGGGAAATTAGGATGACCATGAGAAGGCCGACTTTCGTTGTAAATGTATTAATTGCATGTAGCAACAGTTGGGAGTTACAATCTGACACTGGAAAGTTGACATTTGGATAGATGTATGTATGTGAGGATAGACTGTATAAAAAGTGGTTGCTTGAATTTTTAATAAATCTTATTATTTTCAACCTTGAAGAACTTTGTAATAAATGGCGTCGGGCAAGTGTGGTAGCCGCCTAAAATATGGCTCTTCTCCACGAGTCAATGGCGACGGCAATGCAGGAAGAAGCTCATCGCTGCCGTGCAGTTGCCACTCCCTCCCCCTCCCCGTTTTAGGAATTTCGGG